>JAQFVV010000319.1:0-600000 GCA_028023455.1 Epiperipatus broadwayi
AATTAAAGAAAAAACACTACTAAGCATATAAACATTATTAGAATCCTAAGATCATTTACTAGGTCGGGCCGTTCTATCTGTCCGCTTCTCCTCTAGTTTCTCTCTAGAATTTTATATTGTCTTGTATTAAAATGTCCCTTTCCTTTTTCTTTTAGCAAGAAAGATTAACTTCACATTCCATTTCAATGTGGTATACCCCTGAGAAGGAAGAATTTGAATTCTCGAAGTTGCTGGGTTTGGGGTTCAAGACTGCTTTTCTTCCCGGATTTCTAGAGACGAGGAGAAGTCTCTTCCACTGAGCATATTCGACTCGGGTTTGTATGTATAATCCTGTGTAGGGTAGGGCTTGAGTTGTTCTTTGGACATGGTCTACCATAGTACCAGTGGGGCCAGTTGACATATGTTCATAATCGACTATTTCTAGTTTTATCTACTTTCTCGATGGTTGGTCACAAGGTGAAGTGCAAAAATAGTCCATTGATTTCTGCATGACACGCCACACCGGAGCCAGGGGTTTTGGATGCAGTTATGTAAATCTCCCTGTCAGTAGATCCAAATTTTTCCATGCTTGATATGAATGCGATAGATGGTAGTAAGTTGTCTATCTCAATTGGATATTTTCAAGAAATTATTTTATTACTTCTCTACATCATTGGTATATGTACATATTTGGAAAAGATATTATATATCACCAGATATCCTCAAAATTTTGGTAAGGGTCAATGGCCAGTAGTTCATTAGGAACTTGCAGTCGGGCGAACGATTTATTTGGGAACTTGCATCAGTTACAGGTAGTTAGTCTCGACAATCACGATCACAACCTGCAACATGGATCCTGGGCCAATAAATTGATCGCCTTCATTTCTCGCCTTTCATCAAATCCAGATTATTTTTCATGGGCATTAGATCAGTTACTTAGCTATTTCACCTTATTTTTCATGGGCTTTTCTCTCGTTCTTGTTTATCGCAGGAAATATCCCTTGAATTTGATATGGTGATATTTGTTTATATTCAATACGGTTTGGATCGGCTATATTAATTTGCTAATGATTGTTTCCATAATGGGATCTTATATTGGAGATTTGAGATCTTGAATTGATCCCTTGGCCGTCTTGTTATATCATATCTTATGGTTCGATTATCATCACTACACTATCATATAGCGTCGACATTTACGTATTTCCCCCAACCACGCTTTTCTTGGCCGAACACTTAAAATGGAATTTCTGCAAAGACTCATCTTATTTAATCGGTCATTCATTAGAAAATTTTTGCTCAGGAATTCGAGGCAGCAGTGATCTGTAATCGATGACCTCAGACTCCCAGAAGATAACTGCTTAGTTAGGCACGCCCAGATTTCCATTCAGTGGGAGTCTTGGGTTTGGTGGCAGAGTGGCTCAATCTCGCAATTTATGTCTCCACTGCTGAAGCAGAATTTGATGCCGTAGTTCCAATTTGAATCACACTGCTCCTGTCTTTTTTGCTGCTATCAGTCTCGAACATTTTTGGGAATCGGACGAAGTTAAGTCGAATAGTGAAGCATGCGGTTTGAGGAATTTGTGTTTGATTTTATTTGTTGGTGTTTATCTGTCCATCTCCTACGCTAGCAGGTCGTCAAGTGGTGGCTTCCAAAAAGTCAGGTAGAACGTGGTAGAAGGTAGGATTCGACTTACTTCTGATAGGGTGCATCGAAATTTCAATGGCTTTATTAGGGTGTAGTTCGTGATCTTTTGCTGGCTGATGACTAAGAGCTTATTTGGCTGTGCTCTCGAACCGTTTTTGCTGCCTCACTCTGTATCGTTTTTCTATAGCAATTTTGAAAACAATGGCCAAATACTTTCATACACTATCAAAAAGTTTTGGGATTTTCTGAAAAGTTTTTAATCAATCCAAATGGGACTCTTTGAAGACATGAGTATGTCTCGGTACGCAAAATACCGCACTTTGATCCTGTCAGTGGGGGCCGCAGTAAGATCTAATGTAGAAAAATATATTTCTGCCAGATGCACAGACATCCTGATTCACATCTCGCCAGGGAGTCTCTCGTCATATTTCCGCGGCACAGGCGTAGACTCCATTCTTCTTTCTTTATGAACTCATCGGCCAGATGGGGCATTGGGTCGACACATCTCCACTCCAACATTTGACAGATCTGGTTTTCACTCCTATATTGAAAAAGGATCTGGTATGCTTGACTGTTTCGCGTTTTATTTCGCCGACTTAGCTCGTAGAACCGCCGATTTGTCCAGGAGTGTTGGAAAACACTTTTCTTATGTGGATTTTCCATTGCACTGGCCAACTAGCGGATCCTGGTAGCTATGGTCTTTGGGATCTACCGGTTGAATAAGCAGTTTCGGTACCAATCATAAGATTTTCCGCCAGTTTCGAATTTAACTTCTTGTTATCCAGAATATTTTTCAGGGAGAGTCTCATAGACCTCTGATGCTGGGCTTAAAGAGACAGAGACCCAACGATATCAGATATATCAGCTTGTGGTACAAGAGTGCTATGTCCCAGAGTTACTAACCCAGACTTGCCCACTTTCATTGTTTTTTCTCCCAGACTCAATACCAATGGTTGGACGGTTGCGGACGCACTTTCTCCTTGTTCTTTAGATCCAAGATTTAAATGATTGAAACTTACAACGGAATCTAGGCAAGACGGTAGACAATTGTCTATGACGACACTATAATGGGCTTACTACTGGTAGTCACTTATCAATGGTACTAGTTCATGGATGATCATGGTTTTGGAATCCTGATTTCTGCGCTTTTCTCTGGGGGAAAATTAATCATGGGTGCTGGATCTGTTTTCAGCATTTTTCGAACATTGAATTTCGCGTCAGCTCATTAGTCCGGTTTTTCAACATGACGCCAGTTGAATTCACAGACATCAGAATTTGGCCATTTCTTCTAGTAGTGATGTTATTCAACAGGGATTATATGTTGAATTATCCTAATGATTTGGGTCTTAATAAAGCGTTAAGGTTATTATATGGTTAACTAAAACTTGCATACATCTCACCTATTTCCCATGTTCGTTCTTGTCGCCAGTCACTTCGTGGTTGTCTTAGATTGCACTCCTTATAGATTCTTTGGACAGTTTTAGGTTTTTTGGTTCGACTTCACCAAATTTTTTTTGCGGTCTTTCCTAGTACGGCTTGCCATTGTGCACAACACTCATGGGTTGATAAAAACAAAACTGCCAGCTTTCCAAATGGGCTTGTAATTCGGCTTTCCTCGAAAACTTCTGGATTTGTATAAATAAGGTCATATTTGACAAAACAAAATTTTGGTATAGCTATTAACTTATATCCCAGAACAAACAACTTAGAACAAAAAACTTTTTCGGGTTCTTCTATGGTTTGCACCGCTAATTATACATTACTACGGTGTAAAAAAATCTTGGTTACCACGTAACCGAAGATAAAGCCTGTTGTTAAAATACTGCCTATAATATTACTCAACTAGATAAAAAGAGGTTACTAATTTTTCAGGTTAAGAGAGAACGAAAAGCTCCTTTCTCAAAAATAAATTGCTATTTATTTATTCTAAAATATTAATTTCGGCAACATAAAAGCTATAATATAAACAAAGTTTTGATCAGTAGAAGTAAATATACTTTTAAATACTTTTACATTTTTACTAAAAGTCTCAAATATTTTTCGAAAAATAATTTGTTTTTTTAGTCTTTTAAAAATTAGTTTAATTTCTGAATTATTTTAATACTTAAAATTGATTCGAAATGAAATTCAGCGTTTTTCTTTACTTTTTGGATCGTGCGGTTTTCTTTTATTTTCTCTATTAGAATGTCTTTTCGATCGAGAAGAGGCTAAAGAACTCAACACAATAATGTTCTTTCTTGTTTATATGAATGCGTTTTTTTTATTTTTTTACTTAAAATAGTCGGAAAAGAAATATCCAGAACTTTTAAAAACCTCAGTCAAACGATTTTAGCATAAGAACTCGAGTTAGTGACGCCAGATATCGCACGAGGAGCTCGTAAAAAACAGTCTTTTGGTTAACATCTCTCCCCCATTCTATTTTATATATATAAACATGCTTTTTACTACATGGAAGCAACCGGATATCACTGTGTTCTGGTCATTTCGTGTACCACCCTGGATATTGCTTGTCTATAAAAGTATTTTTTTATACGCAGATTGTTTGAAAATTCAGCTGATAATGACATTGCTGACCACCTCTTCATCATCCATGATTTATGTAATTGTTCCAGGGAATTCTGAGCAATTATCGAACTGACATTGTTAGTAGAGGAAATTGTTATTGAAAATTTCATGAAAGCACACTAATTGGACTCATCATTTGTCGCTTACTCGCTGTGTCTTTATTATCACCCGTGAAGTATTACAAGCCGTAATGAAATGACCTAAACAGCATTATAATTATGTATTATCGTGATAGATTTAGTGTCATTTATATAATTAGTTCATTATCTATCCTGTACTTTATAACTAAATTTATCATAATATTGAATGTAACCTGCTTATGAAATATTATTGTTTAAATTCGGCAAATGTTTCTGCTCCCGGGGTGTAATGTATTCCAACAATGTATTTCTAATAAGGCCACGAATATACATATATACACAAATCTAAGAGTGAATCAAACAAATATAATATTTCCATGTTCATGTCGGCTACCTGACATAATTTTTTGTTATTAATGTTCAAATATATATATATCAAACTGAACCATTCTTTCTTTTAGTTAGCATTAAGTTATTACTATGCTAAATATGACTAGATGATTCTCGCTCAATAGCTATACTACATGCTAGGTCATGAGCAATAAAGGCTCATGACCTAGCATATTAATTATGTATTGAGCGAAGATCATCTAGTCATATTTAGCATAAGTAATAACTTAGTATATTATCTTAACTAAAAGAAAGCAATGGTTCGAGTTTGATATATATATATTTGAGATTTATTAATAACAAAATTATGTCAGGTTATTTAGCCGACATGAGCCTCGGAAGTATTATATTTGTTTGATTCATATTTAATAATAACATTAGATTTGTGGCTATGCCAATAATATTCATGTGTGACTTAATAAATTAGCGCTATTAGAATACATTGTTGGAATACTATTACACCCCCAGAGACTAAGAGCATTTACTTAATTTAAACAATAATAATTTCATAAGCAGGTTACATTCAATATTATGATAAATTTGAGTTATAGATAATGTGCAGGATGGATAATGAATAATTATATAAATGACACTAAATCTATCACATTAATACTTATATTAAACTAATGGAAATATGTCTGTTTAAAGAAATCATTTCATTACGGCTTATTAATACTTCTGGGTGACTAATAAGACACAGAAAGGCAGTGCGTGCATGGCGGATGATAGGGTTAGTCCAATTATGGATCCTGGAGTGTGCTTCATGAATTTTCAATAACGAAGTGGACCGATTTCCTCTGCAAACATAGGCAGTGTCAGTTCGATGAACGAAAGAGTCCAAGATTCCCTGGAATGAGGTACAGGAAAATCATGGATGATGAAGAGTGGTCAGCAGTGTCATTATCAGGCTGAATTTTCCAGAGCAATCCTCGTATAAAGCATGCACATAAGACCAAGGTTGTCTCCAGGGTGGTTTTACAGCTTGGTTCAAGGACATTGAGACGACGATGGGGTCCGACTTTGTGGTTGCCTCCATGTAATAAAAAAGCATGAACATATATATAAAATAGAATGGGGGGAGGAGGTGTCTTAACCAAAAGACTGTTTTTTACGAGGCTCCTCGTAGATATCTGACGTCACTCTAACTCAGCCAGTTCTTATGCTAAAAAATTCGTTTGATAGGTTTTGAAGAGGTTTTTAAAAGTTCTGTAAGATGGTGCCCTCTTCCGACTTATTTTACAAGTAAAAAATAAAAAAAACGCATTTAAACATAAACAAAGAAAGAACATTATTTGTGATTGGTTCTTAGCATGCTCTCAGCCGAAAAAGACATTCTGATTGGCTGGAAAGAACAAAGAAACCGCCTGATCAAAGAAAATAAAGAAAAACGCTGAGATTTTCATTTCGAATCCAATTTTAAGTATTAAAAAAATATAATTTCAGAAATTAAACTAGTTTTTTAAAAAAAAAACTAAAAAAAACAAAATTATTTTCGAAAAATATTGAAGATTTTAGTAAAAATATTAAAGAAATATTTAAAAGAAATATTTACTTTTCTATAACGTAAAAGTCGACCTTTTTGTTTATATTATAGCTTTTATGTTGCCGAAATTGAATATTTTAGAATAAATAAATAGCAATTTATTTTTGAAAGAACTTTCGTTCTCTTCATAACCTGAAAAATTAGTAATATACTTTTTATAAACGTATCTGAGTTGAATTTAATATTATAGGCGAATATGTTTTAACAATAGGCTTTGTCTTCAGTTTGTGAGTTGGCCAATTAAAAGATTTGATTTTTACCTCATACAACCAATAATATAATTAGCGGTTAAAAGGTTAAACCATAGAAGAACCAAAGAAAAGTTTTCATTCTAAGTTATTTGTTCTGGGATACTAAGTTAATAGCTATACCAAAATTTTGTTTTGTCAAATATGACCTTATTTATACAAATCCAGAAGTTTCAGGGAAAGCCAGGTGAAGGCCCACACGAACATTTGGAAAGCTTGGCAGTTTTGTTTTTGCATCAACCCATGAGTGTTGATGCACAAGTAATGATGGCAAGCCATTACCTAGGAAAGACCACTAAAGACTGGTGGGGGTCAGTTAAAGAAAAACCTAAAACATTCAAAGGATATAAGGATGCAATCCTAAGGCAATTTTGGGGTGAGGAGCAACAAACCTAGATTTTAATGGCGATAAGAACTGAACCTTATGGGGAACTCCAAGGTGAGATGTATACCAAGTTTTTCATGTGGCAGGTGGCCCGCCTAAGAACCTTAACAGCATTTAAGTATTCTGAGACCCAAATCATTAGGATAATTCAACGCAAGTTGCCCATCCGATTACAAGAGATGATTGAGATGAGCCGCATCACTGATACAGAAGAAATGGCCAAATTCCTGATATCTGTGGAATTCAACTGGCATCATGTTAATAAAAACCAGACTAATGAGGAAGGAATCTTACAACCTAGCAAAGAACCTAATGTTCCGAAAAGTTTTACTGAAACAGAGGAGATCCAGCCCATGATGTACTCCCCAGAGAAAAAACAGAAAATCGGGATTCCAAAACCATGATCATCCATAAACCAGAAGACACCATTGATAAAGTGACTACCAGTGAATCACCCATTATAATTGTCATCATAGACAATTGGTCTACACGTGCCTTACTAGATTCCGGTAGCCAAGTTTCCATCATTGCAAAATCTTGGATACAGAAATTTCAAGAACAAGGAGGAAAGTACGAGCAATTACCAACCCGTCCAATACAGATGGTATTAGTCAATGGGAAGAAAACAATGAGCGATAATTATCAAGTCTGGGTTGAGATAACTCTGGGACATAAGCTGATTGGCCATGCCTTCTTAGTCGTACCTGGGCTGATATACGATATCATTTTGGGGTCTGATATCTTAACCCAGCATCAGGGGGTCATAGATTATCCCTGAAAAATGTGCCAATTCCAGGATGAGCAAGTTAAATTCGAAACTGAGAGAATGCCCATGATTGGTACCAGGAACTGCTTTATTCAACCAGTAGATCCCAAGACCATAGCTACCAAGATCCATGAAGCTGGATTAACCAGTGCAATGGAGAAAATCCACATAAAGAAAATCTTGGAAGACTATATGCAAGTGTTTTCCAACACTCCTGGACAAATCCGCGGATACACCCACAGAATCAAAGTCCGGGAAGAATCGTACAAGCAGTCAAAAACATACCAGATCCCTTTTCAATATAGGGAAGTGGAAAACCAGATCTGTCAAATGTTGGAGTGGGATATTATCGAGCAATGCCCATCTCCATACTACAACCCATTGGTTGTCATAAAGAAGAAGAATGGAAGTCTACGCCTGTGCCTCGATGCCTGCCACTTGAATCATATGACAATCCCTGAGCGGGATGTGCCACCTCCAATCCAGGATGTGTTTGTGCATCTGGCAGGAAACACTTATTTTTCTACAGTAGATCTTACTGCGAGCTACTGGCAAATGGCCTTAGACCCATGGGATCGAAAGTATACGGCATTTCGATACCAGGGACATACTCATGTCTTCAAAAGAGTCCCATTTGGATTGATTAAAAGTGGGGCTGGGCTAATGCGATGCTTGAAACAGGTACTTTCAGAAGAAGTACAACAGCACATGGTTTGTTATGTGGATGATATTGTGATCGTATCCAAAACTTTTGATGAACATATGAAGTATTTGGCCATGTTTTTCCAAGAGTGCCTTAGGGAAAACATTACAATTAATTTCGAAAAAAGCCGGTTCGCGGTAACCAAAATCTTCTTAGGTCACATCATCAGCCAGCAAAAGATCACAGTACACCCTGAGAAAGTAAAGGCCATTGAGAAATTTCCGACACCCACTATGCAGAAACAAGTCAGATCTTTTCTTGGCCTTTGCAACTTCTACCACCGTTTCTACCCTGACTTTGCCCAGGAAACCCACCACTTGACTGACCTGCTGCGTAAAGATAGAAAATGGGAATGGACAGATAAACACCAACAGGAAATTAATAAAATCAAACACAAATTCCTCCAAACCGTAATGCTTCACTATTCCGATTTTAACCGTCCATTCTATGTTCAGACTGATAGCAGCAAAAGTGGTTTAGGAGCAGTATTATTCCAAATTGGAACTTCTGGAAGGCATCAAGTTCTGTACTTCAGCAGTCGGACCTTAAGGGGTGCAGAAGTTAATTATACTACCACCAAACAAAAGACTCTCACGATCGTCTGGGCGTGCCAAAAATTTAAGCAGTTTCTTCTGGGGTCTGAGGTCATCATTATTACAGATCACTGCTGCCTCGAATTCCTGAGCAAAAGTTTTCTAATGAATGACCGGTTAATAAGATGGAGTCTTTTTCTGCAGAAATTCCAGTACAAAGTGATCTATTGCTCGAGCCCAGAAAACGTGGTTGCAGATGCATTAAGTCGACACCCCATAGCGATTGAGCCACAAAACCCAGTGATTGATAATCAGACCATAAAGATTATGACCATAAACAAGGCAACTAGCGTCAATTCAGATCTCAAAAATCTCCAATACTATCAAGATTTAGATCCCCAGTATGGAGCAATCATTAGCAAGTTGAAAACAAACCAACCCGATAAGAGCACCAAACCGTGTGATAAACAAATATCACCATATCAAATTAGGGATGGTATCCTGCAGATAAAAACCAAGAACAGGGAAAGCCCATGGAAAATCGTGGCGCCTAAGCGACTAAGAAACCAACTGATAATGTATGCCCATGAAATGTCTGGACACTATGGGCCGAGAAAGACCGAAGAAGTATTGAGACGTCAATTTTATTGGCCCAGGATGTATGTGCAGGTGCTCCGCATGTTGAGGACTTGTACCCCCTGTGCTGAATGCAAGTTCCCAAATAAATCATTCGCCGATGCTCGCAAACCGGTTCTCGCTACCGTTCCTAATGAACTACTGGCCATTGATCATTATGGACCCTTACCAAAATTTTGAGGATGTCAATATCTCTTGGTGATGTATAATATCTTTTCAAAATATGTATACGGGCATACCCAGTAAAAGCAAATGATTGTAGGGGGGCAATACGTCTTCTTGAAAATATCCAATTCAGGGAAGTAGGCAAACTTACTACCATCCTATCGAACCATGGGTCTGCATTCATATCAAAAGCATGGAAAGATTGGATCTACTGACAAGGGATAACACACCAACTCACATCTATAAGAAACCCACAATCAAACCCGTGTGAACGTGTCATGCAGGAAATCAATAGACTGTTTTGCACTCACCTTGTGACCAACCATCGAGGAAGGGTAGATAAAACTAAAGAAATAGTCAGTTATATGAACTATAGCATAAATGAATCAACTGGCTTTACCCCAGAATGGTTACACTATGGTAGACCATGTCCAAGGGTCTTCAAAATACCCCTACCACAGGATGTTATACATATAAACCCGAGTCAGGATCAAGAGGATGCTCAGTGGGAAAGACTCTCCTCGTGCCACAAATTTCGGGAAGGAAATGATGTATGGTTATGGAACCCCAAACCCAGCAACCCTACGAAAAAAGAATTCAAAAAATTCTTCCCTTTATTTCAAGGGCCATACCACATTGAAAATGGAATGTGGGGACAATGCTTTCTTGCTAAAGGGAACCAAGGAAATAAAAGGGACATTTAATGCAAGGCAATTAAAACCATAGGAACCACCAGATAGAGGGAGAAACTAGAGGAGAAGCCGGACAGATAGAACCTGACGACCTGGATGTGGAATGGTAAATGATCTTAGGATTCTAATAATGTTTATATGCTTTAGTAGTGTTTTTTCTTTAATTATTGATATGTTACTCTATTAACCCTTTTCCTGCCTCTTACGAAGCTCCTCATAGACATCTGACATCACTCTAACTCTGCCAGTTCTTATGCTGAAAAATTCATTTGATAGGTTTTGAATAGGTTTTTAAAAGTTCTGTAAGATGGTGCCCTCTTCCGAATTATTTTACAAGTAAAAAATAAAAAAAACGCATTTAAACCTAAACAAAGAAAGAACATCATTTGTAATTGGTTGTTAGTGAGCTCTCAGCCGAAAAAGACATTCTGATTGGCTGGAAAGAACAAAGAAACCGCCTGATCAAAGAAAATTAAGAAAAACACTGAGATTTTCATTTTGAATGCAATTTTAAGTATTAAAAAATATAATTTCAGAAATTAAACTAGTTTTTTAAAAAATATACTAAAAAAACAAAATTATTTTCGACAAATATTGAAGATTTTAGTAAAAATATTAAAGATCTAATAAAACAAAATATTTACTTTTCTATAACTAAAAGTCGACCTTTTTGTTTATATTATAGCTTTTATGTTGCCGAAATTGAATATTTTAGAATAAATAAATAGCAATTTATTTTTGAAAGAACTTTCATTCTCTTCATAACCTGAAAAATTAGTAATATACTTTTTATAAACGTATCTGAGTTGAATTTAATATTATAGGTGAATATGTTTTAACAATAGGCTTTGTCTTCAGTTTGTGAGTTGGCCAATTAAAAGACTTGATTTTTACCTCATACAACCAATAATATAATTAGCGGTTAAAAGGTTAACCAAGCAGTAAATAATTTATATATTATACCATAGTTTTGAAATGTTATTCTATTAACTAAGCAGTTTTTTTTTTAATGTAAGTGAATTATTTGTATATGTATAGCATAGTTCTTATATCATTATCATATTATATCCAATTAACTAAGCAAGTTTTTTTAAGGCAGTAAAATTTTAATATAACAGAGAGGGTATTTCGCCAAAAGTCATAAAATTTTTAATAAAACCTATAAAAGTTTCTAATATAATAGAGAGGGCATTGTAGCTTAGATAACAATCATAAAATTTTTAGTAACATGACAGAGTTCGAATATTTCAGCATAAATAAAGTCATAAAATTTCCAATATAGCAGAGAGATATTATACCTTAAACAAAAATCATAAAATTTCAATATAACAGAGTTAGTATACCGCAACTGCAAGGCATAAAATTCTTTAGATACATCACCGATCCAAAGTTATTCTTTAGTTACCTATACATCAAGTAAAAGCTTTTTTTTCTTTTTTAATGATTTTTTTTTTCTCGATAAGTTCAGGAAAATGAAGCAGATGATCTGATGCTCAGATCCTGCTTCACAGCCCACATCCAATTTTCTACCACCTAACCATATTCAAACTTGTCCTTATGCACATATTCACATAATGATAATATATTTCTTTACCCAATAGTATAAAATAATGTAAATGTATGTGTCTTAATTTAATATTTAATCTAATAATATTCTCATGTGAATGCGAGCATAAATAATAAATATATATGTATATTTTAGCATAGGAGATTGTGATTGAATTAATAGTATATTATATATATAAGATATTATATATGATACTTATTATATTTTTCATATATAAGTTTGTAGCCAGAAATGATGCAATCTTGTTAGTAAATCTCTCGAAAAACAATAACCCGGAAGACTCTTTAGATTAAAATAGATTACAAACTAGTAATAATAGAAGAAACCCATTAGTGGAAATTGTCCATGCTAGCTTGTATTAAAATCACAAGATATATTTTAAAACAATCATTCGAGAAACTGATAACAAACTTGCATTGTTTCAAACATCTTACCAGATAAGAGTATCCGGCCAAATGATTCCAAATGAAATCTAAGTGCTTAAACTGCCTCAGGTCCAGCAGTAGTTGCCTAGTTACAAATTCAAATTAAAAGTATAAATACTGCTGGATTTGAATCCACGAAAGGAGGGAAGATCATTAATTCTTCAACCGTCTCTTACGAGGCTCCTCGTAGACATCTGACATCACTCTAACTCTGCCAGTTCTTATGCTAAAAAATTTGTTTGATAGGTTTTGAATAGGTTTTTAAAAGTTCTGTAAGATGGTGCCCTCTTCCAATTTATTTTACAAGTAAAAAATAAAAAAAAACGCATTTAAACCTAAACAAAGAAAGAACATTATTTGTGATTGGTTCTTAGCATGCTCTCAGCCGAAAAAGACATTCTGATTGGCTGGAAAGAACAAAGAAACCGCCTGATCAAAGAAAATAAAGAAAAACGCTGAGATTTTCATTTCGAATGCAATTTTAAATATTAAAAAAATATAATTTCAGAAATTAAACTAGTTTTTTAAAAAAAAAACTAAAAGAAAAAAATTATTTTCGAAAAATATTGAAGATTTTAGTAAAAATATTAAAGAAATATTTGAAAGAAATATTTACTTTTCTATAAGTTAAAAGTCGACCTTTTTGTTTATATTATAGCTTTTATGTTGCCGAAATTGGATATTTTAGAATAAATAAATAGCAATTTATTTTTGAAAGAACTTTCGTTCTCTTCATAACCTGAAAAATTAGTAATATACTTTTTATAAACGTATCTGAGTTAAATTTAATATTATAGGCGAATATGTTTTAACAATAGGCTATGTCTTCAGTTTGTGAGTTGGCCAATTAAAAGATTTGATTTTTACCTCATACAACCAATAATATAATTAGCGGTTAAAAGGTTAAATAGCCATGCTGCTGAACATAATCCAGACCCGATGTAATTTTCACGTAATGTGTTGTGAGTAGTAAGTTTTGCCTTATCCCTCCATTCTAACATGCTGATCCCATGAACAAAGCTTTCATACTCCGGGCTACTGAACTTTACATATGTCTTTCCAATGAAATGAAGTGCTATCTCAAATCATCCCACTATCCTAGATCTAGTGACAATACCGATGGACTGATTCCTACTGAAATGCTTTCTCAATCATCAAGGTAAAGAACTCAGACCACTTTTAATTCCTAAAGTCCTGCCTCCTATGTAATGTGTATATTTTAAACTATATCTTTTAAATGTCTTCAAATATATATATAACTCTATTTAACTAATCTATGCTAAGCCTCTCATAAAATGTTTTTCTTTTCTTTTATTTAAAAGTGGCCAATAATTTTTATTAACATTTTTACGTATTTATATTTTAAAGTTAATACCAATAATATTTTAAAATCGCCAGAATATAACTTATTTTGTTTTCCCCACCCATCATTTACTGGGTAAATAATTTATAATTGATAAAAACAAGTCTTATTCGGCTTGCCCAGATGCTCGCGATTTTAGAGAAATAAATTAATTATATTTTCATGTTTACTGTTGACAAACAGATTTGACATCTGTTTTTCCCATTCTCCTTTCTAAATAATGCACTATCTTTTATCTTTCAACTATATTATATATGTAAATTTCATCTTAGCTATTACAATCACACTTTTTATTTTGCAATCAATTAATGTATTTCCCCAAGGGCATAAATCAACCAAAATTGAAGTTTAATGTTTAAAACGTAATGAATAATATTACGTAATATAATGTAAAGGGGGGAGGGGGACCTTAACCTTTTATTCTATGTTTATATGTATAATTATTATCCATGTTTGCTTAAAGTGAAGCCATGTCATTACGCTGAATAGTTCATCATTCATGGGCAATAAATACGTCCCAATAATCTTTCATTTCAGAAGTATATTTATGTTTTATTAATAAGCATTTAGTGCATAAAGGCCATTCTATTTTATATATATGTTAGTGCTCCTTTATTACATGGAGGCAACCACAATGTCGGACCCCATCATCGTCTCAATGTCCTTGAACCAGACTGTAAAACCACCCTGGGGACATCCTTGGTTCATGCATGCTTTATACGGGGATTGCTCTGAAAAAACCAGCCCAATACTGACATAGCCGACTACTCCTCATCATCCATGATTCACCTGTACCTTATTCCAGGGAATCTGGACTCTTTCCGTTTGTAAAACCGACCCTGCCAAAGTTTGCAGAGGAAATCGGTCACTTCTTAGAATTCGTGAAGCACACTCCAGGATCCATAAAAAGGACCGATAATAAGCCACCATGCACACACTACTATTCCCTTATCTTATCATATGCCCAGAAGTATTCATAAGCTGTAATGAAATGATTTATTTAAACAAACATATGTCCCTCGTTTTAATATAAGTATTAATACGATAAATTTAGTATTGTTTGTGCAAATTGTTCATTACCCATCCTGCGCATTAATTATCTAAAATTCCCAGTTAACCGCCTTATTAAATGTAATCAAATATTATCTTTGTTAAAATTATTGTCTGAAGTAATCAAATGCTCTTTTTGTTTCTGGGGGTGTGATAGCGTTATAATAATCTATTCTAATAGCGCTAATTTAGTCAAACACACATATTATTGGCATAACTGCAATTATCATGTTACTGTATAAAATGATTCAAATAAGTATCTATAATCATCCTGAGGCTCATGTCGGCTAAATGACCCTACATAATTATTATTAATAAATCGTAAATATATATACATCAAACTCGAATCAGTGCTTTCTTTAGTTAAGATAAATATTAAGTTATTTCTTAAGCTTAAATATGACTAGATGATCTCCGCTCTACACATAATTAACATGCTCATTATTTAGTTATTCTATCATGAGTTAACCTTGAGTCTTTTGTGTCTCTGATGATCGATGCTGGCAGATGAGAAGTGGATTAATCGATGTCATCAGGATTGTTGCTCATAATGTTATAGATCTGGGGAATAGGCAAAAAGGGCAGAATTCATGAGTGTTCCTGACCTGTGTATCATGCACATGATTGGATTCAAGGTACTTTTGCCTAGATTCTAGATTTTGTTATGTGAACATACAAATCCGACCAGCACAATACCCAAATCTCAGAATTCCTTGGCTAAAATTGATTTGCATCAAGTTTGAAAAAAATAATTAAAACAGAAAAAAAAAAAAATTGGTCAAAAATAAATAATTTATTTAGATATCTAAGATGATGCCATAAATATTCTACTATCTTTGAACCTAAGCTTTGAACTTCTAATTATATATTGTAACGGATATATAATATGCTGTTACATTAATTGAAAATTAGAATAAAAACTTAAGTCCGTAAATAAAAATAAAACTAAAAGCTAAAAAAATTAAAAGTTGTTTAACGTATATAATATATCGCACAAATGGAATGAAAACTTTAAAAGTATTATTTTCTTTTTTTAAAAAAAAAATATTTGAACGTACTTTTTTATAAAAAAGTACAAGATCTAATGATAAAATATTTTTGTACATGGTAATGATTGTTTTATAAATTAAATGAAAAGCAAACTAGCCCTTGGGGCTGTTATATAAAAAAGCCAGATGAAAGATATAGATAAGAAAACAAAAAAATAGATGTCCAATAGAAGCAGCTATGAAGGCTCAGACTGTAATGAAAATTTGGAACAGGAAACCATTGTTCAGTGAATCTGGACAATCAGTATAAAAGGACAAATATTGAAATTAAAGACAGTTCCAGCTTAATTTTGTGTGAAGGGTGATAAGATGCACTTGTTACCCTCTCTCACTTATTTCAAATGAAATGACTGTAATACCAGGATTGAACCAGCTAAGGCCACCTTCAGATAGACTGGTCTTCAAATAAAGATTTCATGGGAATTGACATCAGGAACCAGGAGCTTTTCTAACTGTAAGATATAAATGGAAAAATTTTACTAAAAGTAATTAAGAACTTTAAAGATTTGACAAGCTAAACCTTTTTTTTTTAAATGAACTTTAATCTGACTTTTCAAATCAATTATTAATGTTTAATTTTTATACATTTGAGTTTGTTAAAAATCATTTCCATTTTTTTATTTTGCTATTAATATTATTGTATAAATTATTTAAATGCATTAAATTTAAGTTGGGTATAGATGACCGCATGGATTTGTTAACGTTTAATAATGTTTTCATTTTCATATTTGATTAGAATATATAGACATTCAGTAAATATGATATCTCATGTTGAATATCTAAAAAAAATGTATTTATTCGGGTGTCTTTTAAGTTATTGATGTCAATGTGGCAACTTATGATGAATGCCATTGGGTTTCTTGTAAATTTTCCTCTGCAATTCCATCAATGACTTTATATTTTGATCATTTATGTTTTATTTTTAAATGTTTTTGACCATGTAATCTATTATGTCTATCTATACTCAACATTATAAAACAAACTTTTATAAAACTCATCTGTGTGAACTTAGAAAATAAAAGTTATATATGTTAGTTTAAGGGAGGGTAATCTTAGGTTATTTGTTTTGTAGTTAAATTGGGTCAATGGATTGGATATATTGGTGTAATTAGTAGATGTAGTATGAGATTCGCTATGTGCAGGATCGCATTATATGCCGCACACCCCCTTTTTGCCTATGGAATGGGATAGTAAGATGGAAAATGCAGTCCCTTCCTATGGAGTTTTTTTATTGCTCTTCTCATCAGACAGATGTAGTATTCCATCTGTATGAGAGTCAATATCTTCACTAACCATGCTGTTCAGATGTACATTCCTGACAGTATGCTATTTGTGCTGCCATGTTCATACTGCATTGAATACATCGATATATCAGATGGATTGACGTTGGTTTGGCTGCAAACTTTTGGCCTAAGATTAAATCAGGGATAGAATATTTTCTTTTCAAATGCAATCTATGTAGTTTATTCATACTCGACACTATTAAAAGTATTATTAAACAAATCTGTGTGGATTGTTCAAACTAAAAATTTAAAATTTAAATTAATAACCAACCTAAAATAATAAATTTATTCCTCAATTTATCTGTATGTGCATTAATAAATGTTTATGTGTTAATTACTTGCAGTGGCTTCTTTTATTTTATTGTTTTAAATATTAATATATTTTGAGAATATAAATCTTTATTAAAACTTATAAAAAAACATTTTAAATCTCTGTTATTCCATGAGCTATTGGCATTGGGCTGACAGTCAGAATAAAATATATATTAAAAAAAAATTTCTTAACTTACGTATCTGCCTACTCTATAAACTTTCCAGGTTCAAATGCCTGGGGTGCCCTGCACAGCAGATACAGAAAGACTCAATTGATATCGGACTGTTATAATATATGTATATATTGTAGGAATAAAGTCCCATTCCCACACATATATTATTATAAAAAAGTTTTGTGTATCTTTGTGTGTGTATTATAAATATTAATAGGTAAGATATATTAGTAAGTAGTACTGACAAAAATGAATATTATAAGAGATAGTTAGTTGTATTATACTTATATTAAATATAGCAATTTCATTATATAGTTTATTTTTCTTTAAAATAAAACAGGCTAGACTAGATGGCTTAGGGGTCAAATCCAAAGGTCAACAGATTAATAGCCTGCAAAGCACATGTGTTGCCTGGAATCAAAGTGTGAATATGGAAATCATAGACACAGACACTCTTTTAATTACACATAAATGTTAATTTTTATTTTGTCTTTTGTTGTCTGAATTTTAAATTGTCAAAACAGAGTGATCTTTTGACAATTTGAGGGAGAAATTAATTTTTCTTCATTGTTACTTGACCATTAAGTGTCATCAATTTGAGTTGTGTTGTTTTTCTAAAATGATAGTGGTTTGAGTGAAACAATCTTTGTGCTGGCTGATGAAGAAACTTAGATCTATTCAAAGTCAGATGAATTATGAAAACTGAGGTATGTGTGAAAAAGAGAAGGGTCAGTAGTGGTATTACAGCAGTCAGTAGTCAGTTGTTATTTTTTCTTTAAGTTCTCTCACTGAGAGAAGAAGTAAAAGCAAAATGTTAAAATATTGCTTTATATAGTATAACTGGAGATGTGTTGATATCTGAATACTATTGCAGTTAAGTTAACCCAGAGAGAACTCTATATATATATCTGAGTTATGAAAAGAGTTTCAGAAAAGAAAGAAACCTAGTGGAAGAAAGCAGTAAATCTCCATAAGGACTGATAAAGATTCAGTTTCTAAAAAGAAGCCAAAAAGTAAAATGTTACAAGGAGTTTGTATAAATTGCTGCTTTAAAACAAAATGAACTCAGTGTTTATATATCTTGTTAGCTGTAAGAAAAGGAGAATGCAGTGTTAAATTGCACTATTTTGTCCCCAGGATATTTATTATAATGAGTTAAGTAGTTTGTCTGTACATTCATATATATCTTTAAGACCCAAAGAAAAAATGGCTGTGTTTCACATTAACCAAGCCAAAACCACATGCTGTCTCAAAGACTTCTTTTTCAACCTATGGCCTATTAAAGGATCATTATCTTTAAAGAGAGGAAGAAGAAAGAGAAAGTGTATATAATTCACACATCAAGCCTCCACTAATCTACTAATCATTTTTTAAAGTTTTTTTATTTTTATCAAGAGTGCCAGAAATAAATTTGAAATAATAAAAAGTAGAAAAAAAGTGAAGTGCCAGAGCACAGTCAATTCAGCCCAAAGCTATAGACAAGAGAGCAGTCCATTATCTCAGCCTGGACATTTGTAAGAATTGAAAAATAGATTGGTAACTTTCTTTTTTACTTATTTAAAGTATTCATTTGAATCTCCTATGGGTCAAAAATGTTTCTTTTTTTATTTAAATACATAAACATTAATTTTTTTAATTTTATTTTATGTTATTAATTATCATTACACATAACAACATCACAAATACATTTTAAAGTTATTAGACTTAATTTTCATTATCTATGAATATTATTTTTTTATTGTAATTTAATATATTCTTTTATTTATTTTCATTTGTTGGGTTAACCAACAATACTTGACCAATCTGTCAATATACATTTTATAATGTTTTTTTCTTTATTTGCATATTTAAATTTGATATAAATGTTGCTTTGCTCAAGATTTAAATACTTTTTTTTTATAGATGTGATTTATTTATAAATGAAAAATATGAAGGGAAAACATTTTAATATGATATATATGCTAACATATCACGAGTGTGTGTGGGTGATGGTTTATACAGACAGAATAGGTTAGACTAAAATCTTATTGCTTAATAGTTTTTTAAAGGGAGCAAATTAGTAGAGCAGGGTTTCACATGTATGAAACTGTACATGTGTACATAAATGCATAAATGATTTTATCTTGCATTTATAACAGATATAATAAAGCTGGGAGAAATATTGAATAAGCATTAGATGGAATATTTGGTTTTTGTTTTATTTGTTGTTGTTTTTTAATGTTTCATTTTAAACCAGCTTATCTTAAATGGGTAGGAGCATATACATATGTTTAATTTTCTTATTTGGTTACATATACAGTATCTGATATTTTGTTTTAATAATGTATTATTTGATTGATATGATAATTGAAGTCAGTTAGATGATTAGAAATTTGTTTTATTAAAAGAAAAAATCTTAATAAATATAATTATATATTTGGCTTTAATGCTATTATTATTGGTATTGTTATTTTTTAATTTTATCATTTAATTGTGATCATTCGGCATCACTAATGAATGTTATGTGTTGGATCATAATTTAAATATAATAATGTTTTAGATAAATAATTATAGGTTTATAAAAAGCTAAAGTTGTTGTTGTGATTTAATTGCAAAAGCTGTGGCTGGAATCATCATCATTGTTACATCATTATTGATAAATAGATTAAATAAATGGATTTAATGTTCTCACTGTTTGTTTGTGAGCCATTAGCAAGAGACATGACTACCATCAACACATCTGTAAATCTATGCACTTAAACTGAGCTGGTAACACCTGTAAAAGTATTAAGTGGGGATTTATGATATTAACATCTTAAAGTTTTTATTGGCACAATTAAAATATAAGGATGTCGTTTTTCATTCATCCAAGTGCACATGTAGTAAATAATGTACCAAGTGGGTTTGAATCAGGTACACAAGTATGAATTAATATATGATATAACTTTATTGAGGTTTAGACAGCCTAGTGGAACCCAGGTAAAACACATACACATAGGTAAAGTGAATAAAAGAATTTGATTTCCTTTTTCCAACTTGATGATATTTAATATTAATTTTTTGGATATTTTTAAGTAGTTACAAATAGCGCCAGTGTGTGTGTGACTATGAACGTGTTTTATATTTGTGGAAAGAGATTTTTCTTTGTTGAAAGAATATATTGTTGAAGATAAGTGTAATTCACTACATTGATTTCACTATCATTTGTATTCAGTTATGTGGCTAATATTTTTATTAAGTTTACAATAGTAGTAAATTCTTTGTTAGTTACAATGACTTACCTCTAAATCTTAAAAGAATTATGCCAGTGATTCTTTTTTTGAAATGAGATATTTTGTAGGTAATAACTAATTGTTTGTTAGTTATAATATATATCATTAAAAAACCAGTCAACACTTAGACAATCCCAATATCAATAACAGTCCACAATTTCAAACTGTTGTCAAGGCAACCTCCAGTTAACAATGAAAGAGGTTGCTTTGGCAACAGTTTGAATTTGTTGATTGATAGTGATATTGGGATTATATAAGTATTGACTGGTTTTTAATGATTTATAAACTCATTTAGCATCAAGCATTATTACACTTACTATATATGTGACTAGTCAAAATCATATAATATTAACATTCATTTGCAAATTATACTAAGTTTTCTAATATACATTATATGGAATTAATGAAATAATTCAAATCTATGCAGATTAATATGCTAAATATTGAAGTAACAGGATCTGCACAAATTTCTGTGTTATTATGTTAATATATTATTTTACAATTCAAAATGTAAAAGTTTGTCTTATTAAAAAATTATCATGGTAAAATGATTAAATATCTGCCTCCCTTCCTATTCCCACAATCTGTGTTTAAAATTCAGAGCCTGTAAAATTTGAATTTTTTTTTGTAGATTTCAGTGATATTTAAAATTTCTTTCATAATAATCAATCCTCAACCAATCATCCAATATTTTGGTGTAGATTGGTATTTTGCTGTTTTTACTAAATACCACCTAACAATCAGTAAACTTTGTGAGTATTGGGATTTAAAAAATTATTACATCTGAAGTAGACTATTTAATGGCTGTTTTATCTTGTTAATATGTATAAGGCATTTCTTTCCAGAAATTAGTGATAAATAAGCAATATTAAATTTTATGCATGAATATTGAATAACTTATAACAAGTATTAATAATTGTTATGTATATATTATTAGTATTAGTTAAATAAATGACTGCATTTACAGATAATTATATGTAAAAATAAAAAAACTTGGATATAATAAGCTCTAATCAAAGTGCTAGAAACATTTTTATTTGATCACTTTTATATGAAAAAAACATTTAACAATCACTGTGAAGGACATATTTTAGAACAATCTCTCTCATTAGCTGTCTAGAGAAACATAGCAAACTTATTTACATTAGTAATGCCAAATCGATAAACTTGATCTCAGAGTAATGGGATATTATTGCATTAAATTTTGACAATTAAAGATCTCAATTTGATCATTTTAACATTGTCCTGTGTGGTTTAATGCAATTACAGAGAGACAGCATGATATTTAAAATATACAGATCACACCCAGACCTGCCACTTCTGGTACTATACTTCCTGTCAACTTTAAAACAATAAGTATTAATTGATTTCTCTTTTTTTAGATTTGAACATTCTTAAAAAAAGTAAGTTTGCTTGTTTACATGAATTATTGGTAATGCAACAGTCAATTGATGAAGGAGTTTGTTTCAAAACACATATAGCAGATTTATTGGTCAGTTTTTTAAGTGATTATTGTTAATAAAAAATAAACATTTCAAATACAGAAATTTGGTGGTTATATTTGTCTAAATTATTAGGATTAGTTGTAATTAATTTATACAATTATGCAATCCTAATAAGAAACCTACTATAAGTAATCCTAATAATAATTTGCTAATGTTAATTAATAACCATATATAATATTTATTATCACCAATGTTATTTGATGGTCAGATTTTTTTCTTTCATAATGTTACTACGTTGCAATAATTCTTTCAATACAATATAATGTGTAAACGTACAATAATTTCTAAAAATGAGTGGCAGAGTTACATTTATCACATGATGTGTATGATTGTGAAAATGAAAATGTAGAACATTTTATATGTTGATATGTTGGCTTAAGAGAGATAAAGAATAAATAGAAATTATGAAATGCATATAGAAAAAAAAACAATTTTGATACAAGGAACTTGATAAAATGTTTCACATTTTAAAAAAACAGAAATAAATAGTATTAAAAAGAAAAAGGACTGGCATAAGGAAAAAGAAGTAAAGATATATTTGAGATAGAAGGGATCATATCATTAACTGGACATAATTTGATATTAGTCCTCTTTTGCTACAAACTTTTTACAGCAATAACTTTAGAAGCACTCACAATCATTTGCCAGTTTTAATACAATTTCTGTTTTCACTTATTGACTGTTTCTAGATCAAAATCCTATTTCTTATACTCTTTTCTTCACCCTGAAAGTAATGAGTAAAATAAATGGACATTAAATGAGTGATCAATCAATTATATGATTTTTCCACTGTTTAGTGTTATTCTGGCTGAGAGCATGAATATTGCTGTACCAATCTACTGACTTTAGGGTTAAAAATTTAATGTTTAAAAATCAAATTCTTAGATAAATATAATATTTTTTTATTTGAAGATTAACTAGCAAAAACAGGTAACATTGGGGTGTCCTGCACAATTTAGAAAAATGGCAGAATAATAGATTCAAATGTTAAAACATCTGGGATTGATTCTCATTTGAATAAAGTAAAAAGCATATAGTTTGTTCAATTTAATGTATCCGTTATGCTCGAGCTGTTACCTAGATGTTTCCATTTCACATGACCTGAATAATATGGTATAGTAAATATATTGAAAGCATGATAGGCAGTAATAAAGCTAAATATCAAAGAAACTACCTTTCCTGTATATTCATTTTATCAAATATTAAGTTGGCTCAGAAAAAAAGAAAATTAGTAGCAATTGATTATTATTTTCATTAATGGTTTTTTTTATTTTGACTCTATTTTTAGATTTTAATTTAATTTGTGTGAGAATTATCTAAAAATAGATATAATATCAAAATATAAACCCACTGGATGTGCACTTACTAAAAGCTGCAGAAAAAGATTCTATTATCAGAATAGTTTTATAACTTAACTAAATCAATTTGTTAAGCAGAATAACTCTCCTAAAATATGAAAAAATTGATCGGTCTATCATCATTATTCTTCAGATGTTATCTGGAACTATAATGAGACCTCTAAAAAAAGACACCCACATCTTAATATAATAAAATTAATAAAGTTATTTGATTTATTTCTTGGCTGCTGAAAAAAGAAAGAACCTTGTTGCTAATTGAAAGGACACCCTTTTTGATTTTTCTTTGAGGTCCTAAAATAGCAAATTCTGAATGTCCACTCTGTGTGTTCTTGTCATTGAAGTTATTACTATTATATGATTAATCATAGAGTATTTACAATGATGGACTTCTTACCAATATGCATCAGGCATAATGATAAGTTAACTGGTTTTAGTTCCAAGTTCATATCAAGAAACACCACAGTCGTTCCTTTCAGTTGCTGGATAATTCTTAACTGAAATGGCTCCTAAGGTTTTTTTTTAAGACAAGATGAATGTACATGTGAGAATGTCCTTTTTTTATTTTTCATACATATTTACAATCGTAAAATAAAATTATGATTCTTATTTTCAAGAGGCTGTAAGATCACCAGTCAGGGCAGCAGTTAGCAGACAAAAATATTAAAAGTCTCCTAATACCAGACCGAGACCATCATTCAATGATAATTTTTTATTTAAGCCATAACTACTTTCTAGTGAAGGACAATGTTTATGAACTGGAAAAAAACTGTCCAATATTAAAAGGGTCATTGTTGGACTTTGTGAAGTTAAAAGAAAAGGCAAAGAGAAAATTGATTTAAAAAGTTATATTATTTAATTTTAACTTTTTTCTTTGCATTGCCTTAATTAATTAATCCAATTTTTATAACAATTCTTTATTTTTAATACAATGCTTACATATCACCCATCTAACAACAGTTTCAATTGCCCCTGCAATTTTTTTCAGAACTATAAAATATATATTGTACCAACATTGTGTTGGCACATAATAATTTTGTTTAAAAAAATTATTAAAATAAAAATCTTTTGTAAAAGAAAACATAAAAGTAAAAGTTTAAGGGTTTTGAAATACAAGTTACAGTTATTTAATTAAAAGGGGGAGGGGGTTTTCTTTAGAAACGTCAAGTTAAAAGTTTTATAAAAAAAGTAAAGAGTTTTTTTTCTTATTATTATTAATTGAAATATAAGTTAAAAAGTTTAAAAACATAAATCTCTTTTATTTAAGTTAAAGAAAGGAAAAAAGGTTCATCTTAAAAATAAATAGTGAATGGATCTCAAATTATATATGTGCGTGTGAATGTAATAAATGTATGCATATTACATATCAAGAATAAATGAAAGTTAAAAAATTAAAAAAAACACTTAGCAATGGCTATTAATTAAAAATATAAAACAAGTTTAGCAATGGGCTATTAATCACAAATGTAAAAAACAACAGATTATTAGATTGATATGACACAGCTTCCCATGTTATGTAGAAAGAATGCTAATTGGGACTGATCATCGATCTATTGAGCAGGTTGCTGAACTATTAACAGCATATGATAGTTGCAGTGCATCAGCAACCAAGGGAGAAGGAGCAAAGCAATCACAAAACAAACCTCCCTATAGAAGAGAGGATGGGCCTAGAATAGGAGCCATCAGGTACAAAAGAAAAATGCCTCCTTAAAAATATAGCAACTGTGACCCACCACCATGGTATCAACACCAAAGAAATGGGGTACCACCATGGAAAAAGAGGCAAAGAAGATATTCAACAGGAAATATGCATATCCCATACCCAACCCGGGTTATAAAAAGATCAAATAGTGATGATGACCTGCGAAATAGGGTGGCTAGAAACACAAGCCACCATGAAGATATATGGCATGAAAAACACCTGAAAAAAATGCTATAGGAGAACTGATCATGATCCTCAGTTTCCCCTGCCAGGTTGTAGTTACAATACAGAACAATAAAATAAAGACAGCTGATGGAAGAAGTTGGTGAGTGGGATGTAGTGATGCATTAACTTGTGTTTTTCATGTTGAGGTGGGTGGATGATTGAGCAGAGCTTCTTGGATGCATTGTGTTCATGATGTTCTGAAGTATATGCTCAGCACTATCCAGACCTGGATGTTGAGCTCCAAGAGTAGTCCAACAGTGTATATTGGCCTCATGAGTAGGCTATGATCTCATGACTAGACCAAATGAATAAGCCCTTAAGACTCACTGAAGCTGAGCAGGGTTGGCTCAGTACCAAATATTTTTTTCTCTGGCTCCTACTTTTATTTGGATGATCCCTCTACATACAAGAGAGGTAGTGCTTAAAAATGAGATATTTTTTCATGACATCATGGGGAATTGTATACAGTAGTTTGTGCTTGGCCATCTGCTTATTCTAGCATTGGAGGCTACAGTTCATGTATTCTCTTCTGGCTCATCTTACCCATTTCATCAGCAATTCTAAAACCAGTAGACATGCAGTAATGAGAAATGACATATATATTATGTGGAATAAAATCGTACTTCCAGGTGATTTCATCCCAAAAGTTGGTGGGGGTAATGAAACAGAAACTCTGTTTCACATATGTATTGTAAGATTTATTTTACCTTCCATCTAAAAAAAAGGCAGATGTATATGAAAGTAGTTGATCTTTTTTAAAAAAAAAT
Source organism: Epiperipatus broadwayi (assembly GCA_028023455.1). NCBI lineage: Eukaryota > Metazoa > Onychophora > Udeonychophora > Euonychophora > Peripatidae > Epiperipatus > Epiperipatus broadwayi. The sequence continues at coordinate 26,358 of JAQFVV010000319.1, forward strand.
AAAGCAAAAAGTTTAAATTTAAAAGAAAATCATTATTTTCTATAATTGAGAAAAAAAGATAAGCCTTCATTATTGATTTATAATTATAAATTATGATACAAATACTTTTCTAAGTATTTATTTAAAGCTGGTATTTATTAAAATATTACATGTTAATTTTTGAAATGATGTTGTACAAAATATAATAATCAGTTGAGGCAAACTTATCAAATTGAAAAAAAACATGGCTTAATCCACCTGATTCCTTATCTGTCTTGCTAAAAGTAGTGGTCCAATCATCAAGAAGGGAAAAGCACTCAGGCTTAAATGAAAGCTGCATAACAAATCAGATACAGTGGGGGTGCTGCTGAATCATTCCAGAGAATAGATCAGGGTATAAATAGTTGAGTTTGAAGTTTAGAGGGGATTTTAAAAGGAATTAAAAAGTAAAAAAGTGAAAGAGTTAAACAAGTTAAAAAGTTTTACACAAGTGTTGCTCAGTTGTTTAGTTGACAACTGTTTTTAGTCACCTTGGAATATAATATTTACAGCCACAATGCTGATGATAAAAAAGAAAGTGTTAAGAAGGAAATCATAAGAATGGAAGGCTAATCTGTAATAGCTTCCTCTCTTTTTTCATCGCCATGAAGCTCCAAGACTGCCTGAGTGAATATCATGGAAAGTAAATAATGCCATTCAGCTTAAATTAACCAACCCCTTTTTGAAATGCAGTAGTAACCTGAAGTGGATGAACAAACTAGATAAAATGAAGGTAACAAATTTATGAAATATTAAATATTTATATGTGTTTATAAAAAAAACAATAAACAAAATGTCTTTCTTAAAATAAATCATGAATAATTATAGCTATGTGAAAATATGTTTATTGGTGATAAATCATAAATACATAAATATCTTCAATGTCTATAATGAAAAGGTGTTTTTAATAAAGTAAATCATAAATGATTATCTTTTTATATGCATGTACATCTGAATTAAAATAAAAATAAAAATGAATACTTATAACTAAATAAATTATAAATGCTAATAAATAAAACATGACTATATCAGAATGGATTATAATTGTTTATATACCATATATGTCTATAGCTGAATAAATATTAAAGACTTGCATATAATATACATCTATATCTGAATGAATTATAACTATTTATATTGTTGATATACAAATATGTTTATATCTGAAAGAATTGGAAATGCTGAGTTATTATATATAGCTATAACTAACTAAATTATAAATGCTGATAAAAAATATAACTATATCCGAATGGATTATAATTGTTTATATACCATATATGTCTGTACTTGTATAAATTACAAATGCCCACATATAAAATGTGCTTATATCTGGATGAATTATAAATGATGGTATACCAAATTTGTTTATATATGGAATAATTATAAATGCTGAGATATAATATACTTCTAGATCTGAAGGAATTGTAAATGCTTCTAAGTAAAATATATCTGTACCTGGGTCAAAATAATATTCTATATGAGAAACATAACACAAGAATTAATGGATAAATATGTCATCAATGATGAATAAGTGATCCATATAACTTAGGAGTATATATGTGCATACAGGAAAATGGGATCCCAAAGATGAACTGAGTCAACATGAACTAGTAACAAACTTTTGTTGAATTGATATCCAAATATTGATATAACCAAAATATCTGTGGGACTGTGTCAAACATGAACTAGTAAAAACTTTTGTTGATTTATTATCCAAATATTGATACAACCAAAATAACTGTGGAGGACTGATAATCCAAACATTGTTATAGAAATAAATATTGTTAAATAAATTTATTGTTATATAAAACCAATCCGGTTGTTCATGTTGTATCACTTGTCATTCATTGCACTTGTTGAGAATTCCATGCCTCCTGAGCTATGTCTGGCATAACTAGACCTAGGTAAGTCAGGTTGTAGTGAAATGGAGGTCTAGTGGCACCATTTGGGAAAACAAACAGAAATTTCTAGGTGTTTCCAGTCTCTATGGTGCTACATCCTCCAATGAGCAGAAACTATTGTTGTAGAAGGATGACATCTTTATTGGGGAAAGGCAATTAATGGTTTTGTCTTATAATATACTCATCAGAAAATAGTTACGACTGAGGTAATAAAGGGGTTGTACAGTGGTCCAGTTACAATATATAAATATTGTACCAGGTTCGATCCGATGTGATCACTTACTGGCCTCTTAGGCAGAGAACATACTCGGAGAGTATTATGCCCACCTGTATTGAAAAGAAGAGTGTATAAGGCTCTTCAGGTGGACATATCTCCTGGGACACCTTGTATTTAATTCCTTCCTGATAATCATCACTCCAATAACAGCATATTAGTGCTCTTGTAAAATCTTTAAAATTTGTAGGTTGGGTGAACAGTGAATCCCACCATACTTGTGCTGTACCTTGGAGATGACTACAAGCTATTGCTAGTTTTGCCTCTTCTGTCAAGGCATTAATACTAAAGTACCTCCCCAAACTTTTTACATATTCTGTAGGTACATTATTACAGCTCGGTGAAAAAGTTCTGATTTTTAAAAATTGATTTACAATTCTTGACATCTGGGTGGTTATAGGGACTTCATGACTAACTTGATAATTCTCTTTTTGACTTTCTTTTGAGTCTGTTTCTGCCTTTCCTTGTTTAGGCAATATATTGCTATTTTTTATTTCTATCTCTTTCAACTGGGTGGTCAATATATCCACCTTCTCTTGCATGGATTCTTGGATTCTTATTATTTTTGTATCAATGGCCTTGCATATTTGGATCATTTTGAGTTCTTGCTCTATTAGTGAGCCTTTTACTTCCATCATCTCTTCCTTCTTAATTTTTAATATTTTGTTAGTTATTTCTTTTATTAACTACTTGAACTTTTCATTTTGGCTTTTGGTTATTTCTCTTATTTGTTCTTTCAATTCTCTTTTATCTTTTTCTCTCTGTTCTCTATGTTCTTTTTTATCTTCCTCTCTTTTCTTGTTGTCTTCTTTTCTCTGTTCTCTCTGTTCTTTATTTTCTTTTATCATTTTCATTAACTGTGCTAACATAGACATCTTCCCTGTTTTCTATGATTGCTTTTGATCATCTGCTTTGACTTCTTGTTTATCTTCTTCCTCATGAAGATTCTCTATACTTTCTGTATCCATCATCTTTTTTGTTTTTGATCTGGTTATCATCAATATTTTTTTATTTGTACATTTTATTTCAATTTTAATAAGCTTCTCTCTCCATCCACACCATGATTTAACTCCATCTTCTTTGACATGCCTGTTTTATTCTTTATCTACCATTTATGCCATTCATTTTTATGTTCTCTTTTTTTCATACTTTTTGAATAAATCACATCACAGCATCATATGCACTGTTCACATCACAGAATCATGATTTGCTTATGCCTTTTCCATTTCTTTTTTTTATTTATTACCCATTTCTAGCTGTTTCATGCCTATGGATAGGCTAGCTAAATCAGCCTCACAATAGGTGACAAATGTAACCGGACCACCATACAACACCTTTATTACCTCAGTTGTAACTATTTTCTGATGAGCATATTGTAGGAAGGAACCATCAATTGGCTTTTCACAATACAGATGTCACCCCCTACAACAATATTTCTTGCTCATCAAAGAATGTAGCACCATAGAGACTGGAAACACCTAGACATTTCTATGTTTAGTTTCCTAAATGGCACCACTAGAGTTCCATCTCATTACAACCTGACTTACCTAGGTCTAGTTATGCCAGACATAGTCATGAGGCATGAAATTCTCATGAACAAGTGTAATGAATGACAAGTGATGCAACATGAACAACTGGATTGGTTTTATATAACAATAAATTTATTTAACAATATTTATTTCTATAACAATGTTTGGATTATCAGTCCTCCACAGTTATTTTGGTTGTATCAATATTTGGATAATAAATCAACAAAAGTTTATTACTAATTCATGTTTGACATAGTTCCACAGATATTTTGGTTATATCAATATTTGGATATCAATTCAACAAAAGTTTGTTACTAGTTCATGTTTGACACAGATCGTCTTTGGGATCCCATTTTCCTGTATGCACATATATACTCCTAAGTTATATGGATCACTTATTCATCATTGATGACATGTTTATCAGTCATATCCATTAATCCTTGTGTTATGATTCTTGTATAGAATATTATTTTGACCCAGGTACAGATATACTTTACTTAGAAGTATTTACAATTTCTTCAGGCCTAGATGTATATTATATCTCAGCATTTGTAATTATTCCACATATAAACAAATTTGGTATACCATCATTTATAATTCATCCAGATATAAGCACATTTTATACATGAGCATTTGCAATTTATTCAAGTACAGACATGTTTGGTATATAAGCAGTTATACTTTATTTGAATATAGACAGATTTTATTTATGAGCATTTATAATTTATTTAGTTATAGCTGTACATATATAGTATCTCAGCATTTCTAATTTCAGATATAAGAATATTTGTATATCAACAATATAAATAGTTATAATTCATTCAGATATAGATGTATATTATATGCAAGTCTTTTAATATTTATTTAGGTATAGACATATATGGTATATAAAGAATTATAATCCATTTGAATATTGTCATATTATTTTTATCAGCATTTATAATTTAGTTAGTTATAGCTATATATAATAGCTCAGCATTTCCAATTCTTTTAGATATAAACATATTTGTATATCAACAATATAAATAGTTATAATTCATTCAGATATAGATGTATATTATATGCAAGTCTTTAATATTTATTCATCTATAGACATATATGGTATATAAACAATTATAATCCATTTGGATATAGTCATGTTTTATTTATTAGCATTTATAATTTATTTAGTTATAAGTATTCATTTTTATTTTTATTTTAATTCAGATGTACATGCATATAAAAAGATAATCATTTATGATTTACTTTATTAAAAACACCTTTTCATTATAGACATTTAAGATATTTATGTATTTATGATTTATCACCAATAAAACATATTTTCACATAGCTATAATTATTCATGATTTATTTTAAGAAAAACATTTTGTTTCTTTTGTTATAAATACATAAAAGTGTTTAATATTTCATGAATTTGTTACCTTTATTTTATTCGGTTTGTTCATCCACTTCAGTTTACTACTGCATTTCAAAAAGGGGTCAGTTTATTTAAGCTGATTGGCATTATTTACTTTCCATGATATTCACTCAGGCAGTCTTAGAGATTCATGGTGATAGACAAAGAGAGAAAGCTGTTATGGATTAGCCTTCTATCCTTATGATTTCCTTATTAATACTTTCTTTTTTTAACATCCGCACTGTGGCTGTAAATATTATATTCCAAGTTGACTAAAATCAGTTGTCAACTAAACAGCTAAGCAACACTTAGATAAAACTTTTTAACTTTTTTAACTCTTACTTTTTTACTTTTTAACTTCTTTTAAAATCCCCTCTGAACTTCAAACTCAACTATTTATACCCTGATATATTCTCTGGAATGATTCAGCAGCACCCCCACTGTATCTGATTTGTTATGCAGCTTTCATTTAAGCCTGAGTGTTTTTCTCTTCTTGATGATTGGACCACTGCTTTAACATGACAGATAAGGAATCAGGTGGATTAAGCCATGTTTTCCAATTTGATAAGTTTGCCTCAAGCAATTATTATATTTTCTACAACATCATTTTAAAAATTAACATGTAATATTTTAATAAATGCCAGCTTTAAATAAATACTTAGAGAAGTATTTATATCATAATTTATAATTATAAAATCAATAATGAAGGTTTATCTTTTTTTCTCTCAATTATAGAAAATAATAATTTTCTTTTAAATTTAAACTTTTTGCTTTATTTTTTTTTTTAAAAAAAAAAGATCAACTTCTTTCATATACATCTGTCTTTTTTTAGGTGGAAGGGTATATACATAAATATATAAATTATATTTATATTTTTATGTATTTTTTTATAAAATTTGTATTTTTTAAATATAATTTGTATATTCATGTGTATGTATATTTATTTTATAGTTCTGAAAGAGATTGCAGGGGCAATTGAAACTGTTATTAGGTGGGTGGTATGTAAGCATTGTACTAAAAATAAAGAATTGTTATAAAAACAGATTAAGTTATCATATATTTTATTACAAAGCACAAACATTGAATGCACAAGTGAAATGATATTCATTATAAATAAAAAGTGGAAAAATTACATTGTGGAAATTGGTGGTTTATCTGACAAATGGCAAAATTAGTTATGCAAATTAATGGAAGATGCATATAATTCAAGTTCATGCTTTAATAAATGATTTTGGTTAGATCAAATTACATTTTAAAATTGTCATAAGAGATTTAATGCTAGAATTGATAAATTATTGAAAAATTAAAATGCTATGGAAAAAAGTTGGTTATAGTCACTGAAATGAGAAAGGACACAGACCTATGGAGTTTATAGACACTATATTATGAAATTTTTATTTTGAAAAAAATGCTAAACAGTAATAGACATGGAAACATTCAAATAAAAGTACAACAAAATTGAATATTTTGACTAACAGAAAATATGTATTTTCAAGATTAAGATGTTTTTAATGGATTCAGCATTGAAAGTGATAATCAATCATTGTGATGTAAGATACATGTTAAAGCAAATCTAAAAAAATGAAAATTAGTTTTAAAAGACAGTATTAGCAGATAATAGTTCTAATCTTCAGAAACAGTCCAATGAATTTAAATTAGAATTTGCAAATCATTTTCAAATCTTAACAGAATTTGAAGATGGTTCAGACTTGATTGAAATCAATAAGAAGATAAATGATAATTTATTAAGAATAGCAAAAAAGATAGCTTTATAAAAATCAGCAATTTACAAATAAATTTTCTACTAAGACAGGAGAATGAGTAAAAAAAAGACTTCTCAAGATGATCCATTAAGAAGAATTGAATATTTACAATTTTTAAAAAATAAAACAAAAAATAGTTCATAAAGATATAAGAAAATATAATGATGAATTGGTAAGGATATCTACAGAAGAAAATAAAAGTCTCAAAAATATCAAAGCAATATCTTAGTATTGGAAGAAAAATTACTTCAGCAATAAAAAAAATAAGATGAAACTATTACTAAGAGAAATAACAGCATGAAATGTGTAAAAAAAGTTCTGTAATTATAATAATAAAATGCAAAAAATCACTACTAGTTCTGAATTTCTAAGCATTTTAAATGAAGAAATAAGACAAATACTTAAATATTTGAAGAAGGGGGAAATGCCAGGAAATAGTGGAATTATTATTGGTATTTTAAAAGCAGATAAAGAAATAGGAAAATTGATGACAATGTTATATATCAAATGTTGTGTAATAAAAATATATTAGATGAATGGAAAAATACAATAACATTGATATTTAAAATATATGATAAAGAAGGTATTTTAAATTACACTCCACTCCCCTCCATCAGTTTTTTATCTGTTTATATACATTTTTTATTAAAAAAATTTCAATTTGCTTTCAGTAAACTTTGAATTCTAGCCAAGAACAAGCTGGATTTTAAAATGATTTTAGCATAGTGAATCATATCCAAGTATTAAAAGAAGTCATTTCATAATGATTGAAAGATTGGATTGTCAGTATATTGTAAGGGATAGCTTACCATGCAATAATTCCTGCCAAGGTTAGCCCACTTATTGAATCAAATCCATTTGAAACTTGCACTACTAATGGGGAGATTTATTTATTATTAACACATATACACTTGTATAACACACACACATATATATTTATTTACATTCTCAGTTAACTAGAGAAGTCACAATAAATTATTTTGTAACAAATCATTTAGTACAACCAATATTATAGGAAACGATATTGTATATGTATATGCTATTTGATTGATAAACTATAATAGATTGTTTTAAATCTAAATTGAACAATAGTATAATTTGTAGTCAAGTGACTGAGAGATAACCTGAGGTCAAATTAATTAGCCATAGAAACAGTGTGAAAATAGAGCTATGATTTTATTATTTATTTATTTTTATCAAAGAAGTGTATTTATAGGAAGTCATGTCAGTCCAACAGCAAATGAAAATCTGAGCATGTCGCTAGACATAAGCACAGACTGCATAAAAACAGAAACCTTTTTAAAATCATTCTTCTTGTCAACAATACATTGGCTACAATTAAGATAACAGCAATTGAATTAAAATGTCAAATGCCAAAATGGAGTTTTTTTTTAATTATAGAAGTTTTTAAAATCAAGTATTGTACCTTAAATTTCATCAAATTCAGCAGAAAAAGTGAGAAATGAAAAGTAACAACAATTTCTAGATTTTGGGATAATTAAATCATGTTCTGGTCATGACTGAAAGAATTTTAATATTTTAAATCTTTTCAAAAAAAAAACAAAAAAAATTAATTCTGCTAATAATAGAAAGCAAAAATGAAATAACTCTTCTAATATATATCTATGTAAAATTTCTCCTATATTTCTAACATAATTTATGATTATAAATAATTATTTAATGGTACTTTAAAATGAAGATGGGGTAAAGGCAAACATGCTAATGTGAGATCGCATTTTCCCCTAACATGTTGGCATAAGACCTCTATTTTCATTCTACTTTATTGTAACATGCAAGAAGATGCTTGCAGTCCAATATAAGCATGCACAAGAATATTTAAGTGAATCAGCTAAGGATCGATGTGTTTACTATACACAATGCCAGGAAACACCACTGCATGATTTATTCTTGCCAAGAAAAATGATTTGCTGAGCTAAACTGCTGTTGGAGAGCAATATGCCTAACCATCAACTACTACTACCACTAGGATGATTTTATGAACTTTGTTTCAACTATTATTTTCATCAAGAAATTAATGTTATAAATTTTTGTTTTTCTTTTGTGTTATATTTTCATCCTCTGATGGGGCACTTCACAGTTTATGCTGCTAGAAATTTCTGTTTCAGAGTTAGCAAAAAACAAAAGGGGGGTGATTAACATAGTTATTTATTTATTGTAAATAAAATCTAGGTCAGCTCAGTTTCCCACCTGCTGCACATTGGGTTATCTATGTATATATTAAGGTAAGATTCCCATTTATTTTTACAGATTAAATCACAACACTTGATAAATTACAAAATTCATCTTATATGCTTTATATTGTTGATTAGCCATCATTATATATTTTTTCAGTGTGATTGACTAATCAACTAGCTAAATTTCTATACCTATCATATATATATTGAAACAGTAAGATTCGTATTCGAATCTTAAGTTTCACCTTTTTCTATCGTCTCTCACTCACCGGTCTATCCTACCCAAATTTAAACTTTTTGGTATCGAATTGTGTGTGTGGCAATATTAAAAATGTATAGATATATGTAGAATTCACCATAAACACGCACACATTTTGATCTCAAATTTAGGGCAATAAATAAAGATAAATAATATAATTTAGATTTCTTTTAGTTATATAAAAAAATATATATTTTTAACCATTTATTTTAAATTGTAAAATCCGTTATTTATTGCTTTGTTTAAATTTCATTTAATAATAATTTTAGAAATCTGATGTAATATTTAATTAAAAGTAAAAGTAATCGTATGTTCCCTTTTGTCTTTGAAATTTTAAAAGCATCGGTCGGTGAGAGATAATAGATTAATTAAAAAGAAAAATTCCCTAAAATCTAATTGCAAAAACTAAATGTAAAATCTAAATGTAAACAATAGAAAGGCAGCTGTCTCTATAATTAGAATTAACAAAAAAAATGCATTGATTATCCTCAGGGCAGATTAAGTGGAATCCAAAAATAAACTATGGCAAAAATGCGAAAGATAAGATCTAAGAAAAGAGGCCATCTTAGACTTGCTAGAAAGAGGCACTTGAACTTTAGCTTTGCTCTCAAGCAGTTGAGAGTCTCCAAGATATTAAATAAATTTTTCCTGCCATGGTATGATCGAGTAAAAGCGCCCAGACTATTCTCCACCCGGGAATGGCTATCGTATGCCAAACCTTCCATTGCCCTTCATAAATTCAACCACGAAGACTGCTGCCTAAAATAATTTGAAAGCTGTTGCTGTTAAATTGCACGAATCATCCAAATGCTATAAAGAACTGCTAATGCTAGAATCATGAACAATTTGCTACTGTTCACGGAATCGGAAAACTTCTCATAAACAGGTACCTGTGTCCAAATTCTCTAGAGTACTCTACTAATATCCCGTTATAGCTTATTCATTCTGTATCTAACTTATAAACTGTAAATTCTCATTTTTAAAACTAAAATTAATTATTAAATGTTTTTAATGTAAAGTTCTTAAATAATCTAGCCTGCCTAACTTTTACTTTCTTGGGTGTGTATTTCTAAAATCTACATTTCATTATATAATTATCGCATGGTCATAATTTTCTAAGTTTAAATCTATGATCGCTCGAAACAGTGGATGCATGTCAAATTTTCATTAATATTTACTTTCATAAATAACTTAATATTTTCATATAAATCGACACGCATTCAATGCTTCATTTATTGTAATGCAGGGGTCTACTACTTAGCAAATGCCTGGCGTATTAGTTGTAATAATCACCCAGTTTATATATGTTTTATATTTATTAAATCTTAATTAATAATTCCATAAAATTGCATTTCTTTGAGAGTCGCCAATGTTCTTTATTAAATGTTGATAATGTAGGGCCGAGTTAGAAAATATATTTAAATCTTACCAGAATCATCTATACACTATACATGTGTTATGTTTTAGAGACACGATGACCCATTCCAAGCCTTGAATATTCCAGATTCAATAGGGTTGAAATTAACCTAAGTCGTCCTACACAAGCGGACATTATAAATGCTCCCGTAGGGCTTGACGAAAGTCACGCAGCCACAGGCAATCACAGCCTGAACTGCTTGTCCCTGGTTATGCTTATGTGACACCTTACTTCTTTGGTCTGATGGCAAACGCCAGACTGTCGTTCTTATAAACTCATTCATGGCTTTGAGTTTCAATGTACTGCCATTCCATATCACCTTTCTAAAGCATACCACGTGGTTCTTTAACTAACTTTATTATTCTATGTATCACTCTGTCCCTGCATTATCTTCATAATTCACTCTCAAAAAAATGTTAGCCCTTAGTTATTAGTAAATATCTTTAATTAAATAAATAATGTCCGCCTCTACAATTATAAATCTTATTTTAGACTCTTGCATTGCAAAGTAATAAATCCCTAAAGGCATGCCTTAGAAATACTTGCTCAAGAATTTTAGGTAGCTAGATTACATCATCAAATAAATGTATTTCTCTTTGTAAACATGAACAGTATCGAAAGTACCGCTACTGAGACCTTAAATAAAAGTATTATTGATAAAATGATTTCACATAAATGTTACTAAATAAATAAATGTATTTCTTGAATAAAAGTATCGGAAAATTCCATTACTCAATTTAAATATTATCAAATATTATTAGTAAATAATTTATTAAAATGTTTCAATAAACAATTTCAAACTATACGTCTGCAGTTACGTTTTATTTATTCGATACCCATTCAATATGTTTCCTCGATTTGTAGATATAAGTGTTTAATTAGTATTAGTGTAAGATTAATGTTTTGATTGGCTAACTCGATATAAAATCATGAATTTCTTGCATACCCTGACCACCATGCCTAACGAAATATTTACTAATGTCACATCAGATGCATTGTTTCGTAGATTGTATTGTGGAACCGATAAACTATGTTCGAACTCAGTACTATGGGTGGCTTTGCTACCTTGATGGTGCTGCTGTTCTGTGTGGTGGTCGAATTCTGCACTATGTTAACTAATCACACGTTTTCTGACTGTTACAATATAAACTTAGATTGGGGGGACTTAAACCAAATAGATTGCTTTATGGAAATCAATAGATGTTTAATTTAGCTAGTCAGCATCACAATCATTTTAAATCATTAATGTTTATTTTTCTTATAAAGTTCATGATTTGTAAATAATGAGCATCATAGATTGATTTCTACTATAGGGTAGAAGGGTATAGATCTAGAGAATTATTAGCTAACAGAATGGTAGAAATTCATGTGTAACACATGTATATATTGTAACATTTATTTATATACGTTGCAGATATATTGGCATTTGGTAAAAGCTAAAAAAAATAAAAATAAATTTAGATTTTTTTTTTGACTATAATTTTTTTTTAAAAAAAAAAAAAAACGTACAATGAAAGTTAAATTATTCTTTCGTATTTTTTTTAATGTAATTAGAAATAAAAGTACAATTGGAGAGAACAAAAGAATTCCAAAAGCAAGTAAAAAGATAAGTTAAAAGAAAAATATTTTAGCTAATTAAACATGGCCAAAAAACTTGATAAAAAAATGAGAACTTAGTAATTGAAAAATGATAAAGACTGTATAAGATTATAAACACAAAATGCCATGATAATAGCATGCGCAGAAGTCGGAAAACTGGGCCTCTAGTATAAAAGGCAGAGGTCAGTTGGAAGAACATCTTGGTTTGCCTGATATTCTTTTGGTTGGTTTTGGATTAAAAAATCCAGACCACTCTACAATGAAAAAGTTCATACGAGAAGTAGACCGGAGCTTTAGCTGACATCGTTACCGATTGATACCAGAGAAGCTTACGTGACTAGCCTATGGAACCAGCATCAAGATCAACTAATAATCAAAGGCCGTGAGCTCTTTTTAACCCTGAAAAACTATGCATAGTTATCTACAACCATCATGAATTCACTAAAACTTACCAGTAAGACTACTTATTCCTCATTGTGACAAAATTAAACGTTTACAAACAAGTCTTAAAATTATCCCGATAAAGACTTTCATTTTTTCTGTACAAGAGACTTTTGTTTATACCAGAACTTTTTAATTAATTATTTTATTTTATTGATTGCATCATGTTTGAATTAATATGTGATCTCTCTAATTTACTTGATTAGGAATTCTCATTTTAACTTAAATAGATTTTTAATCTGTTATAATAAAAAATATTTCTAATATCAATTTTCATTTGTGCGTTATTAATAATAGTTATTATTTTTTATTATTAAATTTATAATTAGTTTAATAAGGTTTAAAACATAATTTACCTTTGCCAATATGTTTGAATAAGCCCAGGAATAATAATCTCAAAAAAATAATTCTCGTTACGGTATGATGCAATACCGATTAGTTTAAAAGTATTTTTCTTTTTTTATTCATGAGACGTTCTTTGACTATTTCAGCAGACTCTTTAGAATAAAATGTCCTGGCACCCATATTAAATAAATTAAAAGCTGATTTCATCAATAGCATAATTCTCAACAATTAATAGGCTGAGTTTGATCAGGAAATATAATATAAAACAACTTTCTTCTTTTCAACATAACTTGATCAACTCGTGTGCAGTTTATATTAGCATGTAGAGGCCTAGCAAAACGGAAAACATTATAATATATATATATATATTTTATTATTACTATTGTTATAATACTTTATTTTAATTTCATTTATCATTGTCAATAAAAGTTAAAGAGTTTATATTATTCTGGTCTCTAGTTTACTGAGTTGTCCTGACAGTTAACAGCTAACAAACAATTATGCTTGCACACACACCTATTTCAATGTCATATAATAGTTCTATAGTAAATCAAATATTTTATATGCTAGTTGTAACCTATATAGAGGTGCAGAAGTTGCTTTTTATATCTGTTCATACCTGTTAAGAGAGTCAAAAGCAATATTCACCCTGGGCTCGAATATTAGGGCATAATGAAACGGAAAGGGGTGAAAAGTGGATGAACTAACCTAAATTGCATCTGATATTATTAAATAGGTATAGAGCTAATCAATTAAATGTACATGCAATCATTGGTTAGGCATTTCATAAGCATCCTACCTGAAGACCGAAAGTCTGATCATAGTTAGATGCAATTTTTTCTTTTCCAAGGCTGCTAGAACTCTGTGGACCATGTTATCAGGGGCAATAAATCAGGGCACATTGATCCATAGTCTCCAGACTGCTATATCTTCATAGCTTCTCATTCCACAGGCTATTTTTCCATACATTATGTCTGGTGTGTGGGCAGGATCATATCCAGGTATATTTATTATCTATTACAATGTAGACTTCGATATTGTCATATTCTAAAGAGGATTACAAGAAGATTTAACATTGAATAGGTGTAAAACAGGACAATTCCACATATCTAAAACTTTTTACAGCAAGATTACAAGAAGCATTTTTAATATTTAAATATAAGTATAGTATATATATTTAAACTAGAAGTATTTTTATAATAATAAATAAATAATCATAACTTCTAAATACCTGTAATTGCAAAGATAGTTACTTCCAATTTTATTTAAAGAAGTATTTTTGTGGATTAAAATGGAAAGCTAAAGAAGTAAAAATAAGTGAAGATTGTATTTTTACATTGGACTATTTCCAACATCTAATATGTGTATTGAATGTCTTTAGAAAAATTTAACTTTATTTAAATATTCCAAATACATTCAACTGTTAGTAATAACACATCAAACAGGTTAGTATATGCTATTACTAGCAGTTGAATATATTTGGAATATTTAAATAAAGTTACATTTTTCTAAAGACATTCAATACGCATATTAGATGATGGAAATAGTCCAAAATAAAAATACAATTAGAACACCATCATTACAACCCTTCAGAAAAACAATAAGTGGAGATCATTTAAGTCATTCTATAATTTTCAGATGATAGTAAAAAGTATAACTAAAGATGAATGCTACAAAGACTAAAGAAATATTTAATTGATTTTCTCAAAAGACAAAAACAACAATTGATAATCATGAATTAGAAGAAGCTAACAACCACAAATATCTTGTTCATATCATTAATACAGATGGTAATATAATGGATGAGACTAACCTGATAGAAATAATTTACTATTAAAAGAAAATATGTTCAAATATTTGAAAAGGACATTTTTTTTTAATATATGTATTTTATCAGTTCTTACTTATGGATTTAAGATTTGTAACTTAACATAAGAGCAAGACAGAGAACTTCAGAACACTCAATAAAGTCTGGAAAGATGTATATTAGAAGTAAAAAGATTGAAAATAAAATAATGGGGAGAGAACAATCACTGACATCATTGAAAGAAATTAAGAGACTGACATGGATATATTCGTAGAAGAGATAATAATAGATGGATAGTTAAAGTTTTACATTAGGTCCCAAAAATATTGTATAAGACCTGGGTAGATACCATGTATGGATGAAATAAGAAAATTTCTGATTTTATATGGAAGAATAGCTGTCGAATGGAGAAACTGCTTGTTATGGATTGATAATGATAACTTGTATTTTTAAAATTCTTCCCATTTGTATAATGGTGACTAATATTTAAATTAACATGATTATTTAATCAAATTTTTAATATAAATAGAATTAGGATTTGTAAATATATATATATTATGGCCTCAACTTTATTTCATTTCAAGTAGCTAGTCGATTGAATCTAACCTTAGGATCAAACAAGGATGGTTAGTGTGTTTATCCAATGATATTAATAATAAGACTAAGTATAACCGGGTGCCAAATTGTAACTATGAAATTGTAATGCCCAGCAGAGATCATCATTATCCATGCTTATTACTATAGAAGATAATGGAGAAAGTAATTAAATTGTCTGGTTTCAAACCTAAGGACAATTATGCAAATGTTTCCTGATAAATTCTTATTACTAACTAAATAATAATGAGACAACTTTCTTCCACAACTTTAATATAAATACATGATCTTGAGTGGTAACTATGAGAATGTTGTATACATTTCTAATTCATACATGACTAGCAATAAATTAGTAATCTTATGTTTATAATATAAAATTATTATTTAATTTAAAGTAGGATACAGAAATGTTCACTATCAATAGCTACAATTATATAACACTGAATGTCTGTATTATGTTCTCCTTTAAACTGATAACTATCAGTCCTATTATCTTAAACACACATGTAAGCCTTCCAACCGACTATCAATTCATGATCCTTATTATAAGAATAGTATTTCACGAATTTTAATATTTACACTACTTGACTTCCAAGCTAGCTCTTAGATTTAATAATCGAAATACTCCTTTCCAAGATCTAGATCTGCTAATGAGGTGCAATTATTAACGATTACATTGCAATGGATATGATCCCAAAATTTGCTAAATTAAACTTTAATGTGAGTTTACCAGTGGGAATCATATTAAATACCGAAAGAAGGAAAGGGATTTTATGTCTGCTTCCAATATTCATAACATTGCAATGAACCAAATGACTAAATTTAATATATCTAAATTGACTATTTTCTCTCATTTTATTCTATTTCATATCATCTGTTTGCCAAATTTTAATTAATACTTTTAAATCTATTACATTTTTGCCAAAGTAAACTATGGAAGTAAAACATGGATGTTAATCATGGAAATCGATCAAGGAAATCAATTCTGTAAGTGAACTATGGAAATCAATCATAAAAATGAATTATGCAAATAAACTATGGAATCAATCAATATAACAATGAATTATATAAATCAACCATGGAATCAATCAATATAAAAATGAATTATGGACATTTAAATTATGAAATCAATCAATATAAAAATGAATTATGCAAATTTAAATTATGTAATCTGATATTAGTTCTAGATATAGGTGCTGGATATAGATTCTGGAAATATTTGAAATATCAAACACAAGACATGCATGTAAATTCATAATAACAAATCTTTATTACAATATTAATAAAAAAAAAAGAAACACATCTATAATATCACTACACTCAAATATTATATGAAATTTACTAAATCATGATAATAATGATATATAATACATATTTAAATTAGCTAAATTTCTTTATAACTTAATCATTGTCTTGACCCATCTTTTAATTAAATGTTAATATGCTTACGCATGGAATCAGAATTCTGTATTTAAGTATAATATGAAATTCTCTTACAACTTGCACAGAACCTATAAATTTCTGCTCCCCCTTTCATTACAACCATTATAAATTGAACTATTCCAGCAATCAATAACATCTTTACAATAATTCTAAATTTAATTATTCCAACAAGCAATAATACCTTTTATATTTCCTATGAAAAGATAATGTGACATGTAAAATCTCTAATTGCTCCAACAAATGGGTTTAAATATAAAACCATATTTTTTACATTTATGCATGCCAAATATTCACTGCTTTCTACCTTAGTGACTGTATACCTTTTGATAGGCCAATATGTTGCCGCAGCTTGAAGATGTTCAATTTTATTATCCTTCACAAAATCCGACTACAGATCGGTCAGCTTATAAATTAAACTCTTTGTCATCCCTCACATCAACACACGCATCAGACTGTAACCCTAATTCTGTCAAAGCAACTTTTATCCTGTCTTGCAAAAAAACGAACCCTCTATATATTTCATATCACTATGCAGCACTTAATAATGCACACATCAGTGTTTCAGTAAGGGAAATCAAACAACTCACAACTTTAAATGTCAGCATTGGCCAGAGAGAAGCCTTTTCTGAGGCTAGAATCATGTGAGGAACTATAGTCTCTACACATTTACTCTATATAGGTGTGCATAACATTTTCCACAACTTTATCAATAACTCTATCAATAATTCCCTGCTTAAATAAAAACAAATGGAGATGGGACTGATCCTCGATCTCCTACTGCTATAGTGAATAAATTATGAGATAATTATTTCCTATCTATGAGGTGGTAAGATAACTCTCCAGTAATAACAAGCATTTATAGCTTCATATCTACACACATAGCACAATTACAGTCTTGATGCCAATGACAAGGTTTGACCGGACCATGAATCAAACCTATGAACTATCTTAATTTTAAAAAAATCAAGCACACAGCAACATCCATTCAATCTTCATAATTATAACAGATCAAATCAACTTATAGCATAGCAACAACCATTCACATGATCATCCAATCACTTTTCATATATCCATTACTAAGCATATAATTTTGATAATACAAAAAAATATATTTTCTATCTTTTTTTTTACAAATACGTAAGCATTTATACTTTCTCATTAAGCATTTATACTTTCTCATTATGAGATGTTAACAATTTTATTTTTTTTTTTTTAAAACTTCAATGGATCTTGATGTATCAAAATCATTTCTGTTTTTTTTAAACTTTAAAAAAAAATTAAAATTAATATAATCGTTAAATTTCTATTAAACATGCTACACATATAAATAAAGCAAAATAAATACATAATAAACATTACGGATTGTCACTTTCCTTCAAGGCTAAGTCTGAAGACTTGATATTATTGTCTACCAACACCAATTACCATTTAGTTCATTTATCTTGGAAAATAGATATATACTCTATAGATGCACATAAAGTTCCTTTAATCAAGAGGTAGCTACATTGATCATGATAATTAAAAGTGGTTAAGAAAAAAAAAGTCCTGCAGATTACTTTCACTTTTTGAATATTTTCCTTCCTGGGTTTAAATTTAGATGCTTTTTCCTTTTATCATTTTAGGTTTAAATCCCAATCTAAACAAACAAATTTTACTGTTGAAAATATGGATCAGTCCTTTAACTTTATATAAAATTTTGATCATTCCTTGGAGTTTTATTAATAAGCCATGGATGCAATACTTTTCCTGAGATGCTTTCTTTAAATTAACTTTAAAGAACCCAACATAAAGATTGAGATACTGAATACAAAATCTTTTATTACAAGCTAATTTGGTCATAATTGATCTTGGAGAGACAGAATTGTACACCATTTATAATTGGGTGGCTGATATAGTACGTGCTCGGTGGCCATTTTGAATTTTAAAACACCCAAAAACACTGCTGGCACATGCAAGCGATAAATGACATTGTATAGAAACACCCAGTTTTCAAAAAAATAAATTGCCTAAGGCACAACAAATAAAAATGGGAGGAGAGAA
Organism: Epiperipatus broadwayi; assembly: GCA_028023455.1. NCBI lineage: Eukaryota > Metazoa > Onychophora > Udeonychophora > Euonychophora > Peripatidae > Epiperipatus > Epiperipatus broadwayi. Next base: position 45,379 of record JAQFVV010000319.1, read on the forward strand.
GAAAGTAACATGAAAATTAAATAACCGGAGGCATCACACTAAAAAAGTGCTGGGAAAGAGAGAAATGTGGGGCCTTAAATAGCTTGAGGCTATACAATCAAAAAAAATAAAATAACACTATAAATCCAAGAATTGTAATAGTAAATCTCAAAAAATTAAAAAATCAAAAACGCTATAAATCCAAGCATTGATTAATAGAAAATCTCAAAAAATTAATTTATGTTGGAAAATAAAAAAAATAAAAAATGCTATAAATCAAGTATTGTAATAGTAAATCTCAAAAAATTAATGTATCTTAAGGCATTTTAAAAAAATCATAAATGCTATTTGCAAAAAGAAAGCTTATTCCTGTTTTCAACACTATATACTAAATCAGTACTTTAAAAAACAATATTTAAAAACTATAATGCTATAAATCAAACATTGTAATGTAACATTAAACAGCCTAAAATGCTACAATGGAAAAAAGTGTGGGAAAAGAAAAAAAAAGGAAAAGAAGAACATAATATTGAAAATTAAAAAAAAATTACACAATCCTGTAAAATAAATCAAAAACGGTAATTTATAGTGATAATAAAACATTGTAATTGTAAATCTCAAAGAAATTAACTTATGTTAAGGCATTTTTTAAAAAAAAATTGTAAATGATATTTACAAAAATCCTTTATAGCTGAAACACACAGGCTTATATATACCTGTGTCTATATATGTACTATACAGGGTATAACTTTCAAAAGTATACAATAAATCTCAAAAATCAGTATTATAATTTAAAAAAATATTTAAAAAGTATATTGCTAAATCTCAAATGGTGGGAACACCACTTTCAACACTATTTCATAGAGTATCAACAAATAAAAAAACCTAATTAACTTATTTTTAAAAATATATATTTTACATTTGGTTTTGGGATTATCCCTCTAACTAAGAGTTATAATAATAAATCACAAATTTTAATAATAGACATATTAATACATATTACAGTTAGCATTTATTTAAATAATTTTTTACAAATATTTTAAGAATTTTAAAAATACTACCAGATTTCTGGATCATTTGCTCATCCACACAAAGCCATTAACAAATTATACTTTTAAGATTTAAGTTTATTATTTTAAAGAAGACGTCAGTAAAATTAATTTATTCAGGTAATATCACAGCTTGACATGGTCTCTTTCAAATTTATTTTAAAACTGGGCTTGGGTCTCACACAAATGAAATCAGGTATGTGTGACTTAAGACAATTTCTAAGAATGATGATCAGGGATTGCCTTTTGTCTTACTAAGATAAAAGGGCTAAGTTAAGAAGTTTAATAATAGAAAGCAAAACTTTCAAATTTTAAAAACAGCTGTAAACAAACCAATGGACTTTTATGCCTCAAGCTTAATAGTAAACCAATGCAATAGAGGGATAAAATTTATTAAAAATATATTTATAATAAATTAATGATTTAAAAATATAATCGCACTGTAATAAATTACAAGTCATAATTTCTACTCGTATATATATGTGTGCCGATACATGTATTAGTTTTAAGATATGTTTTAACACTTTAAAGAAGATGCAAGTAAAATTAATTGGTAATTTATTCCATAAGTATTGCAAAAACAAAAACATAATTGACCTGCTTTTCATTAATATTTAAAAAATAAAAAAACTGAAATATAAAGGGTTTGTGTTCATATGATTTGAAAATGGGTATAAAAGATGAGTTTCGATACAAAATCTTTGGTCTTTAGTTTTTTTATTTTTTAAATATTAATGAAAAGCAATATTTTCGGAATAAATTACCAATTAATTTTACTCGCATCTTTTTTAGTGTTAAAGCTTAAATCTTAAAACTAATACATGTATCGGCACACATATATATACGAGTAAAAATTATGACTTGTAATTTATTACAGTGCGATTATATTTTTAAATCATTAATTTATTATAAATATATTTATAATAAATTTTATCCCTCTATTGCATTGGTTTACTATTAGGCTTTTGGCATAAAAGTCCATTAGTTTGTTTACAGCTGTTTTTAAAATTTGAAAGTTTTGCTTTCTATTATTAAACTTCTTAACTTAGCCCTTTTATCTTAGTAAGACAAAAGGCAATCCCTGGTCATCATTCTTAGAAATTGTCTTACGTCACACATACTTGATTTAATTTGTGTGAGACCCAAGCCCAGTTTTAAAAATAAATTTGAAAGAGACCATGTCAAGCTGCGATATTATCTGAATAAATTAATTTTACTGACGTCTTCTTTAAAATAATAAACTTAAATCTTAAAAGTATAATTTGTTAATGGCTTTGTATGGATGAGCAACTGATCCAGAAATCTGGTAGTATTTTTAAAATTCTTAAAATATTGATAAAAAATTATTTAAATAAATGCTAACTGTAATATGTATTAATAGGACACCTGTTTCCGGTTCTTAAACAGCAAACAACGTGAACAATAGCTCTCCTCAAAATTGAAATCAGCAGGAAAGGGGTATCAAACCGTATTCCAAACCCCTAAATACAAGGTAAGAGAAGTTTTATATATTTAAAAATGGAATGTGATAATGATATAGATAATATACATAGCAATTCAAGCTTAAATTGTCACACTCAGTCGTTCAACAGAAACGATGGCTGAAATCTTCATAGCTATAATAACAAATCTCAGGCTCCATCTGAGATCAAAAACCTTCCCATTAGCAATGTTAAGCACCAAATAATTACTGACAACATTAAAATGCAAGAAATTATACAAACTTCGTCAGTTATATGCAATAGTGTTGGTTTCCCATCGAGCGAAATAACAGCCAATATTAATAATACATACGAAAACAGTAACAACACTCACCGTATTTCCCAAACTCCTTTAGGAGAAGTAAATAAACACAATTCATCCTCAACCGCGAAGCACTCTCAGAATAATTTGGAACAAAAAATAAAATATCAGCAAAATCTATCTGAAGAAAGGGAAAAAATTTTTTTTAAATCACCAGAGGTCACCAAATTCGCTGCTGTAACACCAGAGACTGTCAACAGTATTTCAGGAGAAAAAAACGAAATAACAGATTAAAAAAAATCAACAAAATCCATTCACAAACAAATGAAAATTTCAAACTAGATGAACCTTTAATATCTACATCGTTCGCACATTTCAAAACAGACTCACAAATACAAACCCTTCCAAAAAAAATCTATATCCTATGCTAACGCTTTAAGTATCAACAAAGACATTAAAACCGCAGAGACTAACTCGCTCAGCAATATTAATGAAATGCTTATAGGCATATCGGAATATGAAAGAGAAATCACAACAGAAGACAATCAACACTACCAATCAATTAAGATATTAAATTATAATAATATTACTGACGAAATGCATCAAAACATAAACTATAATTTCAACAAAACTATTCCAAACATGTTCTATAAATCTTTCAAAAATTATTACAATGACAAAACTCTAATCCTAGCAGTAACGAATAAAAACTTATCATTATACAAATTCCCTATGGAGCATTTATATTCCGTAATTAAACAACATGATTCAGGTTGGGGATTTATCAAATACTAACACATCCTAATGACAGATATGTGGCAATAGAATTTAAGACCTGGGCAGACAGGCTCCAATTTAAAAACAATATTAAAATACTGGGAAATAAAATACTTTGCACTATAGAAATGAACAGACCTATGATACTACAAGGGAAAATCAAAAACTGCCTAACAAGATTCACTGAACAAGAGCTCCAAAATATCCTCAATCCCTATGGCACTGTATCAAAATTTAAATTTCTTCCGGACCCCATCTTGAACGGAAACATAATATCAAACGCAGCAATCTTCTCACTAGCCATGAAAAAAAATGTTTCTCCCACTGACATCCCTACTGTAGTTAATGCAAGAGGTTCACCAATGGTCTTAACATTCAGGGGTGTGTGGCCTCAGTGCTTTCACTGTTTACAAAGGACACACTTTATAAAAGACTGTTTGGCACATATCTGCACTACCTGCAATCAAAAGAAAGGCAAATCCCACCACTGCAATGGAAAGAATATAGAAACAACAACCACTACAGACACCAAACAATCACCTAAAGCAGACAATAATATTGAAATCCACACTGATAAACACAGGGCTTCAACATCAAACTATACCAAATCTATAGACATAACTCCCACAGATGTAACACCAGACCACATAATATCTAGAGATGAAGATCAAGATGAAAATCTTTCCCAACAAACTGAAATGGAATTCCACAATAATACAACCAAAAATAAAAATGATAAACAAACAACTATATCAAATACACCTCATCTCATTTCAAACCAATACACAGATAATATTCAGTCAATAAACAGTACAACATTGGGAAAAAAGGGCTATGAATCAATGCTTGACAATCTTTCAGACTTGAAATCACTTCCAATAGAAGAAACAGACACCAGAATCAAAATAGACAAAAATAACACCCAATCACCTAAAAAGTCACAAAGTAAACAAAATACAATAACTCCACATCCACAAAAAGAAAGTAGCAAAACCAATAAACCAAGAAAAAAATTCAATCCAGCACACACCAAAACTCCAAACCTGGGGGAAAAGGATGGTTTATCTGGACATTGGAATCAGGATCTTTCACAAGAAGTAGAGCTAACATGACAAGCTATACCAAATATTAATAAACGGAAATCAGATGTTCCGGATAAATCAAGCTCAGATGACGATATAAATTCTGGGTTTATAACACAACTACCTACATTAAAACCAGATTTACAAGAATCACAAAGTAAACACAAAATGTCATGGGAAAAAAAAAAGAAAAACCTCTGAGCACTCTGATACAAATTCAGCACCAATGGAAGATGATCCCTATTTGGAATTACCAAATTTTATGGAAAATGAGGACCTTCCAGTACTCATGGAATCAAATCTACATCAACTCTCATTGGAAGAAGCATCAAATCAAGAAACCAATTATAGTCATTTACTTCCAAATTCTCCCCAAGACCAGGGGCCGGCTGGAGGGGCAGGGACACTATATTATGAACTATAAAATTGCAGGGATTAATGTCCATGGCCTCAACTCATTGGCCCGTGCTCATGCAATTAGAAATTGGATAAGCATTAACTCTCCCCACATCCTTCTAATGGAGGAAACCAAATTCCATAATAACACTGACACTAAAATAAAAACATTAATTGCCACTATGGGCTTCACTAAATTTTCAGTTCGACATTCAGCAGCTGGAGGGTTTGGAGTATTAATTAACAAAAAATTTCCTCCAAACAAATTCTGCATTCTCTATTTGGATAACAACTTAATCTTATTAGAAATAGACTATTGGGGCTACAGCATAAATCTAGCTTATATATACACTTCAAACAATCCTACTATCTATCACAAAATAATTCAGATTTTAAATGCTATCCTTAGCAACAAATCAGGCTCTTTACTTATATTGGGAGATTTTAACACCACATATGGTCGCTTTAACCTAAAATTTCTTCCACTGATAAATAGAAACTTGATGTGTGGGGAAGGATTCCTTCCTCCTGGATCCCACTCCTTTTACACCAAATCCCACCAAACCCTAATAGACCTATTATATTATTCACCAGATTTACATTTTCATCTAAATGCAAAACTTTTACTGGTGTCGTTTTCGGACCATATGGCCCTTGTAGTTACTCTTGAAACCATGGCTGGCCTCCCAACCCCAGAGGCTCTTCACAAAACCATGCAGATGGTAACAAAATCAAACATGACAGAGGCCATAGTGTCCGAATCTTATATATATTTTCACAAAATCAACATTCTTTCAAGACCAGCTGAAGAAGCCAGGTTTTCATTTATAGGCATCCTACAGACAACATTAAAACACCACACCATGAAAGTCAAAGGCCCTAATGGCCTTTTCAGAGATCTTCTACAAATAGAGAATCAGCTTCAGATGCTCCAAAGTCAACCTATCAAAACACAAGATATATATAGTCTTAAAAACATACCGATCAAGACAAAAATCCCTGGCAGAATACCTATCCATTAGGAGAGCCAAATGTTATTTATCACAACAACATCACTGGACAAAAGGCTACTTGAGATGGGCACTTGAAGGGAAAAATAACAAAACCACTCCCACCTCCATCATTGCAGATGAGAAAACCTTACTGGGAACACCTATGATGAACACAATAAAAGAACACTTCCGGAAAAGAATGCAAACCTCAATCTTCAATGGCACACAATCCTGGTCTGAAGTTGATCCACAAGCACCACATGGGATGACAGAAAACCTACTCCAACAGAAAATATCTTCCCTTCCAGATGGTGTACATCCTGGATTACATGGGATTCCCAGATTCCTAATCCTACACCTCAATCAATTTGCAATTCCCATAATGAAGAAGATGGTGGATTACCTAGCAACTGGTAATAGAGTGATACCTAACCTTTACCCAGTGGCGCTAGTTCCATTTATAAAAAAAATCAGGTTATGGATCTTTCAAACATCAGACCTATTTCCATGACACCCCTGCTAATTAAAATTGTAGAGTCTGTGATCAAAGACCTTATCCAACCAAATGTCTTAAAGCACATATCTAACAACCAATATGCCAAGAAGGGATCCTCTACTGCACATGCAATGGGCAACATAATCTCCATCATTGACTATGTCAGAATCCACCGGAAGTCAGGGCCGATAGCTATTCAACTGGACATTGCTACAGCCTTTGACTCAGTACATATAGACATACTCTTAAATATTTTGGCCGAGTATGATGTTCCTGCAGCTGCTGTCCAGATCATAAGCAATTTTCTATACAACAGGGAAATTTTTATCACTATGGATGGTAATATCACCTCCAGATTTAAACCGACACAAGCTCTCCCTCAGGGTTCCCCCCTCAGTGCCCTATGCTTCATCGCATATATAAATCCTCTCCTGATGGATTTAGAAAAAAATCTACCAGGTCTTTTTATACCCAATTTAAGCAGAGAATTCAACACGTTTGCCTACATGGATGATGTAATGATCATCCTACCATCAAGAAAACATATTCCTTTGCTACAAACAATATTAAGCCGCTATACTGAGAAATACAGGCTGCATTTCAACCCCAGCAAGTCTGCCTCCTGGCAAATTGTTTCAGGAAGGAAAATTAACACCCTCTTCTCTGCCAAGCCACAGAGATATCTTGGGTTTTCCATATTCAAATCTACCACAGCAATGACCAAAGAGATTTGGGATAACATCCTAGAAACAACAAACAAATTCATCACTTCCTTGTCACAAGTCCACCTTTCCCTCCCTGGCAAGGTAGCACTAATTAACATGAATGTGATGCCAAAAATAGCATACTTTCTGCCATTTATCAAATGCAACAAAAGCTTCATAAATAAAATAAATGGCTTGTGCTCAAGGCTTTTCTGGAAAGGTAAAACGGTCGCGATCAGCCTCAAAGGCACTCAGTGACCAAGAAAGCTAAATGGTCTTGCTCTCCACTCCATTCAGGCATTGATTTACCAAAAAACCCACAATGTCATACACAACTTGGTAGCATCATATGGTTTTAACACAATTCTCCAAAAAACATTCCTTCAAAAGGTAACACCCACTGACCGACCCCCACCAGACAGACAAACATGGATCACTAGAAGCACAAGCTTTATCAAACAGCACTGCTCCATAAATGACTCCACATTCAATTCTAAAATATCATTATGGCAAGCATACACAATCCTCCATCTAATCTTACATCCTATAATCAACACATTTTATTACAATAATCAGAAACTGGTATCCAACTTTAAAAGATGGAGTCTAGGGGCCAAATACCTAGACTTCCTCATTAAATACAACATTAATGGACTACCTACTAATCACTTCCTCTTTTACAAACATGGTCACAACATAGACCCTACTTGCAGCATTTGCATGAATGGCGATGAGACATTGGAACACCTTTTCTCACAATGTATGGGATTCAGAGTGATCCGAGAAATCATACTCTCCATCACCAAGATAGATTTCCAACTGATCTCATCTCTGAAAGATAGTATCAATACTAAAACCTATACAATAATACATCTCTCGGTGTTTTTGAACTATGCCATATGGGTTATATGTTGTAAACTAATCATGGAACACCCACAACCTAATATAAAACAGGTTTTTTCCAAAACAATGATTAAAATCCAGAAGAGAGACCAACTCCTGGCATCGTCGAAAACATTTGAAGACACTTGGACATTATACAATATGCCAAACTAACAACAAGGCAAAAGGGGGGGGGGCTAACAATCAGATAACAAATATGTGAAAGATCTAATGTTCACACCATATTGGACAACATAGACTCATCAGAACCCAAATGGAAATAACAAGATAGTAGAACAACAATGTAAACCCCAATTGTATGATTACACATCACTGTATACATTAGAAATAATAAATTATTATTGAAACTAATATGTATTAATATGTCTATTATTAAGATTTGTGATTTATTATTATAACTCTTAGTTAGAGGGATAATCCCAAAACCAAATGTAAAATATATATTTTTAAAAATAAGTTAATTAGGTTTTTTTATTTGTTGATACTCTACGAAATAGTGTTGAAAGTGGTGTTCCCACCATTTGAGATTTAGCAATATACTTTTTAAATATTTTTTTAAATTATAATACTGATTTTTGAGATTTATTGTATACTTTTGAAAGTTATACCCTATATATTACATATACAGACACAGGTATATATAAGCCTGTGTGTTTCAGCTATAAAGGATTTTTGTAAATATCATTTACGATTTTTTTTTTAAAAATGCCTTAACATAAGTTAATTTTTTTGAGATTTAAAATTACAATGTTTGATTATCACTATAAATTACCGTTTTTGATTTATTTTACAGGATTGTGTAATTTTTTTTTAATTTTCAATATTACGTTCTTCTTTTCCTTTTTTTTCTTTTCCCACACTTTTTTCCATTGTAGCATTTTAGGCTGTTTAATGTTACATTACAATGTTTGATTTATAGCATTATAGTTTTTAAATATTGTTTTTTAAAATACTGATTTAGTATATACTTTTGAAGACAGGAATAAGCTTTCTTTTTGCAAATAGCATTTATGATTTTTTTTAAATGCCTTAAGATACATTAATTTTTTGAGATTTACTATTACAATGCTTGATTGATAGCGTTTTTTATTTTTTTAATTTTTAAACATAAGTTAATTTTTTGAGATTTATTATTAATCAATGGATTTATAGCGTTTTTGATTTTTTAATTTTTTGAGATTTACTATTACAATGTTTGGATTTATAGCGTTTTTGATTTTTTAATTTTTTGAGATTTACTATTACAATGTTTGGCTTTATAACGTTTTTGATTTTTTAATTTTTTGAGATTTACTATTACAATGCTTGATTTATAGCGTTTTTGATTTTTTTAATTTTCCAACATAAGTTAATTTTTTGAGATTTATTATTAATCAATGGATTTATAGCGTTTTTGATTTTTTAATTTTTTGAGATTTACTATTACAATGTTTGGATTTATAGCGTTTTTGATTTTTTAATTTTTTGAGATTTACTATTACAATGTTTGGATTTATAGCGTTTTTGATTTTTTAATTTTTTGAGATTTACTATTACAATGTTTGGATTTATAGCGTTTTTGATTTTTTAATTTTTTGAGCTTTACTATTACAATGCTTGGATTTGTAGCCTTTTTTAATTTTTTGAGATTTACTATTACAATGCTTGGATTTATTGTGTTTTTGATTTTTTAATTTTTTGAGATTTACTATTACAATGCTTGGATTTGTAGCATTTTTAATTTTTTGAGTTTTTCTATTACAATGCTTGGATTTATAGTGTTTTTGATTTTTTAATTTTTTGAGATTTACTATTACAATGCTTGATTTATAGAGTTTTTGATTTTTTTTATTTTCCAACAAATTAATTTTTTGAAATTTTCTATTAATCAATGTTTGGATTTATAGCGTTTTTGATTTTTTATTTTTTTGAGATTTACTATTACAATGCTTGGATTTATAGTGTTATTTTAATTTTTTTTGATTGTATAGCCTCAGGCTATTTAAGGCCCCATGTTTCTCTCTTTCCCAGCACTTTTTTAGTGTGATGCCTCCGGCTATTTAATTTTCATGTTACTTTCTCGTCTCCTCCCATTTTTATTTGTTGTGCCTTAGGCGATTTATTTTTTTGAAAACTGGGTGTTTCTATTCAATGTCATTTATCGCTTGCATGTGCCAGCAGTGTTTTTGGGTGTTTTAAAATTCAAAATGGCTGAGCGTGTACTATATCAGCACCAATCAATCTATATATAAGTCAATATCATCATGGTTAAAGTCTTCTACTTACTCACACTATTAATGATTAATTGGATTGCTATTTACCTAATTCTGGCAAATATTCTTTTAGTCTGTGAGATCTTGAGGCACATAAAAATTATAATCAGATCAGGGTGATCTGTTTATTCCCTAATTGTCTTGATTACCTTCAGGAGCCATGATCCTGCATCTGGAAACAAATTCCCACTATTCTTCTGCTGCTTCATATAAATATGCAACCTAGTTGTGCAAATACATGAGGAGTAGAGAAAAAAGATATTGAAGCAGTCTTTTTTCCTCTGCTTAAATAGTTTTCTTTATCTTTAGTTTTCTGGAGTAACCTAACAGTTCATCTGTATCCAGATGGAAGGTTTTTTATTTTATCTCTTAGGTTTTTTTGGTGACAATTGAGTTCCTATGCAATCACAAGATTTACTTTAATTTTATTCTCTTTATTCACATAATGTTTTAATTATTTTTGTTTTATTATTAAACTATTTTTAGTCAGTAACTTTAGTATTGTAAATTTAATGCACATTTTACTAGCAAATAATTGATATTCCAATCCTCCCCTTACTCAAGAAATTCTTTGTGTTACATGTAATCCTGTAATTTTTTGGTTTATATTTATTCTGCTGGGATCTGGGTGATCTTTGCATTTCCCTGGGTTGTATCTCAGTTTTTGATTCAGCTTTACTATGATCTTGCGGTTGTAGATTTTCTTGTTTTTCAGCATCTTGATTTATCTGTTGACATTCTCATTCCCTGGTCTGTTTTTCCAATTATTCAATGTCTGCTTTATTGTCACTGGATATAGTGTCTCCTCTATTGTTCAATAATGAACATGGTTTATTTTTTATCATTTCCATCTTTGATGATTACTATTTGTCTGGATTGCTTTCCTATAATTGTACCTTCAATCCATTTTTTTGCAACATATCATGTAACCATATTTTTTCATCAATTTGGAATGTTTTTCCTTTGCTTGTATGATGAAAATGCTTATCCTTTAGTATTAACATGTCCATTTTAATGCACATTTTTCTGTGAATCAGTAACTCAGCTGGTGATTTGTCTGTAGTTGTAGATGACATTGAGTATTGATACAGCATTGCTTCATATAAAACTTCTTGAATGTTATTATTCAAAGATTTTCTTATTGCTTTTTAAATTGTTTGTATAGCCTTCATGAGGTCATTGGATTCTGGGTGGTAGCTGGGTGCACATATGTCTGATTCCATTGTTGTTCAGGCATTCTACCATCTCTTGCACTGTAAATCCAGTGCCATTGTCAATGACTATTACTTCTGGTAATCCATGTCATGGGAAAATAGCTTTTAGTATTTTTATTGTTTCATAAGCATTCATATTTTTGACAATATAATATTCGACTCATTTTGAATATACATCAACCATTACTAACAATATTTTGTCATTAATAGGGCCTGCATGGTTCATGTGGAGTCTCTTCCACAGTTTTTTGTTTTAGGCCAGGGTATATATTCCTTCAGTTTCATGTTGCTCTGTGATTGACATGCTGAACATTTTTTAATATAATTTTCCAGGGTGGTCTTCATGTAATAAGTTTAGAACTTTATTTCTTCCTACTGATGGTAAAACTATCCAGTTCCCATTAATATACACTCTTTACAAAATGATAGATCATTTATATTAGTCGAAAAAGCTGACACCACACTTTGTGGCTTCTTTGTTGACCAGCCATTCCTAATCCAGCTGTTTAGCAACTGGTATCTTATATTTTTTTTGTTCATTTCCCCACTATTTTACTGTTGACAATCTCAGACTGCATAGAATCAATATGGTTAATCTCTTATCTCATTCATCAGTGGTACCCATCTGTTGGAGTTTCTGGACAATGTGCCTGCATGCTGCATCTTTTCCCTTCTTGTATACTAGATGGTAGTCATATGATGCCAGTATATTTCTCCATTTTAGCATTCTCAGAGTCAGATGTACAGGGGCTAGATTATTGCTTGCCAGTATACCTAGTAATGGCTTATGATCTGATATGTATTGAAACGATCTGCCATATATATATTTGTGGAATTTCTTTAATCCAAATATTATTGCCAAAGCCTATTTATATATCAGACTAGTTTTTCTCAGCTTTGGAGAGGGTTCTGGACATGTGTACAATAGACCATTTTCTATTATTGCATGGATGACAGAACCACCCCCATTCTGAGGCATGTGGTATAGAGTTACTTCTTAATTATTGTCAAAATGGGCCAGTAATTTTTCTGATGACTGTAGGTCTTTAGTGCATCTAAAAGCATTATCATAGATTTTTTATTACTGCCACTTTTGATTCTTTTTAAGTAACTTGAACAGGGGTTTACTACATTGGCTTTATCCTGTATGAATGGTTCAAAGTATATATCAGACCTAAAAATGAGCTGCAATTCTTTGACATTCCTTGGTTTTTTGGTCTTTTTTACAGCATTTACTTTTTCAGGCAAAGGGGACACCTTTTTTTGCCAGAGATTAAATGTCCTAAAAATGTTATTTTTTTGTGTTCCATACACTTTTCTAGGCAATTAGTTTTACTCTGAAATTATTTAACTTTGCACATACCCTAATCAATTTTTGATGCCAGTTCTCTTCTGCATCTGCTGTTGCTAATATATTATCAAAATAGGGTTTGATGCTTTCAAATCCCTGCAATAGTGAATCAATTTTCACCTGAAATATATTCGGGGTTGTAGATATGCTGAATGCCACTCTATTGCACTTAAATAATCTAAAAGGTGTTGTGATCATTAATATTTTGGCAGTTTTCTGTCACTGGGATCTGGTGAAAAGCTAAATTTAAATCAAGCTTTGCAAAATAGTATGCTTTTAGTAAACTTGCCAGTACCTTTCTTACATCAGGTACAGGGTATGCTCCCTTATTTATTACTTCTTCACAGTTATTCTATAGTCATTGCATATGTGTATATCTTGATTGAGTTTTGTAACTATGGCTATATGTATAGCCCAGTCAACTATTTCTACTGGTGTCAACTTGCCTTTATTGACCAATGACCAAATTTTCATTTCTACTTTTGTTCTTTTAGTGTATGATATCTTTGGTGGTTTACAAATTGTGGGGAATGCCTTATCAACTAGCTCCACCTCTACTAGACTTATATCTATCATGCCTAATTCATCAGTAAATAGGTCTGGATATTTATTTTTAACTTTCTTTGAGGGAAATTTTTTTATTACAATACTTGAATTCCAATTGCCTAAAACCAGTCCCTGCTTATTATAGGGCTGAATCTCCCTTGTACTACATATAATAGCAATCTATTTATTTTGTCTCTAACTGTATTTTCTGCAGTAAGTTTAATGCATTGTCACTTACATTCTGAGCTTTTGCATTAGTTTTTTCAAGAGTCCACTGCTGATATTGCTCTCCAGTCTGTCTGATATAGATATCCCCAATCCACTAGCTATTTCCATATTCAGTTTAACTCCACAAATTTTCAATTTAATCATAAATTGTTGTTGTCCATCCATACTCATATTTCTAATAGTAAAATTTTTATTATTAGGTTTACCTCCCCTATTCTTTTGACCCCACTCTTTCTCTTGATTTCAGTCATTATCGAATTTTCTACATATATGTGTGATGTGTCTCTTATATCCACATTTAAAACACTTCTCTCCATTTGCACTCTTTTGCTTTATGGTTGTTTTCACAGCAGTAACATGCCATTTTAGTTCCCTTTTCAAAAACTGGTTTGCACAGGTTACTACAATTTCTTTTGGTTTTATAAATCTGAATATTTATATTATCTTCAGTTTTACTTTTGAAAGCTTGAGCTTGCTCATTTATTAGCTCATAAGCCATTCCTTTTTGGATCACACTCTAGTACTTTAAGTCAGTATCAGCTAATAATTGCTCTCACAATCTATCACTGTTCATACCCCAGAGTAATTGATCAAGGAGTATTTCTGATATAATCTCTGTACCAGCAATCCTTAGCCAACTCTCTGAGGGCCAAATTATACTCTTTTATTGATTCCCCTTTAGACTGTTTTCTATTGTTTAGTTTTAAATGAGCTATGTGAAGGGATGGGCAGGGACTAAAATTCTCTATTAGTTTTTTAACTAACATTTCATATGCTATACTATCGGTTAGTGGTGGAGTCAAAAAGTTTATTAACAATTTCTATAACTTTTTTCCCTAAGAAGCAAGTGTTGCCACTTATTTTTTGAATACCATTTAAGGTAAAAAAAGTTTTTTGTGGTACATATAGTGGCCATTCTTTGTTCTCCACATCAAATTCACTTATGGCTATTTGTCCAAAGGATGCATAGACTTTATTATTCCTATCCTTCCTTAAACTAATTATTTCTTTAGTTATGTTCAAAATAGCCAATGCCAGGTTTTTATTAACCAGGCAGTGATGGCGTTTGAATCAAACTGTGACTGCACTGAGTTTGCTATGTCTTGATCTTAACTTTATCTTGATTAAGACTAGCAAGTGATTTCTAACACTATTCTGTTTTCTCAAATAACTAAATAGCCCACTGCAGATCAACTTTATAGCTATGTTTAATAGAAGATAAAAGATAATATTCTATTAATACCTACATATATAGTTACAATGTATAGGTTATAATAATAAATCAATCTATATATAAGTCAATATCCTCATGGCTAAAGTATTCTGCTTACTTGCACTATTAATGATTAATTGAATTGCTATTTACCTAATTCTGGAAAATATTCTTATAGTTTGTGAGCCCTTGAGGCACATATAAATTATAAAATCAGGGTGATCTGTTTATTCTCTAATTGGCTTGATTACCTTGGAGCCACAATCCTGGGTCTGGAAACAAATCCCAACAATTCTTCTGCTGCTTCATTTAAATATGCAACCCAGTTGTGTGAATACATGAAGAATGGAGAAAAAATATATTGCATTCTTTTTTGTGTGCTTAAAGTTTTTTTTGTCTTTTGTTGTCTGGATCTGTATCCAGATGGAAGGTTTTTTATATCTTATCTCTTGGGTTTTATTAAATTAGTTCTTTCTAGAATTCGATTGTTAATCAGTTATTGACAATCGAATTCCTATGCAATCAGATTTTATTTAGTTTTATTCTCTTTATTCATTTAATGTTTTAATTATTTCTATTTTATTATTAAACTACTTTTAGACAGTAGTTTTAATATTGTAAATTTAATGCACATTTTACTAGCAAATAATTGATATTCCACATTTGAAATACTTAAAAAAGACTAAGAAGGATATAAAAAATGTATGGTTGTGTAGATCATGCATAACTGTGATAAAAGGGGTAAAAATGGTTTTTAAGTGTAGATAATTTAAAGAAAAAGTCAAGAAAAATAGAGGAAAATGCAGATAAAGTTAGACTAGACTATATATTTGTGGAGTGACAAGAGATGGATGACAAAATAAGTAGTGCAATGGAGATAATTAGGCAAAGAATAAGTAAGATAGTGAAAGAGGTAAAGGATGTAGAAGTAAAATTTAAACTGTTATACATGAAGTGTGAACAAACCAAGAAATTGATGAATAGAAATCACAAGGAAGTACATAAGGAAGTCCAGAAGGTAGAAGAGAATATGAGAGATAAAATAGGGAAAGTAAACTATGAGACAGTCATGATAGGGGACTCACCAATTAGAGGATATGGAGATGTAATGGCAAGGTAAAATAGAAATAAATATGTAAGAGTATGTTTGTCTGGAGGTAGAATTAGAGATGTTTTAAATAAGGTTAAGAAACAGGAGTAGAGATGTTTATGTTATAGTCTGGACAAATAATTTGTCAGATCCAGTGGAGAGAATAATGGATGAGTACAAAGAATTGATTAGTAGTTTGAATAATGTTGAAAAAAAAGTAGGGATAGTTGGATTATTATCAAGGTTAAAAGGAGCATTTTCCATAAATGAGAGATTAAAAAAATTATGTAACAGAAATAATGTTGTTTGTGGATGTGTGGAATTTTTTGGGAAACTTATAAACGGGTTTGGTTTTAAATTACAGTATTATCAAAATAAAGTTAAGAATGGATGGGATATAAAAAATAAACAAAGGGTAGCTAGCTGATTCAGATGTAGATGTGGAGACAGAATAGGTCTGTAAAACTAATGATAACCAAACTAATCTGTTTTTTAATTAAAAAAATTATTTTTTGTACAATGCTTACATAATACCCATCAACATCAACAGTTTCGATTGCCTCTGCAATCTTCTTCAGAACTATAAAATATATATACACATAAATATACAAATCTAAAAATACACAAATTATATAAAAACATACATATATATATATATATTCATAAAAATACACAAACATATACTTATGTATCCTTTTAAATACATGAATACAAACAAAATAAATCCCTCAAACATTTTAATTTTAATCTTTTACCTTTTATTAAAATTCTTTAAAATTTTTCTATATATATTTATTTTTTAATTATTATTTTTTATTTTCCCCTTATATGTTCTTTACTGTGTTTTCATACTATCATTTTATATCCTTCAAATATTACTTATTTCAATTATTTTTTTTTTTACCCTTATCCTTTATTTTATTTCTTTGTAATTCATCTTTATAACCTTATATTCTATCGCCATCATTTATAATTAAATACTACATTTATAATATATTAATTAACACTATCTTATTTATCAATTCTTGCCTATATCATTCCTTTTTACTTTTATTTTCTATTTTATACCCATATAAAACCTTTAATTTTTTACTTTATATATTTCCTATAAATCTCACATACATAAAAATCTAACCTTTAAAGTCTTCAAAATATTCTATACTTAAAATCTATTATATAAAAACCACTTCCTGTAAAACCATGTTTAATTCCTATTTATTTCCTTTATTTTATTATTACAATAATAATCTTAACTAACTCTAACACTTAATTTTTAATTTTACCTTTTTTAATATTCTTTATTTCCCATCTTCCATTTTCTTTTACAGATAAACCATTTTTCAATTTATTTTACATTTAAATCTATAGCTTCTATGCTTTAGCTCCCTCTATTGCTTTTCTTACTAATTAATTTTTTAACTTAACTTTAATTTTATTCTTATACCTTTACTATAACCTTTATATTAAAATTTTCCTCAATCCCAAATCTTTATTCATTCTGGGCTTAATACTATTTATATAAATAGCTACTTTAATCTTTCTTTCTCTCCTACTTTCTGTATAATGTAACATCTTAATACACTCTTTATCAAACTCAAGTCCTGTCTCCAATCTGTGCATATATATTGGCGAATTCCTATCATATTTATGCTGTATCAACCTCCTATAAATTGAATTATTAGTTTCTTCACATAATTCATTACCTCTTTATTTTTAACTTTACAATCCTTACAATTATTTTCATAAACCCCATTAACTTTATTATACTGTTTTATTTAAATATTTATATTTATTCTATAATATTACTATTATATTCTTTCTTTTTTTATTAACTATTTTTATTTTTAATACTTCAGTAAACTTTTTATTAATTTTGTTTATAATCCTATTTAAACTTTTAAATATATAATTATTTCCTGTTTTTAAACCTACATAAGCTGTTTTTTTACTTATCTGTTTATCTCTATTTTTTTATACTTATCTGTTATCTTCTTTTCTATCTTTTTAATATTGTTATTCACAAACTTTTCTAGTTATTCATAACTCATTAATTCTTCTTTAATTAACCTTTTTTGCTTAATATACTCATCTTCATCCAAGCAATAATTTATTGCCCTATAGATTCTAGAATATATTGTGCTTTTTTTATATTTTATATCTATATTTGAAAATCAATTAGCAATCTTATATATATTATTATTCTTATATATTGATGTTTGTATCTTACATTTCCCTTATATTTTTTTAATTCTATATCTAAATATACCATTCTATCATTTTCCTTCTTTCCCACAGTAAATTTAATGCCTTCATTTATTTTATTAACTTTGACAATAAATAAATCTATCTACCTCTGTGATCTGTTAAATATTAATAAATAATCATCCACATATCTCCTAATAAATATTGGTGCATTACCACTTCCTAACATTACCTTTTCTAATTCTTCCATATAAATAGTACTTAAAATCCCACTTAAAGCTCCCTTATTAGCAAACCTTGCTTCTGCTTATAAAAACCTTTATACTTAAATGTTATTCCCTTACAATATATTTCTATAATTAGTATTAATCTCTTTCATATCTACCAGTTAATATTTCTATTGCTTTTTTTACATTAATGTTCATATACATTGATACGGCATCCATCTTAACCAAAGTTAACCTATAATTATGATATCTACTATCTTTCTTATATCATTTATTAAAATCTTATTATTTTTTATAAATGAACTGCTCAATTTATCTATATTTTTTATTTTATTTGCCATCCATTTAGAAACATTATTAAAATATGATCCTTCTCCATTTATAACTGGTCTCAATGGTATACCTTCTTTTAATATTTTAGGTTTTATAATTTTTTTTTATAAAAAATGGATTAATTAATTAATGAAAGCAATGCAAAAAGGGAAAAGATAAGATTAGATAACCAAACTAATTACAAATGTAATAGAGAAGAATCAAACGAATTTATAAAGGGGTAGTAAGAAAGGGAGAAATTGGTAAAATTGGATGTTTGAATATACAAAGTGATAGGAGAATAGAAAAGTGACTGGAATTAAACAAAGCAGTTAAAAATGAAGGGTTTGAAGTATTCTAAGAGAACCTCAACTAAAAGATTTAGTATGAAAGGGTATAAATAGAAAAGAAAAAAGTGTTAGTGGTGTAGGAGATATGTCAAAAAATATTTAAATACTGTAAAGTGTCAAGAATATTTATGATATGAGATAAGATTAGGAAGACAAGAATGGATAGTAGCTATAGTGTATATGACCACTGGAGATAGTCAAACTAAAATGGAGTGGAACAGTAGCATATATGAATGCTTAGTTAAGGATATGCAAATGAAGGATGATATTGAAGAAATTGATGAATAGATAACAAGAATGGATAGCTTTTGAAATTTTTTTGCCAGTGTAAATTTGAGCATTCAAAATTTATCAAATATTTATGAGGGGTAAGACACGTGGTCTAAAAATAATATTTTTCACACAATAGATTATGTATTTGTAGAGAAAGAGGGAATGAATAAAGTATAGTAAATTAAACTGTTTGATAATGGTGATTATGTAATTGTGATCATAATTTCTTTATAATAGAAATGGCTACTAATGTGATGGAAAATAATAATAAAAGTAGAAAGAATAGTTAAAGGTGTGGATGGAGAATGAATGATAAGAATGTTAGAATATAAAAGAAATGAAGAAATCATGAAAGAGTTTGTTGGAGATAAATATAAGGACTAGTACGGTGAAGTAGAAAAAGTGGAAAATAGGGTTTTAGATAAGAATATTCAGAAGAATAAAAGTAATAGAAAAGTGAAAATTAATAAAAGTGTAAAAATGAAGGGGAAAGCAGGCAGCAAATATAAATGTGCTATAAAAAACAAAGAAAAGGGAAAAGATTTGAAATATTAAATGGGGCTAAAATAGGTCATTATATAGAGAGAATGAAATTATTTGAGGATATTAATAAAAATGGAAGAGATGGAAATAAAATTTTTTGGAAATATATTAAAAGCAGGAATGTAGGGGAAAGAGAAATAGTATTACTAAATGTTAGGAAAAAGAATATAGCTCTAGAGAAGAATTATACAATCTTAAATATGTAATGGATGTAGAAAAGATGTTAGATGAAGGACAGAGTGATAACAAACATAAAAGCACATAGTAATGAAAATATTAGTTTTACAGAAAAAAATTGAATGAGGCAGGACAAGTGGAAAGGCAAGAGACATAGATGGATGGGCAGAGATGGTGATGAATTTGGAAAATAGGACAAAATTAAATCTATTATCATGTTTTAATAAGATGGCATAGAAAACAGAATTTCCAGACAGCAGGAATAATACAAGAATGAGACTATTATTTTTAAAAAAAGATAAGGACCATGGAAAGATAAAAAATTGGAGACAAGTTGCAATAATGTCAGTATTATATAAAGTTTTTGCAATATGGTGGCTGAAAAGATGACAAAATGGATGAAAAAAAATAATATAATGGGAGAAATGCATGGAGATTTTAGAATAGATAGGCATATAGGAGATACTTTATTTGTAGTCACACAACTTATAGATATGAGTAGAAATACAGATAGACAGTTATATATGGTCTTTATTGATATAGAGAACATATATGATAAAGTAAATAGAAATAGATTATGGATAAGCTTAATAAATTTGGGAATGGATCTTATTAAAAAAAATTGTATGAAAATAATTACTATATCCATCAATTAGAAAATATAGAATCAGTTAAGAGTTAAAAATGGGGTGAGACTAAGGTAATGATGCCCTAAGTCACCTATTTTGTTTTTGTTATATTTGATAGAAATGTTGAGAGCAATAGAAATGACTACGAAGAGGGATAGAGATACCATTAATAGATGGTAAGGGAGTGTATATATTATCAAGTCTTTTATTTGCTGATAATATCTTCTTATGTACAGAAAGTAGAGAAGATATGGAAGTTATGCTGAAGATGTGGGTAGAGGTTGGGATTACATTTAGCAAAGAAGAATCAAAAATAATGATGACAAATGTTGGGGAAAGAGAAGAGAAAGAATTTTTATTGGGGAATATAAAGTTAAATGTGGTGAATAGGTATAATTACTTGGGAATCATTTTAAGAAACCAGAGAAATTGCTTGGATGAATGGGAAAAAAATTGATAAATGAAGCAAAGAAAAGAAAATGACTGATAAAGAAATTAACAGTGCTTTCATATAATAAATATGATGTAACAAGAATTGTATGGTAGTGGCAGTAGCAGGATTAACTTATGGTAATGGTGTATTATTTGTTAGTAAAGAGGTATTAGATTACTTAGAAAAGATACAAAGAGAAGTAGAATGACATGCATTAGATGCAGATGCATGGATAGCAAAAGAGGTAATTCAAGGAGAAATGGTATAGTCAAGTTTTTATATGAGAGATGCAAAAAAGCAAAATTAATGGATAGTAAGAGAATAGCAAAAATAGTATTTAATTGGATTATGAGTAAAGGACAGGCAACAAGATAGGTGAGAAAGGTAGTATGGTATGCAGAAGATCGGGATAAAGACTTTATGTCAGTATACTTGCACAAAATGGTGGTATGATTGTGTTAGGAGAATTGTTGAATGTTATGGTGGCAAAGAATGGAATAAAAGAACAGATACATTAATAAAAAATAGAGAAATGGAGAACTAGTATGGAGAGTAAAAAGAGTTTATATATATATATATATATATTAAAACGAAGATTTGCACGGGTTAGATTTGTACGGGTTAAATATATATTATATATATATATATATAGAAGTAGACAGAATATTGGATGTGAGTTAATTTACAATAATAGCAAGGGAAATAGTTTGCTATTTACAGCTCAAACAAGATTGTTAGCAAACAAGAAAATATATGCATAAATGGAAAAATGTGAGTGATTTAGTCTGTCGGTTATATAAGGAAGGCATAGAAAATATCAGGCATTTACTAATTGAATGTAAATGCTTACAAGCAGAAAGAGTTCAAATAATGAAGTTGTAGGAAAATAAATATAAAGAAAGTGATTATACCCAAAATGGGTTCTCTGCTTTTATCCTGGGTTTGAAAAAAAATAAAGGGGATCTAGATATAAGAGTGGACAAAGATGATGTTGTGAAAATGGGATGGCGCAGGATAGAAAAGATATGGGAAAAACTTAAGGTGTGGAATGGAAATGGATGGGAAGGTGGCTAACATGTTTCTCTGAGCTTAGTAGTTTGGTTGAAAGATTCCTGACTTTGGTAAATGCAAGAGACATTTTATTAGATTTCTAAAAGGAATAAAATCTATTTTCATACTGCGAATAAATTTTATTTCATTTTAAGTCGTTTATTATAAATTTTATTTAAGACTGATCAATATTTTATATTTTAATAAATATGTGTGTATTATAAGAGAATTGTATATACAAAAATTGTGATAAAGTGAATAGAAGAAACTATCTTTTTAAGTAACAAAATATGATGAGGTATATTTAATTTAATTAAATCATAGTAATACGTGCCTTAACTATGATTAAGTCTATAATTTTATTCCAATTCACAAATTCTTCTGGGAAAGACTAATGTCTATTTTGTTATTATATTGCTCTGCATTAATATAATGGGCTTTTGTGATGAACATTATTTTTTAATAAAATTTAAAATGCTATTATTTCATATATATTAGTAATAAAAATGAAGTCATACATCATATGTCTTAATTTAATAAGCTTGTACTACAAATGTAATATAATAAGCTTGTTAAGAGCTATTAGCACACTCACTGTATTACATATATTGTACCGGTCAAAATATGTTGATCCATCTAACATGAGCTGGAACTCAATGAAATGTACTTCAAACCCAGTCAAGCCCAAGATTTAGATCAGGGACCAACCTAGATTCAAACCCATTTCACAAGCCTCAGATCGAACACCTAATGAAAACATAATAATGACATGAGAACTAATTCTTAAGTCTGGCCCACTAGAAAAGTGAAAGAGACAATGAGACATTTAAGAAGAATGCACATATATCTTGGAATGTATGGAAGCAGAGAGACAATAATTCAAACTACATAAGTGGCTTAAATAATAATAAAATATTTAATAAAACATTTAATGAACAGTAAATTACTTATATATTTATTTGAATGCTCTTATGAATAAATTACATATTATACATCAATAAATATATTTGGTGGGTGGCTCTGAAAGGTGATGATGAGCATACAAAATTATGAAGCATTCTAAGCATCATTATACATATTATACAACCTATTTTCACATCGTTTCAGTCATGAAAATCAAAATATACATTTTAAAAATGGTTGTCATGGAGGATGACATTAGTAAGGATTTAGGAAGGTAATATACATTTAAGTCAAGTGTCTTTAATTAGCAAACATAATAATTTTAACCATTCTTTAAATTCAGATTTAAAAAAAAAAGAATGCTTTGTTTTTTAAAATATGTATGATCTTAAATAAATGGGATGAATTACGATGGTGAGATTTTACAAAAAAAAAACAGAAAAAAAAAAACAATATTATTAATTAAACTAATGACTATTGTTGGAAAGACATATATATACATAAGCAAAGTGTAAGTTTATGATTACAGCATCGAAATGAGGTCATGAAATAAATAAATTAATACTAATGGAAAAGCAGCAGGGCTGATATAAAGGCAATAGAATCCAAAGTAATGTCGTGCTTCCAAATGAAGAAAACAAAGTGGCTAAGAGTCCCTTTTCTAGGGTACTGCTTATAGTAGTTTAATTAGGCTTGATGTGGTCCTCAAGGTTCTCTGGGCGACCAGTGCTAGAGGCCTGTTATACAAAAATGATCCTTGAAAGGTCAACTACTCGCAGAATAGGGTGTGAAGAAAGTCTATGGGACTGAGTTCATCAGAACCCTCCAAGCTAGAAGTATGTAATATTTAATAAATGAAGCCTTATATCATCAATGCAACATAATACTATCTTTAATGACATGAAATGGAAATCACTATTTTAAAATGCATAAACCTCATTCGAATGCTATAATTTAAGCAATTAACCCTATGCTATAATAATATATGTGGGAAAGATTTAATTCATACAAATAGGTTTTAAAAATTACCCCCCTTTCCTTCCTTGCTATTTAACAGGCTGAAATCCCACCCTCACAAATTTTGTAACTTGTGAATAATCAAGTCTTTGAAATATTAAGAGTATAGCTTTATAATATAGATCAGGGGTCCCCAACCTTTTTGCACTTAAGAGCACATTTTATAATACTGGCTAGGTGGCGGGCACCATTTATTTTTTCCACCAGATGACGGGCACCATTTATTTTTTCAATGTAAATTTATAGCTGTATATTGTTAATAATACACATAATGTACAAAAAAAATATTTATTTCAAAAATAAAATTTTAACATATAATTAACATTTATATTTTTACGCTATAAAAGTATAGTATGCCCTACAATTTGATTACAATATAATACAATAATTTATAAGAAATTTTAAAAATTAAATTTATTTGTATCAGATAAATAATTTTTTAGCGTGTTTGGATAGTGGCAGGCACACTAAAATGGTCTGCGAGCACCATGGTGCCCGCGGGCATAGGGTTGGGGACCCCTGATATAGATGATATAAAAAACAATAATAAGAAGAAAAAATCACCTTTTCAGAATTAAAGGCATGACATAAAAAAATATTTGATAGTGTTAATTTTTCGGTACTTTAAAAATTATACCTAAAGAATATTTTTTAAATACATTTTTAAGAAAATCATAAAATTAGATTAACCTGGGAAACAGTCTGGCGAGCATATTAATTAAGAAAGTATATAAATCTAATTCAAAAGAGAGGGGTTTTATTAACTTCGACTCAGAGAGGTTTAGGTAGTAGGGAAAATAACTTTATATATTAGGCTCGCAAGATTGTTTAGATTGGCAACTTAAAAATAATAAAATACAACAGTTTAAAATTAAGAAAGGAACCGCATTAACATTAAAGAAATAAGAGCAGACTTTACATATAAAAAAAAATGAGTAGTCTGAGAACAAATTTACATTAATAGTTAATACCAAAAAAAAAAAAACATTTAATTTAACAATTTAAAATGAAATCCAGATAGCTGGGATTGAGGTTAGTTTAGAAGGAATAAGATGTAAAGTTTATAGGCAGTTCTTAGGTTAATTACCTTGCTATATTAAAGAGTCCATTTTAATAATTCGGCTCCAGCATGGCAAATATAATAGGATTGAAACCAATGTGATAGCAAGTTTCCATTAGGCATTTCTCCATTCTTAAATCATATTTTGGGGCATCAGTGAAATGATTATTCAAGGCAAGATTGACCAGCAAAAAGACAAGGAAGGTGATTAGTTTTCTACTCGTCCAACATTTTGAAAAAAAATAGTGTGGAGTCTTTTTACAACAGCTTTTCTACAAACTAGTTCTCTCCTAGGTAGTCAAAAATCAACCCATTATATACAGCCCTCAGGTATTTGAGGAATGCTTTTAGTATTTTTTTTAATTTCATTTCTTTCACCTATTGTTTTGGAGATGCAACCATTAGATAATTTGTCCAAAAATATATATACAAATCTATTTCCAGATTAGAAATAGATTTGATAAAATGTTAATGGCAAAAGTATAACTTCTTATTTTGATTTCCCTTTTTACTTTTAGTATAGTTTAATTAAACATTCTTTCCCAAAATTAGATAATGTAAAATTTCCACCCTTTTAATTACTTTTGGACAATTATCAGTTACATACTCCATCTTGGATTTTTAAAAGAAAAATATAGTTTTTAACAAATTTTAATAAAAAGTTATTTTTTTTACAAACTTAAAAACAATATTGGCAAAATTAATATAGTGTTAGTAATTGCTCCCATTATATATATATTTGAGCTGCACCTAATATATTTTGATTTTTAATAAAAGAATTAATATTATGTAGTAAAAAATATTAAGAACTAAATTTTATAATCTTTTAGGTGCACATCTCAAACATATATATATAAAATAAATATACATTAATATAGGAGCAGGAGTGAACATAAGGTTCAAATATGGGTTAGTAGTTTGGTGAGTATGAAGGACCATGAAGCACAACTGCTTCATACTTCCCTACTTATAACAGATGGAAAGATTCATAATTATATATTAACAATATTTTGACTATGAGTCTTCGAGTGATGACCCAAATAGATGCTTTTAAAATTCATGTTTTATGTTAATGTACCTTTTCATTTATTTCTTCATGGCTTTACATCTTAAATTACAATTACCTATACTATTTTCTCTCCTATCACCTATTCTCTTAACTATCTTACACATAAAATAAAGCAAATTAAAGACGTATCCAGTGTCTTTGGTCCAATTGGATTGTTTTTGTTTTTCCCTCTTCATGGTTCACGAGTTTTTCAGACTGGTATTTGATCTTTATCTTTTACTGGTATTGGGTGGTATACAAAGTTTCATTGGTCATGTGTTACTTGCTTCTTGATTTTGATCTTGGGCTGTTATCCATAATCTATTGACACGAGAAATTCGGCCATTTCTTCTATTTTACTTATTCTGCTTGAAATCATCTCTTGCAACCATGGTGGCATACTGTGTCTAATTATCTGAATATGCGAATTTTGCAAAAACCTCTGCTTAGTAACCTGTTTTAAAAAAAGTTGTGTGTGCATCTCTTGGTGGTTAGCTGGAAAATTTTTCTATGGTTATGGAGTGTAAGACACTTTCCTGTTTCTCCTTGCTCCAAAATATTTTGAATAAAGCACTGAGTTACTCTTCAAAATTTATTGGTTTGGACTTTACAGACTGCCACCAATCTTTGGCTATGGCTCTTAGCTATTGATTAGTGATGGCTATTTGTTTATTATCGCTGAGGAGGTAAAGTGTGAACATCTTCAGACTTTCCACATGCTCCTGTTGACTCTCTCTGGGTTCACCATGGAATATCTGTATTTGCATAAAACATGCCATGATGGGTGATGTCTGGTGAGTGATCAGTTGCTCTGGTTTTATAGTCTTGATAACCTTAACTGTGGTGTCCGACAGTACATTTCCTTTGGTTTAACCATTTTAATTATTGGTTGTTCTTTTTGCTCTGGCTCATTAATTTCATTTGGTTCCCTTTTTTCTTCAGAGTCTCCTAACTCCTCTTTTTCCTTTTTGTCATACCTCATTTCCTGCCCACCTTTTATAACTTTTCAGAGTTCTTTTATTTCATGTAATAATTGTCTCATCATCATTAGGATAGCTTGGTTAAACTCATTTCTTGTCTGTCATTCATTGAATTGGTGTAGTAATTTCTCTAGATCTTTGAACAGTATTTTCAGATCTGATGATCCCATTGGGTCTTCTAACTGTAAGTTGGTCTGTGGTGCTCCATCACTCACATCTTCATGCTCTTGTTTGTCCCTTTCCTCATCCACTTTATTATTAAGAGTTTTTTTCTTTCACTTTGCTGACTGATCTAAAAAACATTCTGCTGAGATATATTTATATTATATTATTCTTCATTAATAAACACCCTCCCCACCTTTTAAAAATCATCTCCCACCTAATCAACTACTGCTTCACTACTTTCTATGTCTCTACCCTCAACTATCACTTTGCTGACATACTAACTTCCACTTGCTAACAAAATTTGTTTATTTAAACATTTTATTCAATATTTATCCCTATGATCCCAATCTCTTATCCATTTCTTCATTTGGTTTCTTCTTGGTCACACCAATGCATCTGAAAAAGACAACTCAGTCTGGTTAATATATATTCAATATTTATACATGATATCATTAAATAAAAAAAATTTTGCTCTCATACTATTTGTCTGGGTTCGAATTCTCCATTTCCAACATTTTTGACATTTTTACTCACTACTGGTTGGCAAAATTTCTTTTATAAGGGTGCCAGTCAACACAGAGTAATCAATGATTTGGCACAATTTTAACACTTTTTTACATACGTCTGAATAACAACCATTGGAATAAAAATATATATACATTTTTTTATTGAAAAAAACATCTCTAAACTTCATATCTGTAGCATAGACAGATATATTTATTCCACATGTTACATTGAGGAAGAAAAAAACTACATCTATTCTGTATTTATGGCTGTTACATTGAGGAAGAAAAAACTACATCTATTCTGTATTTATGGCTGTAGTACATGGATCTTATCTTTAACAAACTACTTTTAATTATCAAACATAAAAACAATTTTTTTTATATAAAACCAACTACTAAACAAATCCCTACATACAGTTGTAGTACATGATTTTTATCTTTAATAACTCTACTTTAATTATCTAACATGAAAACAGATTTTTCTGGACATAAAACCAACTACTAAAAAAAGTGTTACTTATGGTTGTAATACATTGGTCTTATCTTTAATAAACTCTACTTTTAATTATCTAATATGAAAACAAACTTCTCTTGTCATAAAACCAACTACTAAAAAAAATTCCTACTTATGGCTGTAGCACATGGGTTTTTAGCCTTAACAAATGAATTTTATACTTATAAACTGACTACTTTACTTTAAAAATTTCAGAGCACAAGTTTTAATCTAACATTTTGCTACTGGTTATGTAAGATTTCTTTTATTTACTCAATCAGTTTATTACAATTTCTGGGTGAAAACATGGTATTTCTTCTTTCCTTTATTAACACAATGGTATGTGGTTTTATAAACTCAATATCAAAAAACATTTTTAATTCTAAAACATTACCTATATATTAGAGTGTAAACACATTATTTTTATTTCTAGAATATTACGTATATATTAGATTGTAAACAAATTATATACATATACTAGTGACCTCTCCAGGGTATAGAAATAATTAATAAGGGCTCATGATTGGGTGTCCAAATGCGGAAAAAAAATCCATGTACCTGTCAAAATATGATGATCCATCTAACATGAGCTGGAACTCAATGAAACATACTTCAAACCCAGTCAAGCCTGAGATTTAGATCGGGCACCAACCTAGATTTGAACCCATTTCACAAGCCCCAAATCAAACACCTAATGAATAACATAATAGTGATGACACATGAGAACTAATTCTTAAGTCTGGCCCACTAGAAGTGCGAAAGAGACAATGAGACATTTAACAAGAACACGCATATATCTTGGAATGTATGGAAGCTGAGAGAAAATAATATGAACTACATAAGTGGCTTGAATAATAATAAAACATTTAATGAACAGTAAATTATTTATATATTTATTTGAATGCTTTTATCAATAAATTACATATTATACATCAATAAATATATTTGGTGGATTAGATTAAGCTGCCAATCATTTGATCGCAAAACAAACTTACACATGTTTAAATTAATGCTTTAGTGATGGCTCTGAAAGACGATAATGAGCGTACAAAATTATGAAGCATTCAAGGAATCATTATATATATTATACAACCTATTTTCACACCGTTTCAGTTGTGAAATTCAAAATATACATTTTAAAAGTGGTTTAGTCATGGAGTACAACATTAGTAAGCATTTAGGAAGGTAATGTGCATTTAAATCAAGTATCTTTAATTAGTAAACATAATAATTTTACCCATTCTTTAAATTCAGATTTTAAAAAGAAAGAATGCTTTGTTTTCTAAAATATGTATACTCTTAAATAAATGGGATGAATTACGATGGTGGGATTTTACAAAAAAAAACAATATTATTAATTAAACTAATGATTATTGTTGGAAAGATATATATATAAAAGCAAAGCACAAGTTTATGATATAAAGGCAGAAGAATATGAAGTAATATCATGCTTATAAATGAAGAAAATGAAGTGGCTAAGAATCCCTTTTCTAGGGTACTGCTTATAGAGGTTTAATTAGGCTTAGTGTAGTCCTCAGGGTTCTCTGGGCAACCAACATGAGAGGCCTGTTATATGAAAATGTTCCCCAGAAGGTCAACTACCCACAGAATAGGGCATGAAGAAAGTCTATGGGTCCAAGCTCATCGGAACCCTCCAAGCTAGAAGCACATAATATTTAATAAACGAAGCCTTATATCAGCAATGCAACATAATACTGTCTTTAATGACATGAAATGGAAATCACTATTTTAAAACACCTGCACCTCACTCGAATGCTATAATTTGGGCAATTAACATTATGCTATGTAATATATATGGGAAAGATTTAATTCATACAAATAGGTTTTAAAAATTACCCCCTTCCCTTCCTTGCTATTTAACAGACAGAAATCCAACCCTCACGAATTTTGTAACTTGTGAATAATCAAGTCTTTGAAATATTAAGAGTATAGCTTTATAATACAGATTATTATTTTTTCAGAATTAAATGTATGACATAAAAAAAATATTTGATAGCATTAATTTTTCGGTAATTTAAAAATTATACTTAAAGAATATTTTTTAAAGACATAAGAAAATCATGAAATTAGATTAACTTTGGAAACAATCTGGCGAGCGTATTAATTAAGAAAGTATGTAAATCTAATTCAAAACAGAGGGGTTTTATGAACCTCGATTCAGGGAGATCTAAGTAGATATGGAAAATAACTTTATATATTAGTCTGGCAAGATTGTTTAGATTGGCAACTTAAAAATAATAAAATACAGCAGTTAAAAATTAAGAAAGGAACTGCACCAAAATTAATGAAATAAGAGCAGACTTTATGTATAAAAGAAAAATTAGTAGTATAAAAAAAAATTTATAATAATAATTAATACCAAAAAACCCATTTAATTTAACAATTTAAAATGAAATCCAGATAGCTGGGGTTGAGAATAGTTCAGAAGGAATAAGATGTAAAGTTCATAGACATTTCTTAGGTTAATAATCTTGCTATATTAAAGAGTCCACTTTAATAGTTTGGCTCCAGCATGGAAAAATTAATGGGGCATCAGTGAAATGATTATTCAAGGCAAGATTGACCAGCAAAAAGGCAAGGAAGGTGATTAGTTTTCTACTCGTCCAACATTTTGAGAAAAAAATAGTGGAGTCCTTTTACAACAGCTTTTTTACGATAGAATGACAGCCTGTTAAGCTAATTGCGCAGACGCTGTGAGAATGTTATTAATAAATGAATGAATACCTTTGAACAACCACATGATATAGTATTTGTATAAGAGTAAAAAGGAATCCTCTTACCCTTACGACTCAAATGTTTATATATGAGCAAATCTAAAGTAGTTGTAACGAAGGCGTGACTACATAATAGTCACTTTAAATTACAATATATAATGTCTGTATGAATGACGCCAATGAAATTTTCTAGAATTTACTAAACGCCACTCTAAACGAAACTAAATCATATACATGAATAAGCATTTATTTTATAACGTCTTGCGTGCGATTATAATTACGATAGAATGACAGCCTGTTAAGCTAATTGCGCAGACGCTGTGAGAATGTTATTAATAAATGAATGAATACCTTCAAACAACCACATGATATAGTATTTGTATAAGAGTAAAAAGGAATCCTCTTACCCTTATGACTCAAATGTTTATATATGAGCAAATTTACTCTTATACAAATACTATATCATGTGGTTGTTCGAAGGTATTCATTCATTTATTAATAACATTCTCACAGCATCTGCGCAATTAGCTTAACAGGCTGTCATTCTATCGTAATTATAATCGCATGCAAGACGTTATAAAATAAATGCTTATTCATGTATATGATTTAGTTTCATTTAGAGTGGCGTTTAGTAAATTCTAGAAAATTTCATTGGCGTCATTCATACAGACATTATATATTGTAATTTAAAGTGACTATTATGTAGTCACGCCTTCATTACAACTACTTTAGATTTGCTCATATATAAAAATTTGAGTCGTAAGGGTAAAAGGATTCCTTTTTACTCTTATACAAATACTATATCATGTGGTTGTTCGAAGGTATTCATTCATTTATTAATAACATTCTCACAGCATCTGCGCAATTAGCTTAACAGGCTGTCATTCTATCGTAATTATAATCGCATGCAAGACGTTATAAAATAAATGCTTATTCATGTATATGATTTAGTTTCGTTTAGAGTGGCGTTTAGTAAATTCTAGAAAATTTCATTGGCATCATTCATACAGACATTATATATTGTAATTTAAAGTGACTATTATGTAGTCACACCTTCGTTACAACTACTTTAGATTTGCTCATATATAAACATTTGAGTCATAAGGGTAAGAGGATTCCTTTTTACTCTTATACAAATACTATATCATGTGGTTGTTCGAAGGTATTCATTCATTTATTAATAACATTCTCACAGCGTCTGCACAATTAGCTTAACAGGCTGTCATTCTATCATAATTATAATCGCACGCAAGTCGTTATAAAATAAACAGCTTTTTTACAAACTAGTTCTCTCCTAGGTAGTCAAAAATCATCTTATTATATACAGCCCTCAGGTATTTGAGGAATTCTTTTAGTATTCCTTTTTTAAATTTCATTTCCTTCACCTATTGTTTTGGAAATGCAACCATTAGATAATTTGTCCAAAATATATTCAAATCTATTTCCAGATTAGAAATAAATTTGATAAAATGTTAATGGCAAAAGTATAACTTCTTATTTTGATTTCCCTTTTTACTTTTAGTATAGTTTAATTAAACATTCTTTCCCAAAATTAGATAATGTAAAATTTCCATCCTTTTAATTACTTTTGGACAATTAACAGTTGCATATTCCATCTTGGATTTTTAAAAGAAAAATATAGTTTTTAACAAATTTAAACAAAGAA
Source organism: Epiperipatus broadwayi (assembly GCA_028023455.1). Classification (NCBI taxonomy): domain Eukaryota; kingdom Metazoa; phylum Onychophora; class Udeonychophora; order Euonychophora; family Peripatidae; genus Epiperipatus; species Epiperipatus broadwayi. Next base: position 78,163 of record JAQFVV010000319.1, read on the forward strand.
TTATTTTTTTACAAACTTAAAAACAATATTGGTAAAATTAATATAGTGTTAGTAATTGCTCCCATTATATATATATATTATAACAATCCGGAGAAAAAATCTTAACATAATCTGCACTACATGGGTGCCATCTAGGCATTGAACCTAAAAAAATTTATATAGTAGGCAGATACATAAGTTCAAAAAAAAATTATTATTTATTTTATATATTTTGATTCCGGTCATTAGCCCATTGTCACTAGCTTAGTAGAATAGTAGAGATTTATATTTATATTAAATTCCTAGCTAAGATATATATAAAAAAAGAATAAAATAAGCCACTGCCAGTAATTAACATACAAACATTTATTTACACACACATGTATAAAATTTAACATTATTATTTTAGCATGTTTACTTTAACATTTAACATTATTTTTAACTTTTATTTTTAGATTTTAATTTACATTTTAATTTTTATACTATTTTAAGTTCACACAGATAGATTTATAAAATGTGTTTTTAATGTTGAGTATAGATCGGTTACATAGATTACATGGTCAAAAACATTTCAAAATAAACATAAACGATCAAAATACAAAGTCATTGATACCATCAATTTTATAGGGAATACAAGAAACCCAATGGTATTCATCATAAGATACCACAGAGACACCAATAACTTAAAAGACATCTGAATAAATACATTTTAGATACTCACTGTAAGGTATCATTATTTACCGAATGTATATATATTTTGATCAAATATGAAAACCAAAAACATAATTAACCGATAACGAATCCATGCAATGTCCATACCCAACTTAAATTTAATGCATTTTTATTTAGAGTGTTGAGTATGAATAGACTACATAGATTTGCATTTGAAAAGAAAATATTCTATCCTTGTTTAACCTCAGGCCAAAAGTTCGCAGTCAAATCAACTTCAATCCATCTGATATATTGATGTATTCAATGTAATACGACTATGACAGCACAAATAGGTTAAGAGAAGAAATTGCCTTTCATCAGATAGGAATACTACATCTATTTAACGATAAGAGCAATAAAAAAAACTCCATAGGAAGGAACTGTGGTCTCCGTCTTATAATTCCTCTCTTATGCAAAACAAGTATGTGCGGCGTATAAAGTGATTCTGCCCGTAGCAAATCTCGTACTACATCTACTAATTACACCAATATATCCAATCCATTGATCCAATCTAACTACGAAACAAATAACCTAAGATTACCCTCCCCTAATATAACATTACAAATCTATATAGCCATTCACGCCCGACTTAAGTTTAACATTTATATAATTTAATTTATCGCAAAACAAAAATCATAAATAAAACTTAAAGAACAAAAAAAAATAAATGGAAATGATTTTACAAAAAAGAAATACATCAAATAAAATTATAACTAATTAATAAATAATGTTGGTCAGATAGGATTCTATTTCTTATAAACTAAATACTGAGAAAGTTTATATTTTAAAGTTCTTAGTGTTTCAAAATGTTTTTAAAGTTCTTTCGATTTTTAAAATGTTCCTCTTTATCCATTGCATGCTGTTTGGAATCCACGTTAAATCCCCCAATGATCCTGTTGTCCTCAGTATAAGAAAAGTGATGTTTCATTTCTTTTTTTTTATAACAACTGAAGGAATTGAAAGTGCATCTTTCAATCCTTTCACCTCCAACTCTCTGACTTAACACATCTCTGTCTTCTAATTTATTAAACCAAATCACTTTTTATTTCCAAATTTTTTCTTTTATATGTAGCTTAAAAATCCAATGGACATTACATCATCGATGTGATGGTCTTTTCACTGAGGTCTGATTCCATTGTTTTTCTCTCCTATCTGACCATTGCTTATACATTTAAGTGCCCAAGGCTAGTTTACATTGACTAATTAAAATAATCATTTCCATTTTTCAATAACATTAATTAATTTGTTTTCAAACTTAAAGATATATTTTTATCTCTAAATTTTTTTTATCTGTGCGATTTTATATATACGAGTTTAAATGATATTTAATTTCAATTTTTAATTCTTAAACAAAGAAAGTTTTGTTTACTAATAAAAAAATAATGTAACGTCGGATGTGCTCATTACATATCGGTAAACTTGCTTTAAAAAAAAATGAACAAAAAAAAATTTTTTTTACCTAGGGTTAGTAATTACGGTACACAATTAACAAAATTTACAAACATTCGGTTAGTATAAAAACTATATACAAAAAAAAAATGTTTACTATCACTTTCCTAAGGACCATTTACGTCTATGCCTCCTCCCCCCCAAGAATTCCATTTTCTTATACATTTTGTTTTTACACATGGCATGACAAGCAAATTTTATAAATTATTTATTTATGAAGGTTGCATTGAGGTAAATATGTTTTGAAAGATAATGAGTTTATACGTGTATATTTGCAGCACAATTATAAATACAACGTATTTATGACTGATTGAAATGGTTAAATACGGTTACTATGAAGTAAATTCCCAAACAGTACTCATTGTAAGGTACCACATTTACAATCATAAACTTACATGGCTGTGTGCTCCTATACACATAAAAAAGGAGAAACATATTAATTGCAACCTTTTGACTTTTTTTTAACAAAAAATTAGTTTTAAAATTATTTATACTTTCTCGTGTTTCATATATGTGCTATTTCTTTCTGGCAGCACTTTTATAAGATTTAAAGTATACGACTTTATGTAAAAAGATAAGAAATTTCATTTTGAAAAAATTTGCTCAGGGTACTGGTGGTTTATTAATAGATTGGCCCAAGTTGGGTCACCTGTTATATCGATCCAGAAAAACTCTCTTAATGTAATCTGCACTACATGGCTGCCATCTAAGCATTTGAACCTAAAAAAATTTATATAGTAGGCAGATACGTAAGTTCAAAAAAAAAATATTATTTATTTTATATATTTTGATTTCGGTCATTAGCCCATTGTCACTAGCTCAGTGGAATAGCAGAGATTTATATTTATATTAAATTCCTATCTAAGATATATAAAAAAAAGAATAAAATATGCCACTGCCAGTAATTAACATACAAACATTTATTTACGCACATATATATATAAAATTTAACATTATTATTTTAGCATGTTTACTTTAACATTTAACATTATTTTTAACTTATTTTTAGATTTTAATTTACATTTTAATTTTTATACTATTTTAAGTTCACACAGATGGATTTATAAAATGTGTTTTTAATGTTGAGTATAGATCGGTTACATAGAATACACAGTCAAAAAAATTTCAAAATAAACATAAACAATCAAAATACAAAGTCATTGATACTGAAAATTGCATAGCGAATACAAGAAACCCAATGGTATTCATCATAAGATACTGCAGAGACACCAATAACTTAAAAGACATCTGAATAAATACATTTTAGATACTCACTGTAAGGTATCATTATTTACCAAATGTCTATATATTTTGATCAAATATGAAAACCAAAAACATAATTAACCGATAACGAATCCATGCAACGTCCATACCCAACTTAAATTTAATGCATTTTTATTTAGAGTGTCGAGTATGAATAGACAACATAGATTTGCATTTGAAAAGAAAATATTCTATCCTTGTTTAACCTTAGGCCAAAAGTTCACAGTCAAATCAACTTCAATCCATCTGATATATCGATGTATTCAATGTAATATGACTATGACCACAAATAGGTTAAGAGAAGAAATTGCCTTTCGTCAGATAGGAATACTACATCTATCTAACGATAAGAGCAATAAAAAAACTCCATAGGAAGGAACTGCGGTCTCCATCTTATAATTCCTCCCATAGGCAAAACAAGTGTGTGTGGTGTATACAGTGATTCTGCCCATAGCGAATCTCGTACTACATCTACTAATTACACCAATATATCCAATCCATTGACCCAATCTAACTACGAAACAAATAACCTAAGATTACCCTCCCCTAATATAACTTTACAAACCTATATAGCCATTCATGCCCGACTTAAGTTTAACATTTATATAATTTAATTTATCGCAAAACAAAAATCATAAATAAAACTTACAAAAAAAAAATAAATGGAAATGATTTTACAAAAAAGAAATACATCAAATAAAATTATAACTAATTAATAAATAATGTTGGTCAGATAGGATTCTATTTCTTATAAGTTAAATACTGAGAAAGTTTATATTTTAAAGTTCTTAATGTTTTAAAATGTTTTTAAAGTTCTTATGATTTTTAAAATGTTCCTCTTTATCCATTGCATGCCGTTTGGAATCCACATTAAATCCCCCGATGATCCTGTTGTCCTCAGTATAAGAAAAGCGATGTTTCATTTCTTTTTTTTATAACAAGTGAAGGAATTGAAAGTGCATCTTTCAATCCTTTCCCCTCCAACTCTCTGACTTACCACATCTCTGTCTTCTAATTAATTAAACCAAATCACTTTTTCTTTCCAAATTTTTTCTTTTATACGTAACTTAATGATCCAATGGACATTATGTCATCGATGTGATAGTCTTTTCACTGAGGTCCGATTCCATTGTTTTTCTCTCCTATCTGACCATTGCTTATACATTTAAATGCCCAAGGCTAGTTTACATTGACTAATTAAAATAATCATTTCCATTTTTCAATAACATTAATTAATTTGTTTTCAAACTTAAAGATATATTTTTATCTCTAAATCTTTTTTAAGTTTTTGCTTTTACAATACCTTTTCTACTTTTAATAAAGTTATATTTTAATAATTTTTTTATCTGTGTGATTTTATATAGATACGAGTTTAGATGATATTTAGATGATATTTAATTTCAATTTTTAATTCTTAAACAAAGAAAGTTTTTATTTGTGAACTTTTATTTTTTCATGTTTACTAATAAAAAAATAATGTAACATCGGATGTGCTCATTACATATCAGTAAACTTGCTTTAAAAAAAATGAACAAAAAAAAATTTTTTTTACTTAGGGTTAGTAATTACGGTAAACGATTAACAAAATTTACAAACATTCGGTTAGTATAAAAACTATATACAAAAAACAATGTTTACTACCGCTTTCCTAAGGACCATTTATGTCTACGCCTCCTCCCCCCAAGAATTCTATTTTCTTATACATTTTGTTTTTACACACAGCATGACAAGCAAATTTTATAAATTATTTATTTATGAAGGTTGCATTGAGGTAAATATGTTTTGAAAGATAATGAGTTTATACGTGTATATTTGCAGCACAATTATAAATACGACCAATGTATTTATGACTGATTGAAATGGTTAAATATGGTTACTATGAAGTAAATTCCCAAACAGTACTCATTGTAAGGTACCACATTTACAATCATAAACTTACATGGCTGTGTGCTCCTATACACATAAAAAAAGAAGAAACATATTAATTGCAACCTTTTGACTTTTTTTTAACAAAAAATTAGTTTTAAAATTATTTATACTTTCTCATGTTTAATATATGTGCTATTTCTTTCTGGCAGCACTTTTGTAAGATTTAAAGTATACGACTTTATGTAAACAGATAAGAAATTTCATTTTGAAAAAATTTGCTCAGGGTACTGGTGGTTTATTAATAGATTGGCCTAAGTTGGGTCACCAATTATAATGATCCAGAGAAACTCTTAATGTAATCTGCACTACATGGGCGCCATCTAAGCATTTGAACCTAGAAAAATTTATATAGTAGGCAGATACGTAAGTTCAAAAAAAAATTATTATTTATTTTATATATTTTGATTCCGGTCATTAGCCCATTGTCACTAGCTCAGTGGAATAGCAGAGATTTATATTTATATTAAATTCCTATCTAAGATATATAAAAAAAAGAATAAAATAAGCCACTGCCAGTAATTAACATACAAACATTTATTTACGCACATATATATAAAATTTAACATTATTATTTTAGCATGTTTACTTTAACATTTAACATTATTTTTAACTTTTATTTTTAGATTTTAATTTACATTTTAATTTTTATACTATTTTAAGTTCGCACAGATGGATTTATAAAATGTGTTTTTAATGTTGAGTATAGATCAGTTGCATAGATTACACAGTCAAAAAATTTCAAAATAAACATAAATAATCAAAATACAAAGTCATTGATACCGTCAATTGCATAGCGAATACAAGAAACCCAATGGTATTCATCATAAGATACCGCAGAGACACCAATAACTTAAAAGACATCTGAATAAATACATTTTAGATTCTCACCGTAAGGTATCATTATTTAACGAATGTCTATATATTTTGATCAAATATGAAAACCAAAAACATAATTAACCGATAGCGGATCCATGCAACATCCATACCCAACTTAAATTTAATGCATTTTTATTTAGAGTGTTGAGTATGAATAGACTACATAGATTTGCATTTGAAAAGAAAATATTCTATCCTTGTTTAACCTTAGGCCAAAAGTTCGCAGTCAAATCAACTTCAATCCATCTGATATATCGATGTATTCAATGTAATACGATTATGATAGCACAAATAGGTTAAGAGAAGAAATTGCCTTTCATCAGATAGGAATACTACATCTATCTAACGATAAGAGCAATAAAAAAACTCCATAGGAAGGAACTGCGGTCTCCGTCTTATAATTCCTCCCATAGGCAAAACGAGTGTGTGGCGTATACAGCGATTCTGCCCATAGCGAATCTCGTACTACATCTACTAATTACAACAATATATCCAATCCATTGACCCAATCTAACTATGAAACAAATAACCTAAGATTACCCTCCCCTAATATAACTTTACAAATCTATATAGCCATTCACGCCCGACTTAAGTTTAACATTTATATAATTTAATTTATCGCAAAACAAAAATCATAAATAAAACTTAAATTCCAAAAAAAAAAATGGAAATGATTTTACAAAAAAGAAATACATCAAATAAAATTATAACTAAAATAAATAATGTTGGTCAGATAGGATTCTATTTCTTATAAATTAAATACTGAGAAAGTTTATATTTTAAAGTTCTTAATGTTTCAAAATGTTTTTAAAGTTCTTATGATTTTTAAAATGTTCCTCTTTATCCATTGCATGCCATTTGGAATCCACGTTAAATCCCCCGATGATCCTGTTGTCCTCAGTATAAGAAAAGCGACGTTTAATTTCTTTTTTTTATAACAACTGAAGGAATTGAAAGTGCATCTTGCAATCCCTTCACCTCCAACTCTCTGACTTAACACATCTCTGTCTTCTAATTAATTAAACCAAATCACTTTTTCTTTCCAAATTTTTTCTTTTATACATAACTTAAGGATCCAATGGACATTACATCATTGATGTGATGGTCTTTTCGCTGAGGTCCGATTCCATTGTTTTTCTCTCCTATCTGACCATTGCTTATACATTTAAATGCCCAACACTAGTTTACATTGACTAATTAAAATAATCATTTCCATTTTTTAATAACATTAATTTGTTTTCAAACTTAGATATATTTTTATCTCTAAATCTTTTTTAAGTTTTTGCTTTTACAATACCTTTTCTACTTTTAATAAAGTTTTATTTTAATAATTTTTTTTATCTGTGTGATTTTATATAGATATGAGTTTAGATGATATTTAATTTCAATTTTTAATTCTTAAACAAAAGAAGTTTTTATTTGCGAACTTTTATTTTTTTCATGTTTACTAATAAAAAAATAATGTAACGTCGTATGTGCTCATTACAATATATATATATATTTGAGCTGCACCTAATATATTTTGATTTTAATAAAAGAATTAATAATAAATAGTAAAAAATATTAAGAGATATATTTTATAATTTTTTAGGTGCACATCTCAAACATATATATATACTAAATACACATTAATATAGGAGTGTGAGGGAACATAAGGTTCAAACATGGGTTAGTAATTTGGTGAGTATAAAGGACCATGAAGCTCAACTACTTCAATATATATATATATATGATAAAGTGAAATGGAAGTAGCACCAAATGATGTAGTTTGCTAAACTTTCTGGATGGAAATTGTTAATAAGCTATTGTTAAAAATCTGGCAGAAAAACGTATCTACAGTAAAAAAATATAGTATTTTGAAAAAGTATTAATAATTATTTATTTAACAATAAATTGCTCTGGTGCAATTAAATACTGTATATGTTAAAGGAAAAAAATTATATTTTATGAAATAGTTACAGACTTATTTAATTTGAGAAAAATAAACTTGAATTTTTTCTCATAGTCAAACAATATTTTATTATGGATATTTTTGTCAACTTTTTCTAAGATTATAATATATATGATTTCCGAATTAAGTGTGGCTAAAATAAAACTTTTATGCAGAATCACAGCATTTGTAATAAAAAAACTATTAATAATTAATTATTTAACAATAAATTTGTTCTGGCTTAATTAATAAAAGAATAAAATGTGGTGTTAAATAAAAAAAAGTCATAATCAGTATTTTATTTTATTTTTGTCTTTGGAAAAAAAGAATGATGAACTTTAGTCAGGGCCAAAGGCATAAGGAGCAGAGCTCCCAAATTTTATACATAAATATAATATTTGATAGCCTAATTACAATAAATAGTCCACTGCCCCTTTAGGTTTTATAGTATAATAATAGTATATTTGTCTACTATGCCTGCAAACTAGTATGTTGTCAAATTAGAATTTTTCTTTTCATTTCTAAAAATGAGTACCTAACCATACATTATTGGTGATAAGATAGTTATCTAGATACTCTTAGCTGGAGAACAAGAATGAAAAATATCCCAAAACTTTAATGTATTACAACTGTCTACACTGATAAATAATGCTTATTCTTCTACGAATGTCTATTGTGAGACTTTTATTTTGCTGATATTATTTGAAACTGTGACATATATATATATATATATATATATATATATATATATATATTGTATCAGGAATTGTCTACTGATGATAATGAAGCGATGATGATTATGTATCTTGACCATTCACATATAGCCCACATTTGCATTAGTCTACAATATTATGTATTTGTTTTAAAGATTACTAAAATAGGATTTGATGATGATGATCAAACCTTTCATTCCCATATAAATATTTATATTAGGCATCACATTATTTTTTCTTATCACTATTCACCAAATTTTATCTCAGAGTATTACATTTAACATTTTATCCAGTCAGATTCATAGGTCTCAAGAACATATTGCAGAACTCAGCTACCAAACATGAAGAGCAGCACTAGATGTAGGGTGAGGTACCTGCAGAACTGGGTTCGAATCCAGTTAGTGAGTTCCACAACACACATTACATGACAATGCACCTGATGCTACACTAGCAAAATTCTCTTGGGGCACAGGGGTCAGGGAGATACAAGAGAATCTATTCTTGTTTATTATAGCATTAGCCAATTCTTAAAAGCAACAATATTTATGATATTTATATTTTATATCTAATATTTTATTTATCGAGATGAGATACTATTATGGCTGTGTGTCAAACAAATAAACATTATGATGGCAGATGTATGATTAAAAGTTAAAATTTAATTATAGAAATCTACATAAAATATGATATTTGACTTTGGTATTGGTATTTTATTAATTTCTGATACTATTAATAGTTACAGCTGGCAATGGATAATTATTTGATATACTATTTAATTACCTGACCATCTGGGTACAATTTATTATAATACCATGCTTACGAGAATTATGATTTCAAATTATAATGTGAGATTTTGAGTCATAAGTTATAATCATGGTTATGGACATACCAAGATTAATTTGACATAAATAATAAATATATTTAATTCAAATATAATGAGTAAACTAATACAGAGCATGATTTTGAGAATGTATAACTTTAAACAGTGGAAAGATGGAGTCATAGTGTAATGAATAATAAACAATATATAGAGGAATAGGTGGTACTCTTAGCGATGCAATGTGATGAACTTAAGTTGCAGTACATTGAAACTGTGGAGCCAATGGAAAACCTATGAAAAAGAGGCTGGCATCATGCTGAGTGGCCCATTGGAGGATGGTCACATTTACTTAATCATTTGTAAGGGACAATGCTGCAATTACTCCCTAACCATGTGACAAAGATGGAATGCCCACAAGAACCTTTAATTATGTTCGCTTTATGGGAGATGAATGGGAAAATAGTAATCACAGTTGATCCACTTTGAAACCTAAGGCTTTAAGAGTAATCATTGCATCTCTAAATTGTAACACATATATAACATAAATATAAATCATAACTTTTACTTTTAAATAACGCTTTAAAATCTCATGACTGATCTCCCAATGTCCACATTTAATAATTTAAACTTTCATTTACGCTCTCAAACAACATATAATTACTTGGTTTAACATGTGTAGATAAATCTTATTAAAGGAGAATCTTAAATGGGTTTAATAAGTTAGGCATAAATATGCTTGATAATTAATATGTCCTCCACCCAATTACTCACTGTACACTCGCATTTATAATTAAATGAAGCAAATATCAAATGCACATCTTTTAATACATAATAAATCATTATAATAAGTAATTGAAATAATTAGATACATTAAAACATTGGGATTAGTATGATACACATTTGTCATTTTAGGCACATCATTGCATACGACAGAATTTGGATAATTTCCAAACTGGCAATTTAAATCAAGTGTAAGAAGGGAATATAATAATTCTCATCTTTAGTAGTCTGCACAATATGGCAGCAGCTTTTAGTTATATTATTTAGAATAGAATCAGTCTGGTTGGAAATTATCTAGGCATGATATTATAGAAGTAAAGAAAAACAAATTGAAAATATAAAATAAGTACCCAAAATGATAGAAAACAATGATCAGGTAAAAGGCCAATAAACATCAAAACATATAGTGAGTTTTGCCTGTTTTGAAGATCAGGTAAGTTAATTACAAGAAAGAAATATTTACAGAGTTTTATATACATTAACATTTTAATAAATAAATTCATAATTATAGCTATAGCTTTTAAAAGAAAAGATTTAGAGTGTTTCTTGGGATACAGGTTACCCATTTTAAATTATATGATCATGCACATTTTATAATGTCACTGATTGTCCATTCCATGTTTATAGCAGCAGTTTTCATTCTTTGGCTTTAAAGTTTAAGATGGAGATTGAATGCAGTTTTCAGCATGTAGCAGAGTTATATATTGGCATTTGTTCACCAATATTTCATCTTCTGAAGGGCATGGATGGAAAGTCAGGCATTTGGTAGACCATTCTCCAGAGGAGAATATCACCCCCACCTTCTACTTGATCATTTCAAAGTTGGATCAAATTAAATTTATAAAGAAACATCACCAGCAGTCACAAAGGTTATACTAAATTTTATAATAAAGTTTGAAGAGCCAGCGTGAATCCAATTTTGTTGTTTTATATTAATTTTGTTTTTTACCTATAAATGTGCAGATCCATCGAACATGACATATTGAGTCAAAATGTGTTCCTCTCTAGTCCATGCCTGCTTGATTGATCTGCCATACCCTCAGGTGAATCAGTCCATTAGTAAATAGTTTCTACATTTTTAATTAAATCTGAGCACTATGTTTTCTCTTTTGTCTAATTTGTTTTTGTACATTATTTTAGTACATTTTTCTTGACCTGATTACAAGATACAATACAACTTTACATTTGAAGCCAATAAAAAACTTTTCTAGGAATTTTAAGTAATCCATCATCTCTCACCAACCATGACTTTCAAATATTTAAATACAATAATAATTTATAAAGTCTAAAAGTTCACATGACCCACTACTCTCAGTGCCATCTCATATTGCTGACCACCTGATCTCACACCTGTTGAAAAGATAAATAATTACCAATATACATATTTCATGCTAAACCAGCTATCATCAGTTGGTCTAGATTACTATCTTCACACATATATATATAATCAGTGCTCAGCTTTATATAAAGATAGCCAATATTCATACTTTAATGGACAGGCTTCAAACTACACCAACCCACAACTCTTCAGCCTTCCATTTCATTGAAAATCTGATGATGGAATGTTCAAAGCCCATGTTAGTGCCAAGGTTGTCATCCTCCTCATGTTGATGTATTAGTCATTCTGACCCCTCATGTACAGGAGAATAATCCATTTATACATACATATGTGAGGGATGGGTAGACCTTTTACACACTATTTATATAAATTATTACATTGTACAGGCTTAAACCTGCATTTATATATGGAATGTATGCGGAATTTGAACTCAGATTTTCACACAACCATGTATTAATTTATATAAATAGTATGTAAAAGATCTGCCCATCCCTCACATATGTATGTATAAATGGATTATTCTCCTGTACATGAGGGATCAGAATGATTAATACATCAACATGGGTAGGATGACAACCTTGGCACTAATATGGGCTTTGAATGTTCCATCATCAGATTTTCAATGAAATTGAAGGCTGAAGAGTTGTGGGTTGGTGTAGTGTGAAGCCTGTCCATTAAAGTATGAAGATTGGCTATCTTCATATAAAGCTGAGTACTGATTGTATACATATGTGGAGATGGTAATCTAGACCAACTTATGATTGCTGGTTTAGCATGAAATACATATATTGATGATTATTTATTTTTTCAACAAGTTATGTGATAAGATGGATCAGCAATATGAGATGGCACTGAGAGTAGTGGATCATATGAAAGTCTGAGTTCGAATCCAGAATATATTACATATATAAAGGCAGATTTAAGCCTGTACAATGTATTAAAATGTAAAACTATAAATCTAAACCCGATTTTGATACTCATTACTTTTAAAAATAACATTATAGAAAATTGACAAAATAAATAATGAGTGTTATATAAACGCTATATAGCTTTAGAGAAATTTAAAATTATTTAAGAAAATATATTATTTTTATTTAAAGTTTATATATGATATTGAAGTATTTATGTATTCATTGCACATTTAACAGATGCTTACATATATACCTAATATTGTAACACACACAATCCAATATCTAGGGATTAAATTTAGGTAAAATGGAGGTGGTGAGTGAAAGACAATAGATCAGGTGAAACTAAAGTTTGAACTCGAATCTAATTGTTTCAACATTTGTTCCTAAACATTTTATTAAAATGTACAGGTTTTGAACTTAATTACCTACATTTGAAATGCCATTTTCTTTTACAAAAAATCCTATACAAATATTTTAGCCTCTGATACCCATTATCATAGTTCACTTGGCAACAATCCCACTTTTCTGAGCTCAGATTATGAGTTCTTAACTTAATACAGAATCAATGTGTACACATTGGAGATATTTGAGAGAATGATACAAAATTATAATGACTTACTCTTCTTCTCTATTGAATTTCAAATATTTGTTTTAGTCTGAATACACAGTTTTATGTAGAACTTTGTATAGGTAATCTTTATATTATTTTTCATAATGTTTTTTTTAAATCTTCCAATGTTCTATATTTGCTGGTTTATCCAGAATTCTATAGTCTAGATAACTTACTACAATATTCTGCCTAGAGATGGTGTTAAACTTAAGTGCAATAAACATGATAAAAACTTTATTCCTAGTTAAAAATAGTAAATGGTAATTGCTTTTTTTTAAGGCATGGAACAGCTGAAGTAAGATCTGTGAAAAATATATTATCAAACATTCATTTTATATCTAAATTATTTAAACAATAATTATTTCATTTCATATATTTCCATGACATGTCAACAAAGCATTCACTTATTCTTAAGAAATAATCTCACATTTCTCTAATACAGTAATATGCTTCATGTGGTCATCTTTAGAAATCAGATAAGCATTTACATTGCTCTGGGTGGGATACAAGTTCTATTGGAATAAATTTTATTAATACATTTTTATATAAAATTTATCATCATAAATAATATCTCATTGTGCAAAAACTAAGAAACTCGGCTACCAAATTATGATATATATATATATATATATAATAACCATTTTGACTTATTCATGACACACTGTTAATAAACTTTTCAACACACTGTCCTTATTTTACATTGGCAGCAATTTAATAAGTACCGGACATGAAAAGTTTATTAACATTTAATTGAATGGGCAAAATTGGAAATTATATATATATATTCAAGTTTTGTTTTTACCTTAGCACATCTTTTACCTTTGCTCAATTATATTGTAACCATATTGAAATGATTGAAGTATTAATATAACTGATCAAATTAATTCATAGCACTTCTCCATAAAAACTCATAACTTTTCAATCCAGTAAAAAATGATCAGACTGACTTATTTTACTACATATATATTTCATGTAAAAACTTCCATTCTTCAATTGAAATAGCGTTTTAAATACTCAAATCTTCCCTTCAGAAATAATGGCACAATTTTTTATATAAATATAATTACATAACAGTTGTTTTTTAAAGTTTGAATATATTCACAACACACACCCATATATATATATATATTGTAACCAGTTGGATTACATAGCACACTCTGATTTAGTGTGTGTGCATAAATATATATATAAAGTAGAAAGGAAAAGTAAAAATAAACACAGGATAAATTTTTGTAGATATTTTTCTATATTTCCTAAAACAAAATAATAATAAGTAAAGGGTTAAATAATTCTGGGTTTAAAGTAAAATTTCATTGGAAAATAAGTATTTTAAAAAGGTCTGATAAATAATATTTGTAATTCTGATTTTGAAATTAACAAAAAAAAAGCATAATTTCTTTTTTAAAATCTTTTAATTAATACTTGTAGAAAATATCTTTTTAATTAATTAATTAATTTTTAATTAATTAATTTTTTAATTAAGGATTATCACACCTTTGGTCAAATTCCAAAGATTAAAGTAAAAACATAAAAATCACACTTTGATAAAAAATTTCAGCTTGTTTTCAAATGGATTAGACAGATTGAAAACAGCCACTGTGTTTTTGTCGCCTGACCTAACCAAGGTTATAAAAGACTGATAAAAAATATTAGTTTAGTTTGTCTTGCAGTTTAGTAAGGGTTAGCAGAAGATCTAGCTGTAAAGTTGGCTAAAATATTTTCTGAAGAGTTGGTAACTGTAGCAGAAAATGGCCACAGTAAAGCTAACTGCAAAGATAGCTAGAATAATTATCAAGAGAACTGCCATGAGGATGTAAGAAGGCAAGATAGTAGACTGTTTTCCTTAGCAGGAGTTTGAATTCACATGGAAAAAATGACCCACTTCTTTGTGCTGAAATTCATAGCCTTAAATGTGGAGAGTTAGCTGCTTGCCTGGAACAGTTCTACACAGACAGGAGACCAACTACAGTCCAACATTATACTTGAATTATGTACTTTTACCTGATGATGACAATTGCCTGGATTGACAAAAAACATGCTTCTCCAAGAGAAACACCAACTGAATAAAGAAAGTTATAAGTATGCTGCATCAGATATATGCAGAAAAGCGCACATAAACGTATATATAGTTGGTGAGTTATTTTGAAATAAGTCATATAAAATAGACATATATAGAACAATATTATTTTAAGTCGTTAAAAATCTATATATTTTAAAAGAATATAAAGTACTTTTGCTTGAATTATAATTAAGAATCAAAAATAATTCATTGATCATCTGGTTTTAAAGGCAAAAGAGATGTGTTTGAACAATAATCCTCTTGGACATTATTTTGAAAAATTTATATTAAAAAAAAAATCAATGATTCAATAATTTAATTTAAAAACGTTGATAATTAATCAACAAATACCTGTCAAAAATTGACTATACTTTTTTAAGGAAAAAAAAGAGAACTTATAAATTGAAACTAATTTTAAAATTGTATCTATATGTTATTTATACATACACATATAGATATGAAAATTGTGCATATTTTCCAAAGAATTCAATAATGAAAATATAGTATTATTGCTGTTAAGTTAAAATATTATGTAAATATCAGCATGCGCACACACATATGTAAAATTTAATCATTTTTTTATTAATTATTTTATGTCAATTGAAATAGATTAATTGTATAATAGAAATCATGCATCTGTGCGCACATATATGTAAATCCATGTAACAATTCAAATTTTGAATAGCAATTATGTAAATCACCAATGTGATAATTTTTTATTGTATAAGACTTAATTTATATGCATTAACTTGAATTTTGTAGTAATCTTGTAAATTACACAGTGATGATTTTATTATTATGGATCATTCAAAATCAGAACCCTTAACTTATAAAACCTTAAATACCATTTTTATTGTTATTAATAAACTTATTTAATTGTTAAAATTGTTTCCATCATCTCTTGGTCATGTACAGTAATAGAGCTTATGTTCTCTGGGCTAGATTCATGCATGGATAAATGGGGATGCATATTTAGTGCTTTGGGGCATCCAGAGATGATCAATCATCATCCTGGTTGGTACAAAAGAGGATACTCTTTAAAACCCATGCACTACCTTTTATTTTAATTTAGTCTTATTAGAAGTTAAGTTTATAGTTGGCCAATACAAGTGGTCTTGGCATTGATGATGATCAGCATATTTTAAATCTCCCAGCATTATTGTTTAGATTTTTCTATTTATGTATTCTGATGGATTGGCACTAAGCTAGTGCATTCAAGTTATGTTTAAATAATTGCCCAAGCTGGCAAAGGCTCAATAGTTAGCCTGATCTAAGGAAGATACATATCCAATCCAGTCACAAGATGGACAGTTGATATTATATTTTATTGTGGATCATTAATGATAATGAATGGCATTTTACTTATACTGATATTTACTTTATAATGCTGGTTGATAAATAATTGTGCTTTTAGTTGCTCTTCTGAGTTAGCTGGCTGATCTCTCAATGTTCACAGAGATTTTTTAATCTCATGTCCTTCTTTAAATATATCTTATATATACTTTAGTAAATTAATGATCTTTGATTTTGTATTGACTTGGGGTTGATGATGATTTTCCATCACTCCAGGTTCAGCCATTCTTTTTCTGTGCATCTGATATCCCCATCCTGTTACAAATGGTGCCCAACGTGGGGCTGATAATGATCATATACTGGTCATCATCACTTCAAAATTACCAACATGATCTCAAACAAGAAAAAAATATATGCATTTTATGCAAAATTAACTTTAAAAATTACTGTGAAATATGTGACAAGAGTATTTTGTTAACTGTCAAATATCTGTCAGATGTCTAAAGATATTGATGAGTACATAGTTTTAGATATGAGCTTTGTTTTCATTATATATGTAAATTCTGTAAAATATTGTTAAAAATATATTTCATTTTTATTTTCTTTTTCCCTCAGACCAGGGCAATGTAACCGGTTGGATTACATAGCACACTCTAATTTAGTGTGTGTGCATAAATATATATATATAAAGTAGAAAGGAAAAGTAGAAATAAACACAGGATAAATTTTTGTAGATATTTTTCTATATTTCCTAAAACAAAATAATAATAAGTAATGGGTTAAATAACTCTGGGTTTAAAGGAAAATTTCATTGGAAAATAAGTATTTTAAAAAGGTCTGATAAATAATATTTGTAATTCTGATTTTGAAATTAACAAAAAAAAGCATAATTTCTTTTTTAAAAACTTTTAATTAATACTTGTAGAAAATATCTTTTTTAATTAATGCTTATTTGCATTTCTACTATGTAGTTAAAAAAATGTTTGTAGATGAAAAATTCTAAAGGATTATCACACCTTTAGTCAAATTCCAAAAATTAAAGTAAAAACATGAAAATCACACTTTGATAGAAATTTCCAGCTTGTTTTCAAATGGATTAGACAGATTGAAACCAGCCACTGTGTTTTTGTCACCTGACCTAACCAAGGTTATAAAAGACTGATAAAAAATATTAGTTTAGTTTGGCTTGCAGTTTTGTAAGAGTTAGCAGAAGAGCTAGCTGTAAAGTTCACTACAATATTTTGTAAAGAGTTGGTAACTATAGCAGAAAATGGCCACAGTAAAGCTAACTGCAAAGATAGCTAGAATAATTATCAAGAGAACTGTCATGAGGATGTAAGAAGGCAAGATAGTAGACTGTTTTCCTTAGCAGGAGTTTGAATTCACATGGAGAAAATGACCCACTTCTTTGTGCTGAAATTCATAGCCTTAAATGTGGAGAGTTAGCTGCTTGCCTGGAACAGTTCTACACAGACAGGAGACCAACTACAGTCCAACATTATACTTGAATTATGTTCTTTTACCTGATGATGACAATTGCCTGGATTGACAAAAAACATGCTTGCCCAAGAGAAACACCAGCTGAATAAAAAAAGTTATAAGTATGCTGCATCAGATATATGCAGAAAAGCACACATAAACGTATATATAGTTGGTGAGTTATTTTGAAATAAGTCATATAAAAATAGACATATATAGAACAATATTATTTTTAAGTCGTTAAAAATCTATATATTTTAAAAGAATATAAAGTACTTTTGCTTGAATTATAATTAAGAATCAAAAATAATTCATTGTTCATCTGGTTTTAAAGGCAAAAGAGATGTGTTTGAACAATAATCCTCTTGGACATTATTTTGAAAAATTTATATTAAAAAAAAGTAAAAAATCGATTCAATAATTTAATTTAACAATGTTGATAATTAATCAACAAATACCTGTCAAAAATTGACTTTCCTTTTTTTAAGGAAAAAAAAGAACTTATAAATTGAAACTAATTTTAAAATCATATCTATATGTTGTTTATACATACACATATAGATATGAAAATTGTGCATATTTTCCAAAGAATTTAATAATGAAAATATAGTATTATTGCTGTTAAGTTAAAATATTATGTAAATATCAGCATGCGTACACACATATGTAAAATTTAATCATTTTTTTAATAATTATTTTATCTCAATTGAAATAGATTAATTGTATAATAGAAATCATGCATCTGTGCACACATATATGTAAATCCATGTAACAATTCAAATTTTGAATAGCAATTATGTAAATCACCAATGTGATAATTTTTTATTGTATAAGACTTAATTTATATGCAATAACTTGAATTTTGTAGTAATCTTGTAAATTACACAGTAATGATTTTATTATTATGGATCATTCAAAATCAGAACCCTTAACTTATAAAACCTTAAATACCATTTTTATTGTTATTAATAAACTTATTTAATTGTTAAAATTGTTTCCATCATCTCTTGGTCATGTACAGTAATAGAGCTTATGTTCTCTGAGCTAGATTCATGAACAGATAAATGGGGGTGCATATTTAGTGCTTTGGGACATCCAGAGATGATCAATCATCATCCTGGTTGGCACAAAAGAGGATACTCTTTAAAGCCCATGCACTACCTTTTATTTTAATTTAGTCTTGTTAGAAGTTAAGTTTATAGTTGGCCGATGATGATCAGCATGTTTTAAATGCCCCAGCATTATTGTTCAGATTTTTCTAGTTATGTATTCTCATGGATGGGCACTAAACTGGTGCATCCAAGTTATGTTTGAGTAATTGCCCAAGCTGGCAAAGGCTCAATAGTTAGCTGGTCTAAAGAAGACCCATTTCCAATCCAGTCACAAGATGAACTGTTGATGTTATTATATTTTATTGTGGATCATTAATGATGATAAATGGTATTTTACTTATAATGATATTTACTTTATAATGCTGGTTGACAAATAATTGTGCTTTTAGTTGCTCTTCTGAGTCAGCTGGATGATCTCTCAATGTTCACAGAGATTTTTTAATCTCATGTCCTTCTTTAAATGTGTCATATATACTTTAGTAAAATAATGATCTTTGATTTTGTATTGACTTGGGGTTGGTGATGATTTTCAATCATCCTGGGTTCAGCCATTCTTTTTCTGTCCATCTGATACCCATCTCGTTACAATATATATATATATATATATATATATATATATATATATATATATATATATATATTCAATTGGTTGTAATTATATGTTAGACTATTCCCATCATTTAGAATTGTTAAATGTTTTTAGAAAAAATTCAAAATTTATTTAAACTTTCCAAATGAATTCAATTGTTAGTAAAAGTTCACAGATTAGTACATTACAACTTTTTGGATAATATTACTCTTTTTAAATAAATTATGAATTTTTCTAAAGATATTTAACAATTAATTTTATATGCTAGAAATAGCCCAATGTATAATTACAAGTAAAATGTCATTTTCGAAAACTTTCAAACAAACAGTACTCAGTAGCCGATACTTGACCAATATGGTTTGAGTTCAGAGGATATCAACAGATATTGCAAAGTTTTTAATGTAAGGTAAGTTCTCTGGAGAGGTATAATTGTTAATATTTAATTAGATACATTAATAATTTTAAATGTCTATAAATGTAGACTCTGAAAATTTAAAAGTAATGTCTGCCTACTTAATTCTGGGCCGCAGTTTTTTTTTTAAAAAAAAAAATCCTTAATCCTATTAAGGATACAATGCAACACAATAATTATTCTTTTGTTAAATCAGGAATTTACTACAGCATGCCTGCTTCTCTTACTAGTTCAGATCAATTACTGCTAAATGTTAAAAATTCTTATGCCAATGCATTGAAAAGGAATTCTGAGATGGAAATAACAAAAGATTGACTTACTTAAGAAAATATTGCAGTGTGTTTTTAATATACATTGTTAACAAAAAATTGATTTAAATTCAATTTCAAATATTAATATTTTAGAATATATAAATATATGTGATAAGTAGAATACAACAATATTTTCACAAGTTTTAAAATATTTTTATAAACTATTAATGAGTCTTCAATTATTTCTATAATTATGAAGTTCCCTCATGAATTTTACAATGACTTAAAGAAGACAAATTGTAGGAAGTGATTTGTACAAATTTAGATCATTCTAACAATCAGTATACTGTAATTAAAAAAGCATCCATTTTCTAAATGAAAATGGCATATACTAATAAATGTGACATCTTAAATTAAAAGCTACCATATGAATTCCTAGATCTACAGTACTTATTAAATACTATAGAAAAAATATTAATTTTTTAAAAAAGAACTACATTGTCCATTTTTATAATCATTGTGGTCTTTACTACTTTTCTCAATAAAAAGTTCAATTTCTGGACTTAACGACATTGCATGTGATAGACACCCTTATTTTCATGTTCAGTTGTATTACACCACAATATTTCTTCTACGCAACAAGAAGTCAACTCACCAAGAAGTGTCTTTATCAATTTTTGCACATAGAAAAAAGACTAATGTGTCAAATTTTTTTTATTATCATTCCAGAATAATGAAAATTTAGATCAAATATTAATTCAAAATTTTCCTCAACATAATGATACTAATTTATATAAAAAGGAAGCATTAGTATTCCAGAAAATCAATTATAGAAAACAATACTCTTTTAAACACACAGAGATAGATAGTAATATAGATAGTCTACATAGGCCCAAAACAGGCTTCCTCCTTAGATGAAACAGAAAACTTCAAACAGTAGAGAAGAAAAAATGACTTGAAATCACAAAAAAGAAAGAAGTCTATCATAATTCTCACAATGAAAAAAATAATGCCAAAAAAATCAGAAGAATTAACTCCCAATAGACAATGATAATAAACAATTCAATATCTGCTATAAAAAGACAAGATATGCTAACTTAATAAGAGAGATTCAGTGTTACACTTTGTTGGTAAAGTTTCTGGAGTTGTTAAAAATTTATATCATATTAGACTCAGCACAATTTCCCAATGGGAAAAAAGGCAAAAAGACCCATGAAGATAAGGTGAGTGAGTTAAAAGATAATTATAAGAATGAGGGAGCTCAATGTCTCTACTCACCTGAACAAAAAAGCCAACATTAGTATGACAGAAAATGTTGGTTCAAACATACAGCAGTCTTCTACTAATGTTAACAATATTAAGCTAAAATTAAGAAAAGTAATTAGTAACCCTGAATTAATTAGCACCCCTGAATGTAATACTTCCCCAAATGGTGTAGATATGAAAATAAATCCTAAAAAAGCAAGATATGCTACCTCATCTGCTGTTGACAGTACTGTTCCCCCAGAATTGATGAACTTAAATAATAATGTCGAAGCTTGTCAAAGCGCTGATTGGAACATCCTCTGTAGGCACAAAAAAAAAGAACGATAGCCACAATGAGCATTTTCAAACTAAGACTAATGAAAATCAATCTGACAACCAAGATGATGCCAGCAATAACACAAAGTTATTAGATGATAAAATTGAATCAAATAACCCAGCTGAAAATATTAACAAACTGATGCAATTCACTGAACTGAATGATAAATTATCGCATGCTCAACTGTTATCATGTCTATCCTCAAAACCTTTCATAAAGTTAAACTCGTATTGGAAATTTTTTTTTATTAACTGCATATCCCATAATACTTCCATTTTTAGCTTGATAATACAAACAAATGACAAAAACTGTGAGCACATCTTAGACAAGCCTGACTTAAATGAGTATCTAATTTTATTGAGTAATAATGGTTTAATACTATCGATTAAACACACTGCATTCTTCCCAGAAAGAGGTTTTATTTTTACCCAATATTTTAATAAAGAACAGAAAGAGCTAGTGGAGAGTCTAATAAAAGAGGTGCATGGGAATAAGATATACAGTATTATGTATCAAAAGACCCGAACCCTTTAGTATTCGGTAACCCTTTAGTATTCGGTAGGGTTTTACACACACACCCTAACTTTAATATAGAGTTCCTTAAAACCCAATTAGCCAGTTATGCTGAAATAATTACATTGGAAAGGGAGATGACCCCTGGTATCTCTTTCCAAATTCCTACAAACTCATGGAAAGTTGTCCTTAAGTTTAAAAAAGGTATTGTGAAAGATCAACTACCACGTAGGTTGTTCAAAGACCAAATGCCAATTTCTATTATATTGAAAGGAACCCCCCCATGCTTTAAATGCAACAGAGTTGGTCATATAGCTGCAATGTGTGTGACTGGGAATTGTGTAAAATGTAATAAGTTCACTAGAAGCAATCATTTGAGTGAAACTAATAATGTTAAGATGTGGGCAGACATAGTAGATAGTAATATTAACAAAAATATTGATAATGATTTGATGACATTGATGTGAGTCCCAGCCAATCTTCTGAGCCTGCTGAAGTATCATTTTTTGTAAATAGTTTTGCTTAAGAAGTTGATCAGTCGATTTGTCCCAGTGATATTGGATGTAAGAACAACAATATAAATTCTGATATAAATTTTGGTGAAGGAATAGAGATCAATAGTGATATTGTTACTGAATGTGTTTACAACAATACTGATTCTACAATTAATACAGAAGGAGTTGACAGTAATACCAATATTATAGAGAATAACACTACGATGCTAGATCAGTTGGGTAGTAATTTTGAGTTTAATATCAAAATTGGTTATCACAATGATACAAATGAATTGATGAATGAAACTATAAGTGATATATTTGTGGAGAAAGGGTCAACTATTTCAATAATTATGAACAAATCCCTCAGTAACTAACTCTTAATATTAGAGGATTAAGTAGCCCAGGTAAAGTTGATAAAATTATTGACTATTTATCTAAAGAAAAATATGAAATAGTAATTTTAACTGAGATTAAAATTAACCATAATACACTTGGTTATATAATTGATAAATTATCTCAACAGAATATTTTGCTTTTTAAACTTAATAATAGACCCACTTAAGGCACAGCTGTTTTAATATATATGCATTCAGAGGTTGAAAAATTCAGTTATTGTCTTTACAACCTATATTGTGCTTTCCTTTGTTTATCAGGCAGTCTTGCATTATCTGATTGTTGTGTACTCTGTAGCTAAGGGTAATGATATTGTAAATATAATCCATAATGTTCAAAATAGGTTCTTACAAAGACCAGGGATTATAATTCTGGGTGGTGATCTTAATTGCACATTCCAATCTCTTCCTAGTGCATTACAAAATAAAATGAAAGAAATTTCACTATATCCATTGCATGAAAAATATCCAGATAACACATATACTTTCTTTAATAGCAGATTCTCATTTCTTATAGACCTTTTTTTGTGTCAGGGCATATGCTCAATGAATCAACTATTAATACATCTCTGGTTGGTTTTTCAGATCACTTCTGAGTAAAGCTAGTTCTTTATAACTATTATCAAATCAAAAATAAATATAGATTTTCTATTAGAAGAAACGTAAGAGATGATGTTTTGCTCTCGATTGACCAATTATCTGTTATCTTGACTATCATTAATTTTTATACAAAATGTTCAGGCCTACCACCCTGTATTGCTTGGTTTAAAATTTAAAAAGGCCTCTCTAGAATATGTTATAAGAATGCACAGATTATTTTAGCAATGAATCAAATGAAAAATAGAATCTCTGAAATTCAGAGAGTCTTACTCAATGTTACCTACCTCAGACCTAATCATCAATTGATAAATAGTTTACAAGATGAATACAACACCTTATATTAACTTATGCATCAAGATGCTCATACAATATGGCTCAGGAAATTAATTCGTAACTTGAGTAAATTATCAAAACCCATGATTAGCTATACTAAATTATATATCCCCCAATCTAGGGGTATTTCCAGTATCACCAAAGATGGTGATGGCATTATCTCTGGAATCTATGTTGATAATTATATATTTAAAAATGAAATTTGGCATAAGTACAGGTTTCATTGATTATTACAGTAGTATCATAACTGGGGAACAAAGAGTATATTTCAAATAAGGATATTCAAGATGAAATTAATATTCTCAAGGCACAATCAATAATGGTGATGACACAATCCCAGCCTCTGTTTATAAACAACTTGACTATGCTCTCAGATTTGCAATGTGAAGATTTTTTAATCAGTTGTGTTATGAAAAAATTGAGTGGCCCTTTATTAGAAACAGAGTTATATTTAGTCTTAAAAAGACAAATTAATGTAAAGTCCAACTATTAATAAACTGAGACATATTTTTATAGAAGATATTGATTTGAAGATTCTGGCTAGAATTCTCTTGAAAAAATTACATCACCTTATCACTACTGGAATATCTTCCACTCACCATTCCATTAAGGGTAGATGTGCAGTAAATGCTGCCTTAAAAATTCACGAGGCTATTAAATATACCAGGGATTTAAACTTAACTCAATATTATGCTATCCAAATAGATTTTAGGGCTGCTTTCAATTTGGTCCATTGGCCATATTTGATTCAGTCCCTCCGTCTTTTAATTCCAGATTACATATGGTTGGTGAATGCAGTTGAAAACTATATTAAAAATAGTAGAATCTCTCTTAAAAACTTTATGAGAAGATCTGCCATTTTTATTCCTACGAGGGGTATTCCACACGGCTCTCCCCTGGTGGCTCTTCTGTTTGCAGTTTATATAGACTCTCTTGTTCGTAAGATTGAGAATCTTATTCTCAGCCTTTGTCTTCCGCACTTGGGATTGCAGGTGGCTATCATGGCATTCATTGATGATATTATAATAATATTTCAAAATAGCTATAATATCAAAGTTGTGATGAATATCTTAGAAAATTTTCAGGCTGAAACCGGCTCAATTATTTAACCAATGAAGTCTGCAGTATGGCAGTTAGCTACAGGAAACAAAAGGCCATCTAACTTTATGGTGCTCCTGTTGGCTTTCTTGAGCATACCATTATATATGTCCAAGACTAAAATAAACACTTACTTGAATAAATTAATTATAACAAAAATTGAAGATAAAATATGTAATTTTTCATCACTTAAATTATATGAAATTACAAGAGCGTTAATTTTTAATTCCATTGTTTCAGGGATTTTGGCATACTATGCACCCTGGGTAATCCTTCATAACAAAACAATAAAATATGACTGGGATAGAGTTTCAAGATGGATCTCAATATCAACCTTGCAGATGCCAAAAAAAAAGAGGTCTTGGCCTGATTGATCCAAAGCTATATGTATCTTACATCAAGGCAAGTACATTTACTAACTTAATTAAGTCAATTTCTTGGCCCTTCAGTTGATAGTGCTGGCACCTTTAATGAAATAGGATGTACAGGAAGATCTTTTATAGCTGACTTGTTCATTGCTTATAGGGATCTCCAGAATGATTTGAATGTACCCAGTTTGGAAGGTATTTAATATAAAGACTTAATAAATTATTTTAAAAGTCATGACAATACATGGTTGGATATATCAAAGAAAAATGTGTTAAAAAAGTTCCACTCTATATATGCACCCCAATCCTACTTGAAATTTGTTTTCAAACTAGTGAATGGCTTGTTCCCAACACCTAAAGTTCTAAATGAAAGACTACATAAGAATTTGGATCCAGTCTGTTTGCTATGCAAAGCTGGTGAAACTTTTCAGCATCTATTCGAAGAATGTTTGGCATTTGGGGCAGATAAGAGCTAAAGTGTTCCACAGGCCAATCATAAACTTACAACTTCTACTTAGTCAATACATTGAAAAATTTAACCCCCACAATGTAATGGTGACTGTTCATACACTTAAGACAATATGATATATACGATGTACTATGATATTTGACAACAAGAAATTCAACTGGCTGAGAAAACTCTATAGAGATTGGAAAACTTATTTCAATCAATGTTTGAGATACTTGCCATGGAAGATGATGTGAATCAAATATGGGGTGGTCATGGAATAACTCTATGTGAGATTATCAGATAAACATTTGTCTTGAATAAAAGTCTAATTCTTATGGGTGGCTTATTCCTTGGGCTAATCAATCATTTTGTTACATGCTTTGCTCATTTGAGCTGCATGTCTTAGAGTCTCCTTCTATTACAGTGTTAGAAGTCAATATCCTTGAATGGAAGAGAACTAGTTAATTGCCTGCAGTCTTTTTTGTCTTAATAGTGGAATATATCAAATTCTTTGGGTTTTGGTATACAAAACTGTAATATATTTGTCATCTGTTTAATTAGTTGTATAAATTGTAAATAGTTATTGTGTTAATAAAGGTTTATTTAGAAAAAAAATAACAGAGATTCAATGACAGCTGGTGCATATGCACTATAGCGCCTCCAGGAAAAAATATTATTAAATTTAGGCTTGAAAATATCAGTAATATAACAATCATTCAATATTTTGTGTAATTATTATGTAAATACAACTAATTAAACTGTTTTTAAAAAGAATTATTTTAATCAATGCTTGAGATTCTATTCAAAGATGCTGCTAATTAAGGCAATGCTAGAAACATCCTATTCAGTGAATTTCAGCAAGTTCTGCCAAGATTCATGTTTTTATCAATGCATGTAACAAGTCATTGGAGTTGCTCACTGCTGCAATTACTTGAGCATGGCATATTTATCTATTGTGGTTTCTCTTCAGAGCAAATAAATGTTTATTGTTTTTCTTTAGGGTGAGCAATAAAATATTGTTTTTTTCTTTTTTTTGTAATTAACACTTAAATATTTATTACAGTAAAATATAACAAAGTCATTAAAGAAATATTATTTTAAATATTTATTAAGATGATTGTTAGTGTTGAATATATATAAAAATTATATTTCCCCAATTGTCATTGCATGAAAAAATTGAAATAAAAAGTAAAGGTCAATCTACTCCAGATATTATAATTTGTTAAAGAGTAGTTAGTAGAAATAAAAAATATATTAGATATTTTAACAATGATTTGTATGGAAAAATAAAATGATTATGTGATAATGAAATTAGAAATAATCTGTTTTGTGTTCATTGCTTACTTTTTGGCAGTGGTACATTAATAAAGCATCTCTGTTTAAAAATTTCATGGGCCACCATTGCAGAGATTACTACATCTAAAGAAACTTCAGAACATGAGGGCTAGGCAGAATTAGGACTGCTATTTCTTAATCTCAGGGGCAACTACTTTATTAAGTAGAAGTGGAATGCTCCCAATATATATTGTAGCCCTTGGGTTTTCCCAAAGCTCCATTAGATTTGAGACTTAGTATGCATGACAGTGTTTGATTAAATTTTCCTGATGAGCTATATATATATATATTTTAACAGACAAGCTTTTTATCCAATGCTAAGTTTGAATCAAAGTCATATTCTTATGGATTGCGTAATTCTACTTAGTACGCAAACTAAATATTTAATCATAAAAATTTATAAGCAAAAATTATTTTATTTAGTATCGATTCATAGCTGAAAAGTTTATGAGTTGGCAATGTTTATAAACTATTTTAATAGTTGGGAGATTGAAAATGAAAGGAGGAGGGATGTGAGATTGCGAAACTACTTTGGAGGATTGAAAATAGACAATCGTAATAATAAGTTAAAATACAATAATTAATAAAATCAAATTGTCATAGAAAAAAATCAAGAATTAGTCAAAGTATTGAGCAATCGGTTTAACTAGAATTGTATGTATGTGCCGATGCGCGTATGTATAGATTTAATTATTAATTTTATTTATAGGGTTAATTATTGACTAGTAATTATCATGTGTTATTTCGTTGGAAAACTCTTTTAAAGAAGAATTAATTTGTTTCAATAATTTATTGATAGCGACCAATTTTCAGTCAAGATTTTGGGTTTGAAATTGAGTTGCTATGCATTTTTTTTTATTATTAAAAAAAAAAAAGTTTTTCTTTCATTTTTGTTTCTTCGAGGGAATTTCCACGAGCGGAAAAATACTAAAGAAAACCACATGATATTTGTGAAATGGAAATGTATAATTTTTGAAAAAATTATAGATAATCAACCAATTAAAATATGGACATAAATGGTTTGGCAGGTTAATCATTCAGGAAGGGATCCAGAGAGTGTTAATCCGCTCTTTAGTTAATTAGTCTCATCACTATTCGGTCATTATCAGTCATCATCATCGGTTATCTGGAGAAACCTCGTCAGGTTCAGTAAGTAATTTTTCAATATAAAAATTGTAAGTTTAATACTAATTTTTCTTTTCTGTTTCCTGAATGAGAAACTTCATCAAATTTTATAATATTGTTACAAAATGAATTGTGAGTAACTTTCTATATTAGGCACATCCTTTCTTCTCCAAAAGTTCACCAACATTATGATTTTTCTTTCATCCAAATTTACCCAATTTATCAGTGATCGGCCAGTAATGTAGCTTAAACTGCAGAAAAAGTTTTGCTCAGGAGAAATTGACGAAACACTGTGTTCTATAAATGATTATTGCAAATTTAATTTTATTAAATTTAAAAGAATTAGCTATTTATATTATCCAAAATTTTGAGAGAAAATAATTCTGAGTTCTTAAAATAAGGTGGGGTAAAACTGCCTGTTAGCGGCCCCAACATTTTTTTCGTACTAAGTGTATCTAACTATACTAAATGTAAAATGAAACTTCTTTTCATTGGAGGAAGATTGTTGTTTTTTTATTTAAATTTAATTTTAATCCCTCCCAACAAGTTTTTTTTTTTGGCCGGGGGGGGGTTTTTTTTGTTTTTTTTTTGGTGTTTATTGTGTTTATTTTATGGTGGGAAATTCTTCATTTTTTTTTTTTTTTTCCTTTTTTTAAATTGGTTTGGGGTTTTTTTTTTTTCAATTTTTTTTGTGTTTGGGGGGGTTTTTTTTTTTTTTTTTAATTTTTTTAGGAAATATTTGTTTTAATAAAAATTATTATTTTTTTTTTTTTTTTTTTTTTTTTTTTTGGTTTGTTTTTGGTTTTTTTTTTTTTTTGGGTTTTTGTGTTTTTGTTTTTTTTTTTTTTTTTTTATTCAAACAGAGAGATTCTGTTTTTTTTTTTTTTTTTTTTTTGGGTGTTTTTGGGGGGATTTTTTTTTTTTTTTTATTTTTTATTTTTTTTTTTATATCTAACTATACTAAATGTATTTAACTATAAATAAACTTACATTTTTATGCGTAGTTTTGAGCTATGCACATGAGGAAATTCACGAAAACTGTGTCATGTTCATGCATATCCCTACATGCAAATTCCTGCAAGTAGGATGGATAAAAGAAGTATGATTCATCAATCTCCACTATCCGTGGTTCGAACTACGTTATTCTTACTATG
This sequence comes from Epiperipatus broadwayi, assembly GCA_028023455.1. NCBI lineage: Eukaryota > Metazoa > Onychophora > Udeonychophora > Euonychophora > Peripatidae > Epiperipatus > Epiperipatus broadwayi. The sequence goes on from JAQFVV010000319.1 coordinate 108,116, forward strand.
TAATTGTAAAGTATATCTAACTATAAATGTATTTTTTTACATGAAGGTTAATAAATAAAATTAAAAAAAACTTAACATTTTTATGAACAATTTTGCCCTAGGATATGTGTCAAAATTTAACAAATGTCACAAAAGAAGTCCCTGCTGTCAAAATTATGAACTACTTTTGCCACGTGTAATTTTTGCAGACAGAATTTCTATCACGTCTTTGGTTCCCCAAAATGAAATTTTAAATGTTGCGGCTGTTCTGGCAGAAAGCTGGAATACATGTTGCCTGCTTGAACAATTTCAAACTCCGGAATAAGAAGTAGGTAATTTTTTCCCAAAGCCATCTGTCTTTGAACACCATTGTTGATATAACATTTTGTTGGGCGAATAATTTGCCAATGCACTTTATTGTACTGCTTTCATCCATACTACCTGCAGGAATTTGCATTTAGGGGTATGCACGAACATGACACTGTTTTCGTGAATTTCCTCATGTGCATAGCTCAAAACTACGTATAAAAATGTAAGTTTATTATTTTTATTATTAACCTTTATGTAAAAACATTTATAGTTAGATATAGTTTATTTATAGTTAGATACACTTAGTATAGTTAGATACACTTCGTACAAAAAAAATATAGTTCAGTTTTTTAAAAATAGAGGGTGAAATGTTGGGGCCGCTAACAGTCAGTTTTACCATAAGATGGAACTGAATGCTAAAATCCCATATGAAGTAAATGGAAGGAGAAATGCATTGGTAAATGGACTTCCTATAGCAAAGCTAAATTAATTCATTATACATGTCAAAACTTAAAAGCTGGTTATCTTTAACTATGAAAATGCAAGTAATGCCAAGAACCCAAATGGATTAAGGATTATAACTGAAAAAATGAAAATTTATTACATTCCATTATAAGGATTGATCATATAGGAAAGTGATTCCTTCAATAAAGGCCTTGGAAACATAATTTGCAGCTAAAAGGGACGGATTTTGTCCTAAAACTCGAAACAGAAACAACAAGTTTCAATGAAGTGGACCAGAATTTGTCAAGGAATTATCCAATGTGATATGTGTGTGCATGGAACAAAATCAAATAAGATAACACAAACCAAAATTTAAAGTAGGAATCTGCAATAAAAATGGGGAGATCGAAAGGATGAACCATGAAGACTAAGAGTATAATTTTTTTACATGTTATTTGTTTCTAATATTTAATCTAAAAGAAAAAAATTAATCATATATGTATATCAGTTTAAAGTTAATCTATGTTATGCATTTCTTTTATTTATTTTTAGTAGATAAGTTAATATCAAATAATTTTGTATGTGCCTTATTCCCAATAGTAATTTGTTGCTTTACATATTTTGTTTCATGAAGAGAGTGAGAGATATTGTTAAATGAAATGTTTTGAGTCGGATCAGGTATTATTGTCAATGCTTGGGCTTATTGACACATTTTATAATGATTGAGTAATATAATGATAAAATATCATCATTGTGTGATAAAAGTATAGAAAGATGGTTTTAAAAGTTAATACACATTTCTTATTATTATTGTAAAGTTAAAGTGAGTTAGGTATAAGCTAATTAAGGCTTGAAAAAATTGTTAACTAATGTTTAGTATACTATTTCATGAGAGGAGTGTATATGTGAAATTTTTACTTGTACAAATTGGTGTTTGACCCTTGTATATTTGGATGGATAAAAAATCCCCACCAAGCTAGTGTAGTTGTAGTTCAGCTCGCTCAATAAGATGTTGATTCCATTTTTATAAAGTATTTAAATGCAGTGGAAGAGTTTCTCACTCGATTATTTTCTACACCATAAGATGATTTCTTTATTGATGGCCAGAGGGTGTTAGGAATACCTATCTTTTCCTGTATGACTAGTGATAAAATCCTAGCATACCACAACTTCATTGTAAAGTGCAAGGTGAAGAAATATTAGGTTAAAATAATTAATGGGAAATTATTAAATTTTATTATCGGAAGAATTATCTTTAAAATTAATAGGGTAATTACAAAATGAATCAGTAATTGAAAGCGTTAAGAATTGGGAGAGAAATTTAATGTTTACTATATCTTGATTAAAAAAAAGATGAAGATAAATATTATCGTTATATATCGGTTTTGTTATTATTACTCTATGGAAATTGTGATTCCCTAGTGAGTAAGAATTAAATAAGATTGCATTCTATAACATCGCAAAATTAGCAGTTTATTTAGGGATTTTTTTTTTGTCATACGGTTGAAGAACCAGGGAAAGCCATTGGAATTATGTAAATAATGCAAATATTATGTTATTGATTTATATTTGATAATAAAAATTGTTGTTTTTAGAATAAAATTTGTGTAAGTTTCAATGTTTTGTAGTCTACTACAATCTAAAAATTTCAAATCCAATCATGGGTCAATACACTGTTATTTACATTTGGAGCATTATTTTATTAAAGTACACCAAATAAAATTTATTGAAATGGTTGATTTTCTAAGCTTATGTAGCATTACAAGGTTTAAATTACCGATATTCTGGAAATCATTTAGTATATTTAAAGTATAGATTATGAATTGTGGGATGGTTATTGGGTGATTGTGGATGCAGTGGGTGGGCAGAAAATTCTTTTCCCATCTGTTGTATTCAAACACCTTCCTTGATAAACTTCTTGAGGAATTTTCTTTAGTTATTAAAGTGTTTATAATATATTTCCACAATTTAATGTAAGTGTAATTATTAGAGCTTTAGTGTAAGTGGACATTGGCTATGTTAAAGTCAGCCAATGTGAGCTATGAAGGTAATCGTGGGGCAGAGTGTTTATCACCAATAATCCATAGCAGCTTGTTCGACTTCCAGATCTTATTGTTCTAAAACCTTGAGAAGAGATTATCATAGGAGAAAAATGCGCTAGTACAGTGAAAAACAGAGTAAAAGAGATAGTAGTACAAAGGACTTATGAATGGGAGGATGATGGAGGGATGGATCAGGAAGGTGAAGATGGGCATGGAATTATTTATAATCTGACCAAAATTTTAATTGTGACTTTAACGATAATGGATGGGGAGTGTGCTGAGAGTATAAATTGTAATGGGAGTGGAGCTTAAAGTTGCTTCTCTTTAATAAATACGAATTTCTAAGAGTATTTGTATTATTTTTTTTCTACTGCACTCTCAGTGTTATCTCCTTTTATTGATTATTTATTAAATCCTTCGATAGAGATTGTTACTAGAAATTATTAAATAAATGATTGAAATAAGGTTTAGCCTAAATATTGTCATTGAAGTTGCAATTTGGCGCCATGGCAAATATTGTTATTATTCTATCCCATCACCATTGATCCTGAAAGAGGGCGCATGAGAGATGGGTTGTTGGTTCGGTAATTATCGTTCGGCGGCTGTAATAAAAAGATTACAATATATATATATATTGTAAGGTGTGGTCTTATACCCCACCAAAAATCATTAAAAACAACTTTATCTAATTCAAACTTGATACCCACAATAATAACATTCTCTACATATAATAGAAAGCAAGTTAGATGTATAATGAAAATGTAAGTCAAATATAACTTATTACCGAAGGATGAAAATGGTCACACGCACTGTCAGCTGAGAGACATTTAATTGTTTCTATAATTAAACATTTAACAAACATATAATATAAACTAAACTATAAAAAACTTAAACATTAATACTTACCTTTGTTATAAAAACCTCTCATCAATTGTTGTTTAATTTACACACATTACAAACAATACAAGAAAAGGATGATCAAATTTAGATGCAGGTGAGAAAATAAAATAAAAAACTTAAAGGAAAGAAATAATAAACAATTTTTTTGTTATTAATCCATCATATATATTGAACCGGGTGGGGAAGTAGATCGATTAGAAAGCAAAATCTATATGCATGAAAAATTAACTCTTTAATAAAAATAGCAATTATGAAATATAAACTTGTGAAACAATAATTATATTATTTACTTTTATACACAAAAAATATGATACAATTATAAACTTATACATGCGATCTACACCAATGCAATTTAATTATTGCACCACCACAGTCCCTTAGGCAGAGAAAAATAATGCCCAGAGGGTGCCCAAGCCAGAACTATATATAAGTGTGACCACGTTTGAAGGACACATATCTTCTCGACTGCAAAATTCAACACCTATCATTCAAAGCACTTTTTTGTTTCGGAGTAAACCCGGGCACCAGTTAATTACCAAAGCAACTAACATGCCCTGAATGATGTCCAACTAATTTAGCGCCTAAGAAATCTCAACTAGCTCAATCAAAAGATATAATACATTGCTGTTTTAATTAGTGGTAAAAGAATTGACGGATAATTTATTAACTAATTTTAAACTACTTCTATAATTTCTTAATTAACCCTTAAACCGCTAATTATATTATTGGTTGTATGAGGTAAAAATCAAATCTTTTAATTGGCCAACTCAAAAACTGAAGACAAAGCTTATTGTTAAAACATATTCGCCTATAATATTAAATTCAACTCAGATACATTTATAAAAAGTATATTACTAATTTTTCAGGTTATGAAGAGAACGAAAGTTCTTTCAAAAATAAATTGCTATTTATTTATTCTAAAATATTCAATTTCGGCAACATAAAAGCTATAATATAAACAAAAAGGTCGTGATGAAATGACTTTTACGTTATAAAAAAGTAAATATTTCTTTTTGCTAAATCTTAAATATTTTTACTAAAATCTTCAATATTTTTTGAAAATAATTTTGTTTTTTTAGTATTCTCTCTGAAAATCATTTGTAATTACTCAATATATACTTAATATTCTTTAAAATTATATTCTAAATGAAAATCTCAGTGTTTTTCTTTATTTTCTTTGATCAGACGGTTTCTTTGTTCTTTCCAGCCAATCAGAATGTCTTTTTCGGCTGACAGCTCGCTGATAACCAATCAGTGCCAATGTTCTTTCTTTGTTTAGGTTTAAATGCGGTTTTTTTGATTTTTTACTTGTAAAATAATTCGGAAGAGGGCACCATCTTACAGAACTTTTAAAAACCTAATCAATACCTGTCAAACGAATATTTTAGCATAAGAACTGGCAGAGTTAGAGTGACATCAGACATCGACGAGAGGCCTCGTAAGAGGCGGGAAAAGGGTTAATCCAAACGATGACATTTTTATATAATAACCACATACACATTCTTAATACATACAATAAAATATAATATAACAAAAGCATTAAAAAATACAAGGCGGATCACAATGGAAACATTAATATCAGAAATGGAAATAAGAAAATGTTTATTATCTATAGGATTTTGGAACGTGAAGACTGTGGAGGTTCCTATTACTGCTAGCTCGTGATACTCTTTTATTCAGGCAATTAGATATTTCTGGCAGTTTCAAATTATTAGATGGGCATCAATATTAGTGAGCAGGCTGCTGATGTTCCATCAAACTGGAGCAGGAGTCCAGCCGTATGCTCCCGATGACTGCTAACACTGCAGGATCTTTAGATACATCACTGACTCTGACTGATTGAAAAATTGATTGACCTCCTGTATTTGATTGACTCACTCTTTATATGATGATTAGTTTTTATAGCTGCCAGCTATATCCATTGTTGAAATTTGTCCACTGTTTTTGATTAAATTCTGATAAGATTTTAATTAATTAATTGTTTATGGATTTTTTAATTAGTAGCCATTATGAATTTATTTCTTTTATGTAGCATTTGAGTATTTGCAATCCTTGAGGGAATTTCTTTTAACTCATCAACTTTCATTTATTTTTAATATCAGCCTTCATATTTTATTTTTAACATGCACATATTCCACTATATCTTTATGTTTACAATCATTCGCTATTTACACATATATATATATATATATATATTTAAAATCAACTCGTTATTTAGTTTTTAAGTTTACCTTCTTTTTTTTCTAAATCAAATAAAATGAGAGTATCTTTAATTCTATGTAAAAGATTTATAGTTTAAACTGTTATACTTTTAATTCTTAATTACTTGACATTCAACTACTTTTAATTTTTCTAATTTAAATTTTCTCCCCCTTCTAACTAATTAAGTGTAACTTTTACTGATAAATGATGTTTATACAAAAGTTTAAAACTCTTTAAACTTTTATCGATTATTTTCTTTTAGCAAAATGCATTTTGTTTAAACTAACAATGATAAAAAAAAACTCGTTAGATTTTTATAAATTTATTTATTTCAAACAAAATGTTTTTTTATTTGTCTTTAATTCACTTATTTACAGACCTTATTGATTTTATTACTTCTGTTATTTATGAAACTTTATTATTTTTGAATAATTGCAACTTATGTGGAGCACTCTCATAAGCGGTACAATATATATATATGAATCATAACCAATGACATAAATAATTAACTCAATGCATGAACATAAATCTGCGATTTGAAAGCATCAAATTCACATTAAAAAGAACAACCTCATTTTGGTGATTATCAAAATATATAAACAAACAACCTTCTCAAAAATCAGATCAAAAACTTATCAACTGACCAACACATACATTTTGTGAGCAGAAAATCAAATTTGCAGTTCAAACAAAAAAGTTTGCTGCCATCAAAGTAAAAACCTTAAACAAGAATATCTCATTGAATACAGATTAAAGCTAAATAAAAAGCATATGGATTTAAACCAATACAACTAGGGGGTTTTAAATTATAAATTCCAAAAATAGTTTTAAACTATTTAATATTTCAAGAGTATTTTCAATTTTAGTCCGGAGAGTAGATAAACTCTAACTTGAGATTCCCAACAGCAAATATCTTGCTTTTCAACAAACTCAAGAACTCTTATCAACTACATGTATAGAAAGACATACAACCATGTGCTGCTAAGCATGAAGCTACCTTGTGGGAAGAGATTCATCACTCATGGAGCTGTAACCATCAAAACAAAGTTTGATTCTATACATCATTTATTTGTCTGTTACAAACAACACCAACTTTACTATTTATATGTGAAGTTATAAACTCAACACCTCAAAGTTGGTCATATGAAGAAAGAAATTAAGATTATCATGTACATTCTAGAACACTCAAGCACATCAAGTGAAACATGAACTGTATCAAGAAGGACATATATAATCCTTTTAGAGCATTTTCCTTTATGGACTCTTAATTTATCTAAGGTTGATAACATATTTTTATTTTCATACATATTTTTTTATTTATTTATTTCCTTAGTCATAAGTTGAAGAGGAGGGGTACTCTTGATATATTAAACAAGGGGAAAGCATTATTAGCTTTATTTTTAAATTGAAATAAAATATAGGTTCAGGTTTGAACTTGCTTGTGTGTGAATTTAATCATCACTAGGGTGAGAGATAAACTTTTTACATTCTTACACATTAAATGCCAACAATTATAAAGTGACACTGTTATTTGTGGTTTGATTGTTAATACTAATAATTTCATTTATTTATTTGTTTTTTAGTATATATGATTAATAATCTCTAATGTGAATGGTCTTTCCCATCACAATAGATGGGGAGATCCCATACCACCACCATGTTGATATGAACTAATCAATAAACTTATTGGAGACAATGAATTATGATTTTAATAAAGTCTAAATTAGCAAGCAAGTGTAAACAAACCATAACAAGTTTTAATATTTTTTTTGTCTGTATTGATATCATACGATTATTCTTTGAGAGGAAAGAGAGATTATAATTAATAAATGTTAACCATAATCATCAAAGAATAATCAGAGATATTTAAACAAATTATTTGTTTTTGTTATAACCTTGTTGCCTAAATTATATTAATTATGAATAAATTTGTTAAATATATGGTTTCAAATTAGAAACTATTATTTGTGTTTTTTCCTTAATCCTCAATTTATCACATGGACACATTAAAGATGGTGATATTGATATTCCCTGAAGCACAATATTATGCGGTCTCTTTAAGATTGAATTCTGGGTTAATAGAAGTTGAAGATTGAAGAAAAAAGATGAATATATAGATAGATTTTTGATATATGTTTGTGTGTTAATACAACATTTCCTAGGAATGAGATTAATGCATTTTATCTCATGAAAAATGATACATATAGTATCAAAGAAAAACTATATTTGTCTGGATAAGTCAAATAATTTACAGCAGTATGCTTTCATTGATAATTTGTTAATGATTACAATTTTTTAATATTAAGTTGCTTTTGTTTTGTTTTTTCTTTTTTAAATTTATTTCTACAAGACTATCATGGATTTATCTATGCATTACTGAAGTGAATGTAAGAGCTGTTTATTTTGACCAAAGTGCTTATGATTTCTATAATTATGTATCTTAGTTTTTTACTCATGTTTTATTTACAGAAAATTTTTTTTCTATAAATACTTCTTCAAAATTTTAGCATTACTTTGATAAATTTTGATACTGTAAAGCTTCAGGATGTTGGGGATTCCTATTCACAATAAATCTCTTTTCCAAATATAAAGATTCTTTAATAATACATAATATTTGCCTCTATCTCGCATAAGAGTGGTGTAAATAAAATATTATTCATTATTGGATAATCTCTAATCTAATGAATAATAAAAAATATTAATAAAGATTCCCTATCTAAATGATTTATATATAATAATAATAATTTTGTATCTTCCTGATTTTATGTTAATGTTGTAACAATATATTTATATAATAAATTTGCATTAATCTGATTATAGTAGCAAACTATTATCCAATTATAAATAGGGTGATTTTAACATTTGTAGCACAATATTTGCATCAGATTAGTAGAAATCTTAAAAGTGTAGATTTCTACTCTGTTAAGCCTTTTTTTGTATTAAAAATACTTTTTCTGCATTAATATGCCTATTTTACTCCTCTAATATACATTTATCATAACCTCTCACCCTCATTAGTTTCTCAGACCATTTAACACTTAATGTTAATATTAGTTTAGATCAGAAAAGTTGAACAATGCTTTCATTTAATAGTAGCAAAAGACTCCTTTTTAAGACCTTTATTCCAGAGGCAAGGTTATCTGAGTTTTATATTTATTTTAAAATAATTAATATTTTCCTCTTTAATTCAATAGAATTCTGTTTTTCTAAATCAATATTTTCATCTATAATCATACATTTTACTTGAAAAAATAAGTAAGTCTTCTATGAGTCTTGTGAACGATTTATATTCACTCCATCTTAAACTAAAGAATTCTTCAGGTGATGTTACTTGGAATGACTCCATTATGTTCCTAAAACAAAAGTATAAATACATATAATTCATATTGAGTGGAAATAATTTCTGTCCATAATAAAATATCCAATGCAATATTACATATCTTCTGATGAAAATCAATCTTCTGGTTGAAATATTAAAATTAACTATGAATTGAGATGCAGTATAGAGAAAGGATTAAAGGAGTATCAATTGTTATACAAGCATGTAAAAAATAAAAATAATGATTTAATGCCTGTTTCAATTTCATTGGATTATGAAAGAACATGTAAATACAAGTTTAAGTTTAATCTTGAAGAGAAAAACCACAATAGAAAAAAAATTAAGAACGCAGTTTTCATAAATAGAAATAAAATGAATATAAGTATTAGACAATCCACTAACATTAAAATTCAAGAATCCTGGGATTTGAATTGATGATGTTTGCTTCTGATATGTTTTATGAATTTAATGGCAGTTGAAGAGGATTAAGTAATTAACCAAAAATACTTCTGCAGATTGAACGACTGTGTATAATAATTAATCACCAGTATGTTTATTATTTTTATTATATATATATATAATGTAACCGGACCACCGTACAACCCTTTTATTACTTCAGTTGTAACAATTTCCTGATGAGCATGTTGCAGGAAGGAACTATCAATTGGCATTACCCAATGCAGATGTTAACCCCCCCCCCTACAACAATATTTCCTGCTCATCAGAGGATGTAGCACCATAGAGGCTGGAAGCATCTAGACATTTATATGTTTGGTTTTCCAAACAGCGCCACTAGAGTTCCATCTCACTACAACCTGACTTACCTAGGTCTAGTTTGCCAGACGTAGCTCAGGAGGCATGAGATTCTCATGAACAAGTGCAATGAATGATGAGTGATGCAACAAAAACAAAATAGAATTGAACAACTGGATAACTAAGATTAATTTTAAGTAACAATAAATTTATTTAACAAATTAATTTGCAAGTTCTTCTAATAAAGTTCCTTCATATTCATGTGAAGATTCATTGTTTTATTCATTTCTGGTCCATTGGGTTTCTTTGGTATAATTCAGTATGACATAAAGAATGTAACTTGTTGAGAGTATAATAAAGTCCTTTCATAGTTCTTTTAACAACTTACATCTTTAGTTACATAATTAATTCACAGAGAGGAATGTGTCAAATTGAGATAACAGAGAGAATAATGAAGACAACTGATAGCATCTGATGTAGAGTTCCACTTAATTTAACAAATATTTTGTTTGCAGTCCACTGTGTATCTTAGTATACATTCAATAATAGTACAATAGGAATTAGAGAATACAAGTTCTTTAACAATTTACATTTTGTGTCTAATTCAGAGTTCCAGTTAACCTTAAGTTATTTTATTTGCAGTCCATTAGTATTTCATTAAATTTATTAAATCCAGTAATGTGGTTTAAATTACTCCCACAAAATCAATATTCAGGTAAGCATTAAGCATTTGTAATTTTACATTAATATGCAGATAAGCATTTAGAGTCCATATAATATTTCATTACATTTAATTAATGTGGTTTAAATTACTCCCACAAAATCAAGATTCATGTAAGCATTAAACATTTGTAATTTTACATTAATATGCAGATAAGCATTTAGAGTCCATATTATATTTCATTAAATTTATCAAATCCAGTAATGTGGTTTAAATTACTCCCACAAAATCAACATTCAGGTAAGCATTAAGCATTTGTAATTTTACATTAATATGCAGATAAGCATTTAGAGTCCATATTATATTTCATTAAATTTATCAAATCCAGTAATGTGGTTTAAATTACTCCCACAAAATCAACATTCAGGTAAGCATTAAGCATTTGTAATTTTACATTAATATGCAGATAAGCATTTAGAGTCCATATAATATTTCATTACATTTAACTAATGTGGTTTAAATTACTCCCACAAAATCAGCATTCAGGTAAGCATTAAGCATTTGTAATTTTACATTAATATGCAGATAAGCATTTAGAGTCCATATTATATTTCATTAAATTTATCAAATCCAGTAATGTGGTTTAAATTATTCCCACAAAATCAACATTCAGGTAAGCATTAAGCATTTGAAATTTTACATTAATATGCAGATAAGCATTTAGAGTCCATATTATATTTCATTAAATTTATCAAATCCAGTAATGTGGTTTAAATTACTCCCACAAAATCAATATTCAGGTAAGCATTTTCATTTATACTTTATCACGAATAAGTGATTTTCATAACTTTAGTTTCATTCATAATTTTCCAGTAACAAACGTATTTTCATTCAGCTACATTTATTAATAATTCTTTTTTTTATATTTATAATAAAGATGTTTGGTTTGTCTTTTAGAACATATATAATTTTAGTTTAAGAAATACGTTTTGTTTATCTTTTAAAAACACATATAATTTTAGTTTAAGAAATACGTTTTGTCTTATCTTTTAAAAAACATATATCGAATATTTTTATAAAATCATTACCTTCATTTATCCAGTTATCGCTTCAAAAAGGGGTCATCGCATTTCAGCTGGATGGCATTATTTCCTTTCTATGATGTCTATCCAGGCAAATCTAGAAAAATCATGGCTTAGAATGAAGAGGTACAGCTGTTACGTTACCCCTCCATCGCTACGTTTTCGTTAATAATGTTGTCTTTTTCCATTATTAACAGTGGTTGTAAAAGTTATATTCCACGGTGACGAAAGTCAGAGTTGAGTAACACTTAAATAAGAATTTTAACTTTTTAATTCTTCACTTTTCTTACTATCTTTTTCTCAAAAAAAATCTTCTTTAAACATACACTTTAAAATTCCAATCTAATCTGCCTCTGAACTTCCAACTTGACTATTTATATCTCATTCTTGGACTGATTAAACAGCCTTTTCCCCCAGCTCATTGTCTATTCTTTTTGGCAGTAGAAGACCGTTTTTAATTATCTGGCTATGTGTTTTCGAATTCCAATTAATTTCACATTTCTTTGCCTAAAGGCATTGGCTTAACACCTAAGTTATTTTGCCTTACAAATTATTTTTCTGCAAAAAAAATAAACTTATCTTTTTTTTAATGTTTAAATATTTTTTTTACTTTTTTACTTTATTGATTTCCTTTTTTTTTTTTTGGATTGATGAATTTTAACCCTTTGACGCCCAGTACGACTTTTGTACAACTTGTCTAGAAATTTCTATTTTGAGCTGAGTTTATGCGTAAACGGTAAACGTCACACATACGCGCAATATGTCATTCTTTGCGCCATTTCAATATCTACCGGAAACTCTAAGAATTTTTTCTGTACGACAATTTTTATATTTTTTATGAATATTTTTAGCAAAGTGTACCTAAAATTTTTTTTTTTTTTGATTTTTCTCATTTTATTTATCGTAAAAAAGTTATTCCACAATTGTTGGATCAATTACTGAAGATTTTATTGTGATTTTCCATTGAAGTTGTCCGTGATTCTGGGCTCTCTTCTCAAATTACATTTTTGGATAACATTCAAGGGTATGTAATTACTTTTTTTTATATATTTTTTTTTATAAATTATAATATTTTATATTTACTAAAACAAATAAATATGTTATATAATAATAAATTATAATATTTTCAATGTAATGAAACAAATAAACGTTTTTTGATAACATTCGCGAGTATGTAATTACTTTTATATATATATATTTTTTATAAATTATAATATTTTCTATTTACTGAAACAAATAAATATGTTATATAATAATAAATTATAATATTTTCGATGTACTGAAATAAATATATATGCTATAGAATAATAAATTATAATATTTTCGATGTAATGAAACAAATAAACGTTTTTTGATAACATTCGCGAGTATGTAATTACTTATATATATATTTTATAAATTATAATATTTTCTATTTACTGAAACAAATAAATATGTTATATAATAATAAATTATAATATTTTCGATGTACTGAAATAAATAAATATGCTATAGAATAATAAATTATAATATTTTCAAATAAATATGCTGTAGAATGGAAAAAAGTTGGGGACTGGGGTATCTGTCACTGCGTGAGCTAATGCATTTTTTGGCATGATTATAAATATGAATAGTGTATCATGCATGACCAAGTTTGAATTTATGGACGAATTATTGCATGAGTGCTAAAGTTATGACCCTCAATTGATTTGTGTCAATTTTAGGCAAGTAATATAGGATATTGTATAAATTTTCTGGCTTCTTCAATCTATCCAGTTATTGTTACAGTGCCATGTATTTGAACTCAGCCTTTCTTCATATTTTTTATGCAAAATAATAAATATATTTATATACAAGTTCATGCTACACAACTGGAATTTCATGTAATATAGGATATTTATACACACTTTCTGGTTTCATCAATCCATCCATTCTGTATTATAGTGCCATGTATTTGAACTCAGCCTTTCTTCATATCTTTTATGCAAAATAATAAATATATTTATATACAAGTTTATGCTACACAACTGGAATTTCATGTAATATAGGATATTTTATACATGGTTTCTGACTTCATCAATCCATCCACTCTGTGTTATAGTGCCATGTATTTGAACTTAGCCTTTCTTCCACACATGTAATCATTGTTAATAATAATAAAAAATTATCTTTATTGATTTATTTTTATTCATTTTATTTTTATGAGTTTATTTATTTATTTTTGAATTACACTGTTCTATTACTTTTTTCTCCACTAAAAACCATTCGTATTTTTACAGATAATTTACAAAACTGAACATATCTGGCTGTGGAATGAAAATGGATCACAGCAAGTCAGCTGTTTTAGTAATTTTCTCAGGGAAAAATTACCTCAGGTAAGACTTCCAATACATCATTTTTTTTGTAAATTTGTGAGGAATGTGAAGAAGCTGTTTATGAAAGTGTCATTTTATCATTTGAATTTCAAAATTTAGGATTTGTGAATCAGTGTAAAAACAAACATTCTTAAATCTGTTATAAATATTATTTTTTTTAACTTTTTCTTTATGAAATGATTATTTTAACAGCTTCATTATATTCTTTCATATATGTACTTGCTTTTACAACATTATTTTTTTATATTTATTACATTCAAACACAAAATATCTAAGTTATTAGAGTTAGGGTAAATTTTTTTAAAAATTAAAGATGGCCGCCTGGTTTTCAAAGGGTTAACCCTTTGAGACCGAAAACCGCTTGTTTATGCATTAAAAAAAGTTTACAATTTCGACCGCAATAGCGTGCAAACCGTATACGTCACAGTTACACTTTTTTTTTCTTTCTCTCCGCCATTTTTCTATCGTTTTGTACGTCTAAAAATTTTTTCTGTGCGATGAAAATTAGATTTTTTATAGCAATTTTTGTAAAGTACATTATTAAAATTTTGTAATTTTTTTTATCTTTCTAGATTTTATCAACCGATAAAAAAAATATACGGAGAAAACAATTATTTTCGCCGCTAAACGTAATTACGTTTATAACGAACTTTTCTGTTGATGTGTTTGATTTTGAGGTTTCGTATTCCCCATTACCTGTAAGTATTCAACATTCATCATCATCATCTCCCACTAATATATAATAATTGCTTGTAATTCCTTTGGGTTATTTATTTTATTTTATTTACTGTTTTTATACATTTCATTGTAGATAAGTTTTTATTCATTTTATAGCATACTTTGCTATTATGGTTTGCTATATAATAATGCATAATTTAACTCACTCTTACCCTCATGATATTCTAATAATGTAGTAATTATTTTTTACATGCATAACTTAGAATTTACTACGTTTTTATTCATTTCATTGTAGATAACTTTTTATTCATTTTATAGCATACTTTGCAGATAACTTTTTATTCATTTGATAGCATACTTTGCTATTATGGTTTGCTATGTAATAATGCATAATTTAGCTCACTCTTACCCTCATGATATTCCAATAATGTAGTAATTATTTTTTACATGCATAACTTAGAATTTACTACATTTTTATTCGTTTCATTATAGATAACTTTTTATTTATTTGATAGCATACTTTGCTATTATGGTTTGCTATGTAATAATGCATAATTTAGCTCACTCTTACCCTCATGATATTCCAATAATGTAGTAATTATTTTTTACATGCATAACTTAGAATTTACTACGTTTTTATTCATTTCATTGTAGATAACTTTTTATTCATTTTATAGCATACTTTGCAGATAACTTTTTATTCATTTGATAGCATACTTTGCTATTATGGTTTGCTATGTAATAATGCATAATTTAGCTCACTCTTACCCTCATGATATTCCAATAATGTAGTAATTATTTTTGACATGCATAACTTATAATTTACTACATTTTTATTTGTTTCATTATAGATAACTTTTTATTCATTTTATAGCATACTTTGCAGATAACTTTTTATTTATTTGATAGCATACTTTGCTATTATGGTTTGCTATGTAATAATGCATAATTTAGCTCACCCTTACCAGTTGCTCCACATCATCATCATCAGTTATTTTGAAATTGATTTTGCTCATGCATTTATATTTTCAACAATTTGCAAACTGTCTTCAAACTATCCACTCTGTTCTGTGAAACTAACAAGGTGAAAAAAATAAATACCTCACAATGCTGAATCAACAGTCATCATCATCTCCCACTCATATATAATAATTGCTTGTAATTCCTTTTGATTATTTATTTTATTTTATTTACTATGTTGTTATTCATTTTATTTTAGAAACAAATTTTTAAATTATTTATTGCATATTTGGCAATTATGATCTGCCATGAAATAATGCATAATTTATCTTGCCCCATCCCTGATTTTTCAATAATATAGTCATTATTTTTTACCCCCATAACTTAGAATTTACTAAAGTTATTACTGTTATTTTTTTTTCGATCCTCACTAAAACCTTGCATTTCTAATAGATATCCCGCATAGAGGGCCTAGAAAAACAACTGCTTGCAAAAATAGAACACATAGAGTGTCAAGCAGAAAAAAGAAATTGAAATGGTCACATTTTGCCACATTACACCAACAATCTGTAACTCAGGTAGGTCATGTTATATATTATTTTTTTCTGCATTTTATGACGAATGTGATGAAGCTGTCTATGAAATTGTCATTTTAGGCTATATCTTTCAAAATTGAGAGTTTGTGAACCAATGTAAAAATAAAGATATATAAAATGTGAAAAATCTCCTTTCTTTAATTATTTTTTTGTGGTAATGACTATTTTATCAGCTTCATTACATTCTTTCATATTTGCACTTTCTAAAAATGTATATATATATTTGTTATTTATTGTAATAAATTAGACATTTCATTTAAAATTGTATGTCCTGTAATTTTTTTCTGTGAATTCAAAATGGCCGTTCAGGTCACAAACTGTATCTGAAAATTTGATTTCAAGTGTTGCTAAATTATTCAACCTTACATTCTATATTAAACATATTTTTCTATCTTGAATGCTGAACTATACAAATCGATAATTTTAGCATTTGGCTATATGGATTAGTGCTTCTGGTTTTCATAGGTTAACAGGGTGCTGAAACATGATGGACACTATTCAATATGCGATTTTAATGGATACATTATTCTATGTACATCTTTGGTTGCTCTATAGATCTAGAATTATATTGTGGTATAACACATAATGCAAGCATCTGGTTACTACATATACATTAAAGTTCTTGATTTTGAAAAGTAATGATGAATTTTTTATGCAAGGCATTGGAAATCCTGGAGATTTGCATTGTGATTTTAAATTTAGCAATTATTATGACATTGGATTGTTAACAGTTGTACCTCATCGTATGGATTGTGCTTTGAGTTTTATCATTTGATTTTTACCAATAGTTAAGGACCTCATGGGTTAAGACTTCTAGTTTTTATAAATTGTCTGGAAGTTGAAACATGATGTATAAAACTAATGTTCCCAAAGAGTTCAACTATGATTTGAACATTGGATTGGGGCTACTGTGTCACTCATCTTTGCAGTCTTGAGGACTGAGTCTGTTGCTTGGAGAGCTCCCAGGGATTGCTTCCTGGTCCTGGAGGGGGGCTGGGATGTGGGTATTGGATTTTAGTATGGGCTTCAGATGAGAGAGTCTGGAACTTGGGAAGATTCCTGGGGCCTGAACTCTGATACTTATGGGGGGGCTGGTATTATGCGCTATGGGGATTAATACAGATTTCATCTTTCTCATCTTCAGGAAAGTGGAGATGATGTGATGCATTGTGTTTTTAGTCTCTTTGTTCTCTATATGATTCATAGGTTGGTTATTAGACTACGTGATAATCTGTAGATGGCATATGATATAAGCATGTGAGATTTACATTTTTTATTAGTGCTGTAGCATTGCTTGTCTTGGCTGTGAAGATGAGAGAATCTCATGCTTGGGTGACTCAGGCCAGAGAGTTCTACTATGGTTTAAAATTCAAATCGAGGCTGCTGTACCACTCATCTCTGCCATCTGGATGGCAGGTTCTGGTGCATGGAAGGTCTCACAAGCCTGGGTTTTGGAGGGGATCTGGATGATGTGGGAATTAGTAAGGGCATTGAATGAGAGAGTCTGAGCTTTGGAAATACCCCAAGACATGGTTCCTAGTCCTTAGGAGGGGGGCTGAGACATGAGTGCTACAGGGATTAGTACGGGTTATTACTTTCTCATCTGGATGGTGGGGATGATGTGATTCTTGGCAGCTGTAATCTACCTAGTTGCCATTAAGGCCAGGGGTTACTTAGTAAACTATGAGAGAAGCTAGGACTGGTGAGATGTATGCATATATAATTTAAGGTTTTTTTATTCATTCAATAAATCAAGTTCTGCATTGTAAATCATAGTTTGAATCTTGTATATCACTACATATAACATGTAAATTCAAAGATTAATATTATGTTAATAAATCATAGTTTGAGAAAAAAAACTAAAATAAGCTTCCCACATATTTCCAGGGAATTAGATTTGGCACCAATTATTTGGGCAAAATGTTTTTGGAAGAGATAGTTAAACAAATTTAAGAGAGAGGTAGAATAATATTCATTTTTTAATCACCTTTCATACGACTATTAGTTTACTATTAAACTAGTTATTATATCTTGATTTATATTTTACTTGTCTGTCTATTTACCTATCAATCTATTTATTATTTAACTTGTCTCTATTTATTTTTCTATCAATTTGATCATTTACCTGTTTTTTATTTGTTTATCGAGATATCCATGTATCTCTTTTTAGTTGTCTCTGTATCTGCTTATTTATTTATTGTCTAATTCTTTATCTATCTACATGTTTATCTATACATCTCTCACATTTATTTATTTGTCAATTCACCTATCAATCTATTTATTATTTAACTAGACTCTTTGGTAATTACATATTATTTCTGCAATGTAAGAAAGATTGTATGCCTTTTCACATTCATGATAAATGTCTAATTTTGTGATCAATTCAAATAAGCTCTGTGATCTCATCCAAATATCTTCCAATAACATGATACATTTACACTTTCATTTACTGTCCAGATTTCAAACGAAACAAATTCTACTCAAAGTGTTTTTTACTTCATTGCTGTTTTTTTTTTTTCCATTTTTCTGATTAATACTACAAGTTTTTTATTTTTTAAAAGAAATCACAAAATGAAGAACATTTTAATAGCTACTGATTCAATGTGGTCCAGTATATCCACACTTTGGATAAACAATGGCATTGTAATGCTCAAGGATGTAATAATCATATAGGCAGTCATAAGGGAATGGGTAGGAGGATTCCAGAATTCCATTTTTGATGGTAGATCTGATTTATTTACAACTGGGTTTGCAAATTAACGTTCACAGAATGGGGGAAACTGCTTGGTTTAGCAGAGAAAATGTAAAATCGGAGGCCCTAACAAAATCACTAAAATTGACAAGGGTCTTTTGAACAAAAAGAAACAAACCATGCTGGATCAATTCTTCCAGAACAAGGACACTGACAAGTGTTTCATCATGGGATTTTATGGTAGAATAGCAGCAACTCTGATGGAAGCCATCAAACAAAATGTGGAAGAGAAATTAAAAATTTATTGGAAAGCTTATAAAACTGCTGAATTATGAGCTGCTGGTTACTGAGCACTTTAGTGCGAATCATACTGGATGACATCAAAAAAATTAGTCACCCACATTGATGAAATAATAAAAGTGTAGTATTTTTTTTTTGGGGGGGGGATTGAAAAAAAAACACATTTGCTACTTATTAACATTTGTGGTGAAATTCTTATGTAGGCATTATATTGCACAATCACATGTTAAGTAAGTCTCCATTTTAGGAAGAATAAAAATAAAAGCTTTTAATCTCCATTTTAAAACAAAATTTTATGTACTTAAAATAAAGTAGAACAGAGGAATTAATTGTTCTATCATGACAACTCCTGTTATATATTACATGATAAATACCATATGTGTATATTTTAAGCATTTTGTAATTTAGTGATTGTTTTGCCCATATTTGGGTATTTGTGAATTGCATAAAGCATTTTCAGGTTTATTTTGTGTGAAATTTATGTTTTTTGTATTGGTAAAAATGTATTTTTTCAGATTTACTTTGTGTGAAATTCATATTTTTAGTATTGTTAGAAATTAATAATTTACTATTACTAGATTTAGTCTGGTGCAATCACTATAATGTATTAAAAGTTCTACATCTTTCACATACATATTCCAACTGCCAATAACATTGTATGTCTTGCAAAAATATCATGTATACTTGGTCCATTTGGACAAATTTATCATTTTAAGTTTGTACAAAATCCAAGTGTACATGCAATTTGGTCAGATCACAATATTAGAAAGATAGTAGCAGATTAATATGAATGTGAAAAGGCATAACATGTGTAATATGCTGCAGGTCTAATATGTAAGTACCAAGTCTTTTAATTTTTTTATAATTCTGTTTATTATTTACCTATCTTTTTATATGTTTATTGAGATACCCATGTATCTCGCTTTTAGTAGTCTTCAGCAAGTTTATTTGTTTACTGTTTATCTATCTTTTTATATATCTCTCTACCTAACTATCTACCTGTTTCTCTCTCTCTCTCTCTATATATATATATATATATATATATGTGTGTGTGTGTGTGTGTGTGTGTGATGTAGAGTTTGCAAAAACAAACTCTTAACAAGCTTTAAGAATACCCTCAACCCCAGACTGCGATTTCTGCATCTAGTCTTGTCAGTGAGGTGTTAGGGATTAAAAATATTAGAAGTATCCTAGCACTTCATTTAGTGCCTAACTATTGAGAAGAAAATCTGAAACTTTCAGACATTCAATGTCCAAAAATCCAGCTATCTAACTCAAATAGCCATATGGGACTGAACTAAGATCAGATACATCATATATTAATAGCTCTAGAAATATAAAATCGCTAGATGCAGAAACTGCGGTCTGGGGTTGAGAGTATTCTTAAAGCTTGTCAAGAGTTTGTTTTTTCAAACTCTATATATAACGTTTGTAATTACGAGCTTTATTAAAATTAGGTCATATGACATCTGACTTGATTTTTTATCAATTTAATATATATATGTAAAATAAATAAAATATCCGTTAATTAAAAACAATATTGTAATTATAATTGAAATAAAATTTTTAACGGTTTACAAACAATTACAAACAATCCTTAAATCCGCAGAAGTACTTTCAGTTACTTTCTAACCTGCCTCAACTGCCATTAAATTCAAAAACAAAAGTTGAAACAAACCTCATCAATTCAAATTTCACGAATCTCGTATTTTAATGTTAGAAGCTTGTCGATTTATTAAATGCGTTTTATTCCTGTTTATAAAAATTGCCTCTTTAATTTTTCTTTTACTATGGTTTCTCTCTTCATGAAGAATTTTCACATTTTCAAAATTAAATTTAAATTTATATTTACATGTTTTTTCGTGATCAAAGAAAACTGAAGGAGATATTAAATCTCCATTATTTTTATTTTTCACACGCTTATATAACAGTTCATGTTCCTTTAATCTTTTCTCAATACTGCACCTAGATTCACCTATATAGCATACAATCACAAAAAATTTGATATATGACATTACTTTTTTGCTTGACAGGTATGACATCCTTAGAATTATTGACTAATTTATTAATATTGTTTGGAACATAGAATGAAACATTAAATACATTCTTATATAAATCCTTAAAAAATTTCACTTGTGGATTTGAAATAAATGGAATAGATATCTATTTTTTACTATTAATTTTCATTTCTTTTAAATTATAATAATTTTTTTTAAATTGACATAAAGTATTGTTTATTTGTTCCATTTTATAACCAACATCAAGCAATTCCTTGGCAAATAACTCAATATTTTTCAGTTTATCACTTTGGTAACGACATAATTTTTCATTCCGAAACAAAATGATTTAAAACTTGCCATCTTATGCATCATTGGTACTTTTGATTTACAATTTATATATCCTCTTTTTTGCAGTGGCTTAATTATTAGTTTATAATTTAATATACAGTTATCTCTTGTGATTATTAAATCTAAATAGTTAATCTTATTGTCCTGTTTTTTTTCAATCATCCATTTTAAGCCATTCAACAGGACAATAAGATTAACTATTTAGATTTAATGATCACAAGAGATAACAGTATATTAAATTATAAACTAATAATTAAGCCACTGCAAAAAAGAGGATATATAAATTGTAAATCAAAAGTACCAATGATGCATAAGATGGCAAGTTTTAAATCTTTTTTGTTCGGAATGAAAAATTATGTCGTTACCAAAGTGATAAACTGAAAAATATTGAGATATTTGCCAAGGAATTGCTTGATGTTGGTTATAAAATGGAACAAATAAACAATACTTTATGACAATTTAAAAAAAATTATTATAATTTAAAAGAAATGAAGATTAATAGTAAAAAATGGATATCTATTCCATTTATTTCAAATCAACAAGTGAAATTTTTTAAGGATTTATATAAGAATGTGTTTAATGTTTCATTCTATGTTCCAAACAATATTAATAAATTAATCAATAATTGTAAGGATGTCATACCTGTCAAGCAAAAAAGTAATGTCATATATCAAATTTTTTGTGATTGTATGCTATCATATATAGGTGAATCTAGGTGCAGTATTGAGAAAAGATTAAAGGAACATGAACTGTTATATAAGCGTGTGAAAAATAAAAATAATGGAGATTTAATATCTCCTTCAGTTTTCTTTGATCACGAAAAAACATGTAAATATAAGTTTCAATTTAATTTTGAAAATGTGAAAATTCTTCATGAAGAGAGAAACCATACTAAAAAAAAAATTAAAGAGGCAATTTTTATAAACAGGAATAAAACGCATTTAATAAATCGACAAGCTTCTAACATTAAAATAGGAGATTCGTGTAATTTGAATTGATGTCGTTTGCTTCCGCTTTTGTTTTTGAATTTAATTGCAGTTGAGGCAGGTTAGAAAGTAATCGAAAGTACTTCTGCGGATTTAAGGATTGTTTGTAATTGTTTATAAACTGTTAAAAATATTATTTCAATTTTAATTATATATATATATGCCTTATTTATTAATTTTTTTAGTTTTATACCTATGTAATTGCATCCATTTTACTATCTAGCCTGTGGCCTATTCACTGACAATCTATTTATTGGTAAGCCTATTTATCTATTCTCCCATCAAATAACCATCCATCCATCTAACCATCCATCCATCTATCCATTCATATATCTATCCATCCATTCAAACAACCATCAACCATCTATCTATCTATCTATCTATCTATCTATCTATCTATCTATCTATCTATCTATCTATCTATCTATCTATCTATCTATCTATCTATCTATCTATCTATCTATCTATCTATCTATCTATCTATCTGTCTGTCTGCCCATTTGTCTGTTCGCCTGCCCACTTGCCCACCCATCTGTCTATCTGTCTGTCTAGTTGGTTTTCCACTATCTATTTATTTATGCACCCAGCCAACCTATTCATTGTCTAACAAACCATCAATATACTAGTTATCTTTATCTGTTAACTTGTACATGTATATGGATTTGTCTATGTTTATCTCTTGATATACTTACCTGAGCTCTCTATCTGATTTTCTACCTATCTATTTCTTTAGACATCCAATAACAATTCATCTATTTATCCCCACCCATCAAGTTTATCTACTATATTTATTTATTTTATTAGTGTATGGTGTCAGCACATTAAAATTCGATACCAACAGTTCTTAACCAATCAAGAGTTACCTTCTCCAAGTTATGTAGAAGAAAGAGGCCAGGGTTGATGTCATTTATGTTGCAGAAATAGAGATTTATAGATTCTCCAAACTATGAGTGTGGAAAATCACAAATTATAATACTTATTGAAATGATTGGTAAAAGAAAAACAAATATTTCAGAAGTAAAATTACAGACATAAGTTATTTGTTTAAAATGGCAGAATGAAAATATATAAAGCAGATTATGGAAGACAAAGAATTACTGATAGAGAAATTGATAACAAGCCTGACCATAGAGAAATAGTGAGGATACATTGATTAGTGGAAATACAGAATAATGGACCATTGGAGTAATGACAGAATCGAGCCAATGAACAGGTAAATCAATCAAGGTGTGAGGACACGTCACACAACAAATAAAAAGACTTTTTTATATATTTATTGTAGTGTAATCCGTTTTTAAATGTAGTGTGTACTTGGAATATTTTTTTATTTGAATAAACCTATATACTATTATAAATAATAAAATGGAGTGGTTTTTTAATACACGACAAAACTTTGGTAAAGTTACTGTGAATTTTTAAATTACGGAGTTAATGATTTAATTCAAAAGTTTGCAAGGACAAGTTAAGATGTCATTAGGACAAGGGAGCATCTTGGAGTTTGATGTTGGGAATGCATGAGAATGGCCATTATATGTCACTCAACTTGAAATTTTTTAAAGTTAAATAGCATTATGGAGAATAATAAAGTGGCAGCACTATTAAGCCTGTCGGGAAGAAGAACTCTTGAAGTTATACATAAACTAATAAATGGACCAATAAAGGATGAAACAGAATATGAAAACATTATAAGCAAATTATCCAATTATTTCAGTCCACAACCATCAAGGTTTATGGCTCAATTAACCTTGTGATATATGAGACAACACAGACGTGAAAGCATAAATGATTTAGACATAAGTCTGAGACAATTAATAAAGGGATTGCCAATATGGAGATATCATTAAACAAGTTCTACTGGATCAATTGTTATGGGGAATGGATGAAGACCAGTTACATCAGAATTTGTTAATGGGAACCCGATTTGACCTACGGCATAGCAATAAGAAAAGGGATATCATATGAGCTTGTAATAAGCGAAGAAATCTATTTCAAAGGCAAGATAAATTATGAACAGTCATAGAAATTACATAAAACAAAAGGTGAAACACAGAATACGAATATAATAGAATGGAATGACAGAGGAAATCAAATAAAGTGTTTCTGTTGTGGAAAAAAAAAGCACATCGCAAAAAACTGCAAATGGTGTCCATATACTTGTTATAATTGTGGAAAGAAAGAACATGTAATATCAGTCTGTAGAAATCCAAAAACACAAGAGAAACAGCATATGGAATATGAAGTTTAAAAAATGTGCATGCACAAACCCAAAAACAATACATAATAACACTGAACATATGTGGAAAAGTCATAAAAATGGAGATTGATAGTGACTTGGCAATATCTATTTTATCAGAAGAAAAATGAAACGATATTACCAGAGGGCATAAGAGATGCATAATATGGAAAACGAGCATTAGAGTCAAAGATGTCAGCAGAAATGGAGTAATAGTAAAAGGAAAGTCTGAGATCCCAATTAGATACAAAGGAAAAATATTGCACTTACCTATTTATATAGTTAATGGAAGCATAGTCCCAATAACAGAAAGAGAATGGTTCAAACAGCTAGGAATTATTGTAACAATTATAAAACACATGTTGTTTGATCAAGAATACATTAAAGTATATCCAGAACTTTTTCCAGAACAAGTAGGAGTTTTCAAATCAGCCCCAGTAGACATAGATTTAAGTGAAAACACCTGACAAATTGTATGCAAATCCCAAAAGATTTTGTTCACACAGCACAAAAAAGTAAAGCAAAAAATTCAGAAATTAGTAAGTGAAGGAGTTTTGGAAGACACACACTGGGCCACACCAATCATAACAGTAACACAGTCAAATGGACAGGTTAAAATTTGTGGGGATTACCGAGTAATGGTAAACAAATTTTTATCCAAAGGGGCATATCCAGTTCTGAACATTCATGAGCTCTTAGCAGGTTTAGTCAATGGAAATTTTTTCGCAAAGTTAGATTTAAAAGCCGTCTACCATCAAATTAATGTAACTAATAAAACAGCTCAAATGTTAACACTAACCACGCCTTTCAGTCTGTTTCAATGCATAGGCTACCTTTTGGAGTGACAGCAGCACCTAACATTTTCAGGAAAAACTCAACACATTATTGCACAGAGTACAGGAAGTGACACCATATTATGAGATTATTTTGGTCACGGCCACAACAAAAAGTGAGCTACATAAATGATTGATTAGAGTCTGGATAAAGAATTCACCAACCAAGAAACAGTCTGGTTTAGAGACATATTAAGGAAGACATGGATGCAGGGAATGATTAAACAATGGATGTCAAACAAGATATATGAAATAAATGGTCCAAATGAAAGAATATATAGAAGACACATAAACCACTAGTGAAAAAGAGTATCAGATGACTGGCAATGGGATTGGAGACCAAGCGAGGATAAGAAGATTGACACTGAGAAGGATAGAAATAATAGTATAGGGAAAGAAGAAAAAGTGAAAAAAATAACGACAGCAGCAAATACTGAAAAAGACAGAGACAACAGCAACAGTACGAGAATAAGTCACCCAGGCCTCAAGAAATACACATATAACCGAAGGATTCAAAGACTATGTGTAATGAAAATATTTCAATTTCTGAAATGAGGGGAGGAAGTGAAATGATTGCTAAAAAATATTTCAGAAGTGAAATTATGGACATACGTTATTTGTTTAAAATGACGGAATGAAAATATGTAAAACGAATTATGGAAGAGAATTATGGATACAGAAATTGATAACAAACCGAATCATAATGAAATAGTGAGAACACATTGATTGGTGGAAATACAGAAGAACGGACAATTGGAGTAATGAGAGAATCGAGCCAATGAACAGGTAAATCCATCAAGATATGAAAACAAATCACACAGCAAATAAAAAGACTTATTTTATATACGTATTGTAGTGTAATCCGTTTTTAAAAGTAGTCTGTATTTGGAATATTTTCTTATTTGAATAAACCTATATACTGTTGTAAATAATACAATGGTGTGAAGGTTTTTTTTTTTAATACACGACACTTATTTACAGGGAATGTCCAATTTACCATCTATGTAATTAAATAGGTAGATTAACAGATAAAGATAAATAATAGATTGGTGATTTGCTAGACAGTTAAATGGTTGGCTAGATGTAGAAATAAATAGATAGTAGAAAGACAGAAAGATAGATAAATAGAGGGAGACATATATAGATTGATAGACATATAGATCTGTTATATATAAATAGATAGACAGATAAATAGGTAGTTGATGCATGATTGGCTATGTAATTAAAGGTATTGTTGGATGCATAAGTAAATAAAGGGTAAAAACGATAAATAGGTAGATAGATAGAAAACATTGATAGACAGATAGAGAAATTGATGGATGGATAGGGAGATTGTTGGATTGAGGAGTGGATGGATAGATATATGGATAGATGGCTAGGTATTTAGATAGAAAGATAGGTGGATATATAGATGGAAAGATAGATAGATGGACGTATAAAAAGATAGGGAGACAGACAAATTTATAGGTAAAAAGTAGATCATTAACTAGATAGTTAAATGGATGCTTGAATCCAATAAATAATTACACAGGGAGAAAATCAGAGAAATAAATAAATAAAACAGAGAAATAGATAGATAGATAGATAGATAGATAGATAGATAGATAGATAGATAGATAGATAGATAGATAGATAGATAGATAGATAGATAGATAGATAGATAGATAGATAGATAGATAGACAGTAAACTAATAAGCAGATAGAAAGACTATTAAAAAGAGATAGATGCGTATTCTGACCAACAGATAAAGAGATAGGAGACTTGTTAAATAATAAAATAAATAAATAAAAGAGATATATAGCTAAACACATAGAAAGACAGGGAGATAGATAAAGAGATAGAAAACAGTAAATAAATAACAGATAGACAACTAAAAGAAGGATAGATGGGTATCTCACTAAACAAATAAACAGGTAAATAATATACAGATTGATAGATAAATAAATAGAGAGACAAGTTAAATAATAAATAGATTGATAGATAAATAGAGAGCGAAATAAAATATAGATTGATAGATAATTTATAGGTTAATAATTAGCTACTAGTTATATAAATTCGTTGATCACAAGGCAATTAAAGAAATGAATGAGATACCATGAATGAGTTTATTCCCACCCCTTACATACACACATTTTCCCCCCATATCCTCTTTCAAAAAGGGTTTGACCAAATCACTGAGCTCAAAGCGAAAGCCCTGGAAATATTTGGGAAGCCATTTTTAGCTTTATTAGTTTCACACGTGTTTGGCCATTGAAAATAACTTTGCATAGTTCAGATAATATATTAAATGTTTTTAACATTTTAATTTTTATTTGTAATTTACGATTCGAGATAATAACTTTTTTTTGCTTAAATATTTTTTAGTCTTATTTTTCAAATTTTTGTTTTTTGTGTGCAAAAGTTTTTTTTTTTATGCTTAACAAAATATTCCTGTTTTAATATGTGAAAATTATAGATAATCTATCCATTTATTAATGTCCATAATATTAGATGATAGTATTTTTTCTTTTTTACTAAATATTTCAACTATTTGAAATGATTGCAGACAATAAATATTTTTGATCAAATTCTATTCTACCGCCCCAATTATTCATTTTGTAGGGTAGTTTATTAATTTTTTTTCCTGAATATATTTGCTTTTTTTTATGATTATGTAATTTCACATTGTACTCATTTTGATTGCCATAATAATTTGAACGTTTGGTCACGTGATTGCGTCATTGGATTCACTTCCCTCCATTGATATATTTGCTTTTTGCTAAAAGTTGTTTCTGAAATTTTGTGTTTTGCTGTCAGTCGTTGGTGGCCGAGAGGTCAGCACAGCTGCCTTAAAAGCAGTTGTTGCGAGTTCGCTTCCAGGCCGATGCTATGACACATGAAAAAAAAAAAAAAGAAAAAAGAAATTGCGATTTGCTATATTTTTTTATTATTATGCTAACATTTTTGGGGTCATTTTTCACATTTAATTGTTATAATAATTTGACATTTTGGTCATGTGATTAAATGGCAGAATTTTTTGGGGCATACACTAATTTCTAATATCGTTGATATTTTGATTTCTAGATGTGTTTAATTTTTTTTTTATTGATCATTGTTCCATAAAACTTGAGTGTTTCCATTTTTAATTTTTCAACTAATGATTATGGCCATAATTTGATCACATATTTTAGGTTATACAATTTCAATAGCACATTTATTGTATTGAACCTATGCAATTTTAATAACACATTTGCCCGTAATTTGATCTTTTGGCCACATTGTTTGATCGAACATAGTCATACAAACTATGCTTAATTATTTTTTAATTATTAAGCTGTTGATGTTAGATTCCCCATCCCCCATTGATATATTTGCTTTTTGGTAAAAGTTGTTTCTGAAATTTTGAGTTTTACTATTTTTTTGTTGTTGTCTTATGTAATGACGCTAACATATTGTGGTCATTTTATTAATTTCTAAATATAGCACAGTTTTGTTCTTCTTACATTATTTTGAAATATAAGTATAATCTTAAATTTTATGTTTGTGAATATTTTAAACAAATACTTCATACATATGTATATATAATTGATGGCTTTGCATTGGTTAAGCCAGGAAACAGCAATCCTTTTTATGGTGTTGTGTGGAACCTATCTAACAATGTTATTCCATGGGCCAATTTGATTCTACGAATCATATTATATATGGTATCAATATTGGTCCAGTTTGACATATAAAAAATTCATCCCTTTAGTGCTTAAATAAATTTGGATTGTTTACAAAATTGATGATTAATGTACAGTAATTCAAAATAAGAAGAGCATATTTACCCTTGAAAAGCTGATTAAAAAACTCTTACCAAATAAAACAAATATTTACTATCAATGATTTAAAATGTTTCAAAGAAACTTATTTTTCACACAAAAAATCAACTCTCGTCAAGCATTGGTGGCCGAGTGGTTAGCACAGCCACCTTGCAAGCAGTTGATTCGGAGTTCGCTTCCCGGCCGACGCTTTGACACAATAAAAAAAATCAACTGGAAGTTGAAAGGTTTTTATATATTCTTTTTTTAAAAAAATTATACACATTTGAAATTTTTCTCTATGAGAAATTTGTTTTAAATACCCAGTAGATATTTAAAAAAAAAAAAATAATGATTTTTAACAAGACTCAAGTAATTAGCGTTTTCTTGAAGGTTTATGATAATGATGTTCTAATTATATTTTTATATTGGACTATTTCCATCATCTAGTATGAGTATTGAATGTCTTTAGAAAAAATTAACTAACCTGTTTGATGAGCTATTACTAATACTTGAATGTATTTGGAATATTTAAATAAAAGTTAGATTTTTCTAAAGACATTCCATACTCATACTAGATGATGGAAATAGTCCAATGTAAAAATATAATTAAGTATTTAGCATTTATAAACTCGACTATCACTAACTGTCAATATTGTTTTTCAGGCTAATGTGGCAAAACATAAAATGTTATAATTATGAATAACAATATTTCAAATGAATTATTCGATATAATATTCTGCCTGAATATCTAAACACTCATAGGTCAATTGACCGTCAAAAAAATCCAGACAAAATTAATCCTCCCTTGGAAAAGAAATTTCTACCCCATTTAGCTTTATGTTTATTAAGAATCGCAAAGATCGAGTGTACCTTTATGGTAAAAAATAATTCGTAAATTAAACTGAAACATGGTTTCCATTTACATGTGAATCACATAAACAAAACATCGGTGATGGAGCAAATGTGTGCAGTATAATTAAAATATAATTTCGTACTATTTCAATTCAATCAGAGTGTCATTGATAATCTTCTGCATGCCTGGGTTCCAAATCCCTAGGCTAAGCAATCTAGTAATGTAAAGGAGTACTGAAATGCGAAATGTTGTTTATGCATAAAATTTGATTCAGTTGTCCTGATCAGAAATTATATACATATTGTTTTTAATTACTTCATAAAATAATCATCATGTAGAATTATTTTTTAGAATTAAACAATTTTGTCTAGTGTAATATTACTTTAATGACATCAATGGTCTTTTCAAATGTTGCTATAATCAGTAGCTGATTATTAATCAAAGTAAGGGTACAAATTGATGACAATCTCCATCATTTTAAAGATTAACTTTAATTTTAATGATTAATCATTATAAACGTTTTCTTTATATGCAATAGGCTTGATATATTTGAATATATTTTTAGATGATTTTTTTAATTAGCACTGGAGCTATTAGAGATACGATCTCACTGAAATTGGCTTATTCATAAGGAATTGACATTCCTACTTCTTGAAAATTCTTCTATTTGCATGTTTTTTTTATTTTTCAAGGTTAAACAAAGAAAAAAAAATGATTGCACAAAAAGGACTTCTAAATACCCAACTTACTAAGATAAAGATATTTTTAAAATGATAATTCCCTACTTATATTTGGTACTTTGGGATTACCACTACTGTGACGTAATTGTCTGGCTAGAATTATTTTAACTTTGTGAATTATTCTAACACTTTTAGGTTTGTTATGTTTTTAAAGATTAGCAAACTCTATATTTAAAAAATGAGTTGAATTCAACTAAATTTAAAAAAAATATTATGAATATGAACTTTATTTATAAAAAAAATTGAATTCATTTTAATTCAAAAATTCTTATAAATATGACGTAAAAGATTTTTTGAATAAAAAAAATTAGTAAACTAAAGCAAATTTCAGTTTATTTCATTCAAATCTTTTATCTATATTGTATTCACAAGCTCAAAAAACTCATTTTTAAAAATAAAACATTTGCTAAGCATAAAGTGATACTTCATAAGCAATATAATACATTTGCAAAGTTAAAATAATCATAGGCAGATGATTAAGACACAAAAGTCCTAATCCAAAAGTACCATACAAAGCTTCTTCAATGTAAAAAAATACTTGTATTCATGGTTTATGTGGAACACCAGAAATTACATATAAACCCTCAAATTGATTTTTGAAATTATTTCTAACAGTTCTTCAGGTTATATTTTGAATTTTGTAAAAGATTGTAGCTTCTTTCAAGTTAATTTGACCTTTAACTGATATTACTATGATTGCACTCACACTTTTAACTAGTATATACAAATGTAAAGAAAATACAATTTCATTTTTGAAAATGTACACAAAATTTTTAAGATGATGGAGTATGTGGATCAGAAGGTATGATACAAAATGTTTCTATCTTTATGTATTGCTTTCAGTGCACTTCTTCGTAATAAATCAAAGCTTCAATACCATATGGAGTTGGAATTATTTCAAATATTTGAATAGCAGTTTTATTTATTCTATAATAAAATTAATGTTATCTTCCATTATGAATTAAATTTCAAAGCTTACTATCACATTTCCTATATTAAATCATGATCCAGATAAAATAAAGTTTTAAAATTTTTATGGTGAGTAAGACGGGTTGATTCAGAGGTGAGGTTATGGAAAGAATTAAAGAGAGAAAAAGTAATCTATTTACCAAGACATACTGTGTAAGTGGATTTTACTAAACGAGATTATTTTCACTTTAATAAACTATTACTTTAAGTTAAATAAAAACGAATATGGATAAGAAAAAAACTGTTGTGGAAGTAATAGGAATATTGTTGCTTCCAATAATAAATATATATGTAAAACAAATGTTATATATTTGTAAATACAAGCTTATTAAATTAGGTCATGTGACATATGGTTTGTAAAACAAATACAATTTTATTTTTTAAATAAATTCATAAACTTATAACATTATTTATTAAATCCAAAAAAGAGTAATAAAAATAATAAAAAAAACCCAGGGGAATACATGTATAAATTTGAAAACAAAAACTGTAAATCTAAAAATTCACAAAATTATAAATAAACAATAGTATTATAATTGCCTTGATTCATTTTCTCTAGCATGGCTTATAAAATATCGACATTGTTAACCTTAATAGATGCAGTCATTGATTTTCTTAGAATTTGCAATATTTGAAAATATCTTCTATATGATCATAGTTCTGTTAGAGAATTGTATTGAATTAAATTATGCAGAATAAAGCATCACAGTACAAAATGAAATAATATAATGAAGTAGTAATTTTTTCATTATAGAGATCTATGGTTCTTCTTCCTCTTCTTCCTCTTCTTCATATTCCTCTTCTTCCTCTTCTTCTTGCTCCTCTTCTTCTTCCACTTCTTCTTCTTCCTCCTCTTCCTCCTCTTCTCCCTCCTCCTCTTCCTCTTCCCCCTCCACTTCTTCTTTTACTTTCTTTTTTTCTTTTGCCTTTACTTTTGGTAATGGTTTCATTAAACTTTTAGGCGTTAAATCAAATGTGTTTGCTTTACTAATTATTTCTTGTGTTGACCTAACCCTCTGGTCATCTAAGCTGTCAGTAGTAGTTAATAGATGTTCATGTTTCAATCCAATAACTGATTGATCAAAGAAGGCATCTTCTGGAAGCTTGAATGTAAATGCATCCAAACTATCTGTAGTATTAAGTAACTTTTCATGACTTATTCCTGACCAATATGGTGGTGCTTCTTCTTTCAGTAATTGTGAAGTAAAAGACTCAAGCCCATCTCCTGTACTCAAAAACTTTTCATGGGCAACATTTTTAGGTATATCTGGTTCTTCCAATAGAAAGTCTTTGGGCATTTGAAAAAGAAATGAGTCAAGTCCATCTGTGGGATGAAGCAATCTTTCATGATTAACTTCTTTTAATTCTTCATCTAAGGAAGGGATATCTTTGGGTAATTGGGATACAAAAGATTCCAGTCCATCTGTGGGATATAAAAATTTTTCATGACCTGTGAATAAAGGTGGAGTAGGAATCTTTTCTACCATTTTTGGCATTTGAAATACTAAGGACTCAAACCCATCAGTTATACTTAAAAATTTTTCATGTGTAGTTGACATAAAAGTAATACTTTCTAAAGTATCAGTATGAATAGGCCCCACTGGTCGGAAAATGTCTTCAATAAGAACAGGTGCAGAAAAAAGTCCAAGTTTTTGCACACCCAAATCACCAGGTTTATCTTCATCGGGTTTTTCAGCTTTTTTCTTCTTCTTTCTTCTTCTATACAAACAAAAAAGTAAAATAGCTAATGGTATCAAAAGTAACAGTAGAAGTCCTAATATTAATGGAATAAGGTAGGCAGGCATTGGACTCACTAAAAAAAAGAAAAAAAAAACATTATTTATAAAAAATACGAAAGCAATCTAACCATATTAAAAAGTGTATTATAAAGTATAATTTAACTCTCACTTTAAAGCATATACACAATCAGTCACACACTCAAAAAATCGAAGAAAAGCATTATTTTTATAAAATACGAAAGCAATCTAACCATATTAAAAAGTATACTATAAAGTATAATTCAACTCTCACTTTAAAGCATAATATACGCAATCAGTCACACATACACTCAAAATTTTGATGTCCAAGTAAGTGACTCAAATGCACATATAGTGAAGAAATTTGGTTTCAGTTTCAGTGGAGAATATGATGATGTTGAACCAAGAGAGGTATACTGATTAAAATCAAATAATTAATAATTCTTTTGACATATTTTTTTGGTTGTTTATGTATATATATATAACGAAACTTAAATATATTCCAAACAACGGTAAACAATTTATAATACAATATAAATAAAAACTCAGTAAAAACTCATAAAGAAATATTTTCGATTATATTCATAATCATTTTCAACTCAACTTTCAAAATGGAATCATCTATTACCAACCGGAAACACATGTCCATTTAAATATCCCACAATTCATTAATCCTAACATTTGCTGACTGTCTGTTTATTATCGTATTTTTATACCTACTAATAAAAACTGCCTCTTTAATTTTTCTTTTTTCATTATTTCTCTCTTGGCCTAAATTTTTTATTTTATTTATATCAAAATTAAACTTAAAATTACAATTTCTATCATGATCATAAAAAACAGATTCAGTATATAACTTGACTTCATGACTATTATCATTACGTGTATATATATATATATATAAATTTTGAATTAACATAAATTAGTAAACAGGCAAACCATATTTCATTCTATTGCTATGAGGTTTTAGAAATAAATAAAAATGAAATTTTGTAGTCATTAAAGGAACATTAGAGTTTTCGGAGAATTTCTGAATATTAGGACTAAGTATTGTGTTCTACAGTTTAAAACTCACATTGAAAATTCTACAGGCTATAAACATACATGGATTTTTAAAATCTGTTCAGCTAAGGAATTTTTTTTGGATTAATTTGCAAACTGATCTCTTTATACTGAGATATTACATCATCAGATATATTTTCCTCTTCTGAATTTTAATTGGAAGCTTCAACAAAACTACTTCAAACAGGAAAAGATCGCTTTAACCTTTTTGTGTTGAACTCTTAATTAACTCGAATGTATTTACGTCTATCTATTGTTGCTAAACTACTACATTATGTATATTAATAGTATAAAGTGAATTAGAAGCAAAATCTAGACTAGAACTTTGGACTGATAGTGAGAGCCTAAACTGTTTTCTTTTAAATATTTTACTTTCCTTATTTTACAAATTTCTAAAAGTGTAGAAAGCTTGGAACAATGTGTAATTTTTGTCTTACTTATTTGAATAAAGTTTTTGCTAAAATAGCTTGTCTGTTTTGATTGTTAATCTTATTATCAAGCATTGTTGTATATCTTATCTATAATTTTTTGGGTAGCAAGAATGTTTTGGCAGACGCTATACAGCAATGAAATACTTTAAGTGAATAAATACACATTATTTAAAGACAGTGTTTATAAGCTATAGAAATGTGTAGTGATTTAAAGTTATTAATACATTTTATGTTTTTTTTATTTAACTAATACTATTTTTGATTCTATGTCTAGATAAAATGTAATTCAATTTTCACCCCCTTTTCAATTTCCGATCTAATTGAAAATTTGCATATTTCCAACACCAATGTACTTTTCTAAATTTTGCAAACAGTTTTAGAAAAAAAGGAGTAAAACATAAATATTTAATTATTTATATACAACTGAACTTCTACTCTTCAACCGTATTTATTGTAATTTAAACTAAATGATTCATTGGAAACAGATTTCAATAATTCAGTGTTACATAGATAAAAGTAAAAATTAGAAAATAACAAATATAAAAAAAAAATAAACACATTTCCAACTTAAATACACTAAAAAGTA
This sequence comes from Epiperipatus broadwayi, assembly GCA_028023455.1. Classification (NCBI taxonomy): domain Eukaryota; kingdom Metazoa; phylum Onychophora; class Udeonychophora; order Euonychophora; family Peripatidae; genus Epiperipatus; species Epiperipatus broadwayi. The sequence continues at coordinate 143,968 of JAQFVV010000319.1, forward strand.
AAAAATAAATTTTCATCTACTTTTTCAAATAAAAGCTATACTGATCATGTTTAAAAATAGAAGTGCTACAAATGATAATTCAAAAAAGATGCTCTAAGAATTATTTAAGAAAACTTGCACTAACACCTACTTTCTTATATTAATTCCAGTCTAGAAAATGACTTTTTTATCTGACATATAGAACATAGTTGGTTTATAGTTATAATGTTTCTATTTGTAAACAAGGTAACACCAAGCTTTCATAAGTGAAAGCATAATTTTCTTAATTCACTGGATGACACAACATTTCTTTAATTTGTATTTATTAAAATAATATTAGGATATGCAAACAGCATTGATAAATGGAAATACATGGTGATAAAACTAAAAAGGGAAATGTAAAATACACTTGATAACTCTCTCATGATTGCAAAATTTTACTTGGCCACAGGAAACATTTATTTCATTTTAGGTCAAAAGAAATATATCATGTTGCAACAGGACATATAATACTAATTCCAAAACCAAAATGATACTATAGGCACTTAGGAAAAATGTTTTAATAACGAAAGACTTATTTGGAATATTGTGAAAAATAATTTACGTTTTGCAGTTCACAGTACCGCTATGAATATGAGGTAATGAACCTCGAAAGCGCTTAGCGTATATTAATTCTATTATATTTTTGTAGCTTCACTTTCAAGCGTGACATACGCTTAATTTATTTTATAAATTTGAAAAATAATGTAAAATTACTTTGACGTGTAATAGAATAAGTTAGAGAAATATATATATATCATTATTTCTCTATAATTGTTATTGTCAGAATTTTATTAATGTTGATAATAAAATTTAGTTGATATTTATTTTTGGGTTATATTTGTGAAACACTATAGCAATCATCTTAGAATTAAATGGAGAAAAAATGATATTTTTTTCTTTAAAGGGAAAGGAAATTGAGTCAGACGGCCTTAATATAATACATTAGGCAAATAAATAAGTATTTATAAATAGAAAATAATAATAATAGAAAGCAAAAATAACTAATAAAATCATTATATTTATTCAATAATCTCTTTAGTGGGAGAAGCTTAGCAAAACCCAACACAAACATGATTATACAATAATAAAATATAAGAGCATAACATTAGATCTCAACAGTAAAACTTGAATGATTATACAATACATGTAAATATATGTGATAGCAGATCAGTGCAAGCACACACGTACCAAGAATATCTTACACTTATTTATATTAGCAGTTTTATATATTTATTTATAATAATAATAATAGTAATAATAATAATAATAATAATAATAAAAATAATAATAATTTCAAACACTTAAATATGGTTCTGTGTATAGCTTTTCTATCAACAGTTTTCAATTTCGTATTTCATTTTATCTTAATATCGACCAGTCGATTGCAGTTCTGACATGGTCTAAATCAGATTGTTGTTTTCTTCAAAAGCATAGTATGTTATTTCTATTTTACTTACTTTTTCTATGACCATTTCCTGATCCTTTGAAGCATACTAACTCTGTTACCTAAGATTTTAAATCTTGTCTCAACTTTTTCTTGAGGAAGTCTAACTTATTTTCAAATCTTTTTGTTTCACCTTTCAATTCTCTAGATGTTCATATCTTTCCTCAGATAGTTTTAGCTTAATGTCTAAAGTATATGTGAATTTTTCAAACCTTGCATTGAATAAGATGTGATATGTTGGACTAATACTTGCATTGAATGCTCCAATTTATTGTCAAATTCATCTTTTAATTCTACTTTTTGCTTTTCTAATTTTGTATCAATATTTTAAAATTTTAAAAAAAATAAATTCTAGGTTCTACTATCTCATCTTGTAACTTTTCAAAATTGTAAGACTGCCACCTAGTGGTCTTTAGTAGAAAGTTCACCTCTCTTGGGTTCTCTTAAATTTCATTACTTTGCAAGGAGGGAGGGAAGTCAGAAGAAGAAACTGAGTGGTAGACAGAAAAAGGTAAGTGAAACATCTTACTTTTCTAAGTGATGTGGTGAAAATATGGAAAATTCTGCAGTTTGCAGGGAAAATTTAAATTCAGTCTTTTTATTCAACATGGCCACTAGTAATAGCGATGCTTTAGCACAGGAGAAATCAAGAAATTTTTCAAGTATTTCAAATGTCTCTCTCATTGGTGAAAAAAATGGAAATTCATCTCACAATGATGATATTATTGGTTTAAAAAGTGTTGCTAACAAAAATTTAATCAAGATCAGTCAAAATATGCATTTTGGACATTTCTCAAAGTTTTCCAAACCGCTAGAGGCTGACAAAATCAATTCTAGTAATATTCCTTTAGAAAATAAAGAAATTGTTGACTACTCTCAAATTAGAGATAATTCTAATGTTTTCCCTATAGAAAATAACTTTAGTGATTAATCCCATATGCAGAAGAGGTCCAATGAACAGTTTGTGTTTTTTGATAATTCTCAAGGATGTTTTAAACTACTAGAGTCTGATAGTGTTGCTACAATGGAAAAATTCTTAACTAAAGAAAAAAAACATTGACATTTATGGAACAAAAGATAATCTTAGTGACAATTTTAATATAAAAGATATTTCTTGTGATTTTATGACAACAGAAGCTTCTACTGCTAATTTCCCCATTAAAACAAGACCATTCATCAATCCATCAACTCCAAAGTTTTCACTTGTGCTATCATTGTTAATAATAACCATCTACAAAAAGAAGATATCAAGGACTCCTTGATCAACCTTATAAACTGTAGTATGTCTGAATTGAATGATTTTGCACATGAGCTCATAACAGTTTATCTATGAGTGTTGACAGTTTCACTGTAGATTAATTTATTGAATTTACCAATAACTTTAATAAATCTATACCTGATCTACTGCATAAATCATGTTTGCACTATTCAAATGAGAGAACTCATCTTTGCCATCACTAACAATAGATGTTTCTTATTCAACTTTCCAGCAGACCAGTTTTTCAGCTTGATAAAGGAAATACCTTGACAGAAGAAGTGGACAAGATCTTGATGCTTCCAAATGAACACTACTTATTGGTCAAATTTATCATGGGGAGACAAGAATAATTTCAAAAACAATATCAGGACTACTGGTGATAAATTCCTATGTTGCATTAATACCAATTAGCTAGTTGTCTTGGCAGGAAAAATTAAAAACTCTTTAATTGACTTTAAAGAGAAAGATCTGCAAGAAATGTTGGTAAAATTTGGGACAGTCTCAAACTTCTGTTACTTAATAAAGAGAAAGGTTAGGGATTAGTGCTCTCAAATACTGCTGTATTTAATATAACCATAAAAGGCAGTGTCAGGCTGACTGATATTCTGACCATCATTTCATTACATGGTGCACCAATGATGTTGTCCTTAGTTGGTCTCCACCATAACTGCTTTTATTGTCTAGCAAGTACTCATTTGATGAAGGGCTGTAAAGTTAGAATTTGTGGTTTATATGGCATTAGGAGAAATAGGATGTATAAATGCTGCAGGACATCTGGAGGTGGAAATATGTTGATCGATTTATGAGATTTCATAATGATACTGAGCCAATGTGGGCCAATACTCATGATATATCTAGGGAGTAGCCTTCTAGTGGAAGCACCATGCTTGTGGAGATTGAAACACATATGGAAGGAATTAACTGGGTTCAAAATAAAAGTTCAATGGAGACTTTCCAGTAAGTTAGAAATTCTTAAATATGTTTCTGATGTGATGAAGCAGCCAGTACCACATATAAAACTATTTTGTATGAAGTGCTCTGTCATGAGAAAAGCCATATTTCTGATAAAGAAAATGAAGAATTGGATGTGATTATAATGTAAGAAAATCATACACAAGAGAGCAGGTTTAGAATCCAGAGTTGTCTTCTGTGTCATATGATTACACCCTAAATGAGGAACAGAGCACAATGACTTGCTTATCTTCAAAAAAAGATAGAAATATGGAGATGGATATTCAAGATGATATGCCAACTGAATTCCACAATAAGTCAAATTTTCAGGCTCAGAAGAAAAGGAAAAACCTGAAGGAGCTAAAGCAGTGTGGTAGATCCAGTTATGGAGATGATGAGTTGCCAGAGTGCAGGAACAAACATAACAATGGATTGCCTCTGAGAGTGCAATGAAATAGGGAAAAAAGATCAGATAATTGTTAAGAAGAGACAGGGGACTGATTTTGATTCTTCCACTGATAATTTGCAGGAAGATGGAGCAAATGGCACAATGGAGAAAGAAGTAGCTCCTGATAACATATTTTGTCCAGAGCTGCATCAGGATTTATTGGAGAAGACTGCTCTCAGTGTTGACATTTCCCCAAGTAATTCAGATGACTTGATGACTAAATGTTCTGGTATATCTGGGCCTGGTACTTCAGGAGTCTTCTTTAAAGACACCTTTCAGGTATGTTATCAGACAACAGTTTCAACATCAGGCCATGAGTTCTTCATTAATGCTTCTGGCCCTCTTATGGGTCTTGGCCACAATATTCAATGAGTTATGTAAGTCAGAGTTATTTTCTTGGGCTTTCTAAGTTCCTTCTTTTCTTTATTAATCATCTTCAAAATGTTAATTTCAATCATTGGGATCAATGTCAGGGTCACAAATTCCCTGACAAGATTACCCACCATTAAAAATGGGTTTAATCTTAATGCACCACAGGTCATTTGCATGGTAGAGACAAAAATTAGTCAAAGGTCAAGTTACAGAATCAAGTTGTTTTTTCTTCCCTTGGTTATTTTAAATATTCAAACTCTCTCATTGTGGCCAGAGGTGTTGCAATATTGATAAATAGATGCAGAGATACTTTGGAATTCAAAGTCATTTTTGTTGATTCTAATTGTATCATCATTGACAGGAGCTTTGGAAAACTTCATTTTAATCTGGTGTAATCATGAAAATCATAGACACTATTAATATATTCATGGCTTCAAACTTCTTTCTCCTATTGATTTTAGGGGATTTTAGCATGACTTATGAGCAATTTAATCATCAATAAATGCACTTGCTTAACAAAAGGGGGGGTTTCATATCTGGTAGGAGATTCTTTTCTTTAGATGCATTTTTCTATTATATCCATAGATGGAACTCTCTTATAGACCTTCTCTACTGTACACCAGACTTACACTTTCAGCTGCATGCAGTACTTAAATTGGTTAGTTTTTGGACCAGTTTGGCACTGCACATTGACATTGAGGTGGATGATGGGCCTCTGACTGTGTATGGTTTGAGTGCTGTGAGGCTGGTGAATAAACATATAATTTCTGCAGGTCTAATTTTGGAAATTTATATGTACTTGTTTAAAATTGAATTTAGGCTTCTTTCAGACCTGGATGGCCTTCCTTGAAGTGGTGCAGGCTATTACAAAAAATTCACTTGGAATTCTCCTGGCCCAACAAAATTATTACTTGAGCTAAAGGACATTGCACATAAACTGGACTTGGTTTCTGGTAGCAGTCACAGTGTTGATGAAATTCTACAACTGAAGGAATGGTATCAAAATAGTCAAAGGACCTTGGTATGAAACATGTCTATAGATTCCATGAGAACTGGCACTGTTGCACCAGAATTTATTTGAGATGAGTGCTGGGAGAAAGAAGGAAACAGATTACCTCTTCATTATTGTCCTTGATAGGAAGTCATATATTGGAGATGCTATGATCCTAGTAATCCATAATTACTTCATCTCCAAGTAACAGAAACAAGGGATGGCTAAGAGCTGAGTGCTGGGTGGATGATTCATCGGATCATGAAATCACTAATCAAGCTATTCTTAACAAGTTCAAATCATTCTTGGAAAGAGACCACCCTGGTCCACATGAATTCTCCAAGTGCCTCCTACTGCACCTAAATTATTTTGTTGTGCCAATCATCTTGGAAGTCACCAATGAGCTGGCCAAAGGGTGTAAGTCAGTTGAGGGACTGTACCCAGTCTTGTTAGTACCCTTTCTAAAAAAAACTTACTTTGTTCTCTGAGCTCTCTAATCTTCAGAAAATTTCTGTGATGTCTCTGATCATCAAGATTGTTGAGTAACTTCTTAAGGACTGCATACAAATCACAATTTATCAAAATTTGTCTGTTGCACAGTTTGCAATAAAAGGGCTGTCTAAACCAGTGTTGTTTGTTCAAGATATAAGGTGTTAGGCCAATTGCTGTCTAACTAGACATCAGAGCATCACTTGACTCAGTGAGGATTGATCTGCCCATTGAGGTACTTGGGTGTTTATATGGTCTCTGATGTATATATTCCCATTATTGAAAATCTTAGTAACAAAAGACTATACTAAAAGAAGCTTGGGTGGCTAATTAATGTCTATGGATTTACAAAAGAAATGCAGAATATATATATATATATATATATATATATATATATATTCTGCATTTCTTTTGTATCGGTCTATATATATATATATATATATATATAGACCGAGACAGTGATAGCTATCAAATAAAATAAGAGATCAAATTTAGTTTTAAATAATTTCACAAAATTTATTTATATTAATTTATAGATATAATGCCACTGTCTGCTTATATGAGACAGGGACGCATATTAAATAATTATTGGCATTATATTTCAATAAATGACAAAAAGGTTTTAAAGCAAAGTGATATATTCTATTTCTCAGGCTAATAGCATTACGATAATGTGCTTGATGAGATAGGAACATATGTGAGGTGCTTTGAGCAATTATACAAGTTTAAGAAAATATTTGAAATTAAGTGTTATAAAATATTTATTGATTTTGATAATAGCATGGACAAAAGCTTACTAAGCAACAAAGTGGGAATGTGATCAAAGCATTTATTTGAGAATAATAATAATAGAGTTGCATTGGGAGGTCAGTATTGCTGATAATGAATTTATTAAAGTTGGAGGGTTGACATGTTTAAGTCATGGATGCTTTGTAAAATAAATATAAAATAAAACAATAATGGAATATTTGGAATGATTACGGAGGGCATATCACCGCTAACCCGTAGGAAAGTATTTTATGAACAGCTGAAACTTAGCGACTGTGTGACGATTAGTTTAATTCCCAGGTGTGTCATTTGGGGACACACTCTGCCTGAAAATTGCAAAAAAGGCAAAGAGAATGGCCTTAACCATGTAAAGAATCCTTAGAAAAATAAAACAAAGTGGTCTCAACAACCAATTCATTTATCAGCAATACGAGATGGGTGTATGCAAAACATACTGAATGGGTTTTACTTGGATTAAGAGAAATGCCCAATCAAATTCCCAGAAATTCATTTAAAAGGGTCTGCACATTCTCGATGTCAATGATGAACATTGTAATTAAAGTAGAACACGGTAATTAAAATACGAAAATGCATGCTTGCGGGTTTAAAAAGTAAGTATAGATTTATATACGCAATCATGCATTAAGGGATGCATTTAATCATTGACCTTGTACATACTCTCATATTAGATTAAAATCAATAACATGTAGATTTTAAACTATGTGATTATATTATATATTAAAGAATAGAATTGCCCTCGAACAAGTGATTTGCAAGATAATAAAAATTGAAAATTATTTAGAAATTTAAAATATGCCTTAATAGCGGTGTCTTACTTTCAATAAAGGGAATAGTTCACTCGGTCAAAGATGATTCTGACACATTATCGTAATAAAATAAAAGAAAGCTTTATAAATAGAAAATATTAACCCAAGGATAGAGCAAAACTGTTGATTATATTAACACGTTAAAGAAATACATAATGAAGTTATGTGAAATATAAGGAAAACAATTTTAAATAGCTATAGCATGTTAGTTATCACAAGAGCTCTTGGGTTAATTTAGAGTTACCTCTGGAGAAGCATTTAGGTAGATTGATGGTCAGCAGGTTTTTATATAATTTAACAGCAAAATCTGGAAATGTTCATATTTTGGCAGCAGCAGCAACAGTTCCGGGGTTCCCTGTGTGATAACTTCCGATGGTCTACGGCAGCAGATGACTATTCCAGAGAGAAATAGCTTTCTCGCACTCTACTCTGTCATGTCAAGATTTACAAATTACTAGAATGGAACTCAGAATGATTTCTCTTAGAAACATTAGAAGAAAAACTGGAGAACAAAAGAAAACCCTTCTTTTTATAGTAGACATTAACAATAGAACTGCCCTGGAGCATTACAAAAATATATTGGACTTATCAGCTGTAATTAAATCTATCCCAATGTCTAAAAGAATTCAACATTAATTAATTTCTTTTGTTAATTTCCCTGTTGACATTCGGATTACAAACTAGATTTAATTTAAAATTACTTTTATTAATTAAAGAAAACCTTAAGTGGACATCTGCTGTTTTTAGATAAAACTTATATAATATTAGCTAATTAAACTATTGTCCCTCATTTATTTTAAAGAAATATGTGGAATGACTTATTAAATTAAACAAAAATTATTTTACTTTTAACTTGCAATATTTGAATCTATTTACTAAACGAATATTTACTAAATGAATTTTATTTTAAATCAAAATGTATTACGAGGGTAATATATTTGTAAATAGATTCAAACAAAATAACTTTAACAATTTATTATTTTGATATGTTTTAAAATGCATACCATAATGTGTGCGCAATTACAACTTATATAACCTACTTTTTAATAAATCAAAATTATGTGAAGATATACATAATCTATAATCTTTTATTTATTTGGGAATGACATATATATATATATATATATATATATATATATATATATATATATATATATATGATATGAGCATTGTACTCGTGGTTTAAAATTAGGCAGGATTTTTGGTATATAAGCGTATTGCAGACACACTACTATAGATTGGGCTTCAAACTAAGGTATGAGGGTAGGAAATAGGTGGGAAAAGGTGAAACAAAGATCTGCAAAGCAGACCTTACTGTTTCACATTCCCTTAGTGATGGAACAAAAAAAAATTGTTAAAAAAAAGATCTTACAACAGGTGTCAACCTATGAAGCCTGCATAAACAAAATTTACAAGATAACCCATAATGTACAGGATATAAATATAATGAAGAAACAAAACTGAATTATATACCCAGATCATATTAATAAATCTACCATCTAGCAAACATTTTCTATTATCTCCCCCCTTCAACAAAACTTTATTTAAAATCTAATAGTTTAACATTGTTTATATCCAATCTTCTTTCTTGTGGCGTGTCCATTTTTTTTGTTGTTTAAAAAAAACTATAATCCTGGGTCTGGTGGGTGATATACAAAGAGTTTTGGACTCCTAGCATTATAAGTCCCTCTTATGATCCCATTATCCTCCAGTAAATATGCATTTGGGCCACTTACTCATTTTATCACATATGGCCCTTGATACAGTGGGAAAAACTTCTTGTATTTACACTGGCCCTGGGTACTGGGCTTTGGAGTTCTGACCCATACATGATCCCCAACTTGAAATTGGTAGGACCTTGTTTTCTTTAATTGCTTTTCTCTGCCCGGGCTTTCAGATGATGATGAACTGCTCGCCGGTCCTCTTCTCTGTCAACTTCTCAATCATCCTTGGGCAAGGGTATTTTAATTAATGGTTGCTCTGGCTTACCAAATTGAAGACACCCACACTATGTAACAGTCAGAATGATCTATCTCGCAAACACACTGCAGAATTCAAACCCCAGATATGAAACTGAACATTCTAGGAGGGATTGCCTTCTAGATATACTAAGTTTGAATCTAAAGTCCAAATTTTACAGTGCCATCTACATGACAACACATCTGATGCCACTACTAGTATGACCTTTAACTGGGTCCATGGCTTGCCCAAACGTGGAACCTCGATTATTTAAACACCCACATCCCAGTAGATCTTAATTAGTTAAACACCCACATCCCTGTAGCTTAATTTTAGCATGTTGTTTCATATTTAATCACTCAAATCCTTTATAATTTTGATATATATAATATTTTCAAACTCTATATTATCTATATTGTTTATTTGCGTGTATATTTCATATATTTTGTTTGACACGGGAATTCAATTACTTATACTGTATAATCAGAATTTGTCCAAACTTGCTATAGTGTGAGACGAGCCATCTGTATTTATCTGTATTTATTGTTTCACTTAAATCATGCTATGTATGCATAGCATAAATTACTTAAATATTGTCCCAAGTGAATATTGTGACAATCTATGAACATTTCAAATAATGTATTTTACTCTCAAAATAAAGTTTTATCAGCTCAATGCGCAAGATAGCATAATAATAATTTTGTACGGTAATGACCTAGTTATAATAGGCTATCGTATAAAATTCAGAAATGTAAAAATAAAATTTTGTAATAAAAAAAATGCGAATGTTTTAACGAGTGCCCGTAGTTAAATAGAATAGTTATTAAAATTCATTTTGGGAAGCTAACAGTCTATGGATCCTTGTAACTGGTGACATGGCACCCAAAAGTAATTTCATTAAATGGAGTTATTTCTAAAAAAAATTTTGTCACCAGGCTAAAGTCTTTTATATGTAATTTGTTTTTATCAATGTGTGTAAATTTTCTTAGACCAAATAATGAGATGTGAATCGGATCAATAATTATGTAAATAAATATATATGTTTGCAAATCTTAAATAAGAGGGAACAAAATCATTATACCCAGATCTAGTGAATGTTTATATACATAAATAAAGTCACTTGAGTTTAAAAATATATTTTAGCAAAACAATTTGACAGGTAGAATTTAAGAAATCTTCTATATATATATACGGTCATTAAAATATATATGTTGGCAGCAGATTTAAACAAGAAATTTTAGCAGTAGTAAAAGGGCAGTAGTTGCGGTTTTAGTGATAAACATAAAAGCAGTAATTAGGCCAACAGAACCGAGAGGGAGATAGCCTATTAGCCATTAATAAAATTTGAAATCAAACGTAAAAAAATTTTGTGTTTAGGAAAATATAGTTAGCAATAAAATAAAAGGGAAAAATCATCATCGATCACAGTACGATCCAAGGCCATGTAAAATACGGATACTAATGAGATCCATTTCCAGACTATTATAAAATTGTTTAAGCAAGGTGAAGAAAGAGCGAAAAGATGGGCAGAAAAAAGCCGAAGGAGAGGTGAGGAACTTAGAGCACTGTACAGACTCCTCCCTGGATGGCAAGAGATGGCAGATAAACTCCTGAACCAGAAAGTTGAGACAAATGATTCCGCAAAGAAGACTGATACACCAGACCTGGGACCTCGAACTCAGCCAACCAATTTAAAACATATCAAAATTATAAATTGTTAAAGTTATTTTGTTTGAATATATTTACAAATATATTACCATCATAATGTATTTTGATTTAAAATAAAATTCATTTAGTAAATATTCGTTTAATAAATAGATTCAAATATTGCAATTTAAAAAGTAAAATCATTTTCTTTAATTTAATAAAAGTTATTCCAAATATTTCTGTTAAAATAAATGAGGGACAATAGTTTAATTATTTCATGTTGTAATTAGTTAATGTTATATAAGTTAATCTAAAAACAGCAGATATCCACTTAAGGTTTTCTTTAATTAATAAAAGTAATTTTTAAATAAATCTAGTTTTTAATTCGAATGTCGACAGGGAAAGTAACAAAAGAAATTAATTAATGTTGAATTCCTTTAGACATTCAGATGATAAATCCGATATATTTTTGTAATGATCCAGGGCAGTTCTATTGTTAAAGTCTACTATAAAAAAGAAAGGTTTTCTATTGTTCTCCAGTTTTCTTCTAATGTTTCTAAGAGAAATCATTCTGAGTTCTATTGTAGTAATTTGTAAATCTTGACATGACAGAGTAGAGCATGAAAAGGCTATTTCTCTCCAAAATGGTCATCAGAAGTTATCACACAGGGAACCCTGGTACTGTTGCTGCTGTCAAAAATATGAACATTTCCAGATTTTGCTGTTAAATTATATAAAAACCTGCTGACCATCAATCTACCTAAAATGCTTCTTTAGAGGTAACCCTAAATTAACCCAAGAGCTCTTGTGATAACTAACATGCTATAGCTATTTAAAATTGTTTTTCTTATATTTCACATAACTTCATTATGTATTTCTTTAACGTGTTTACTCAACATTTTGCTCTCTATTTTTGGGTTAATATTTTCTATTGATTAAGCTTTCTGTTATTTTATTATGATAATGTGTCAGAATCATCTTTGACTGAGTGAATTATTTTTTTTGTTGAAAATAAGACTCCGCTATGAAGGCATATTTTAAATTTCTAAATAATTTTCCAATTTTATTATCTTGCAAATCACTCATTTGAGGGCGATTCTATTCTTTAATATATAATATATTCACATAGTTTAAAATCTACATGTTATTGATTTTAATCTAATATGAGAGTATGTGCAAGGTCAATGATTAAATGTGTCCTCTAATGCATGATTGCGTATATAAATCTATACTTACTTTTCAAACCCGCAAGCATGCATTTTCCTATTTTAATTACCATGTTCTACTTTAATTACAAAGTTGATCATTGATGTCGAGAATGTGCAGACCCTTTTAAATGAATTTTGGGGAATTTGATTGGGCATTTCTCTTAATCCAAGTAAAACCCATTCAGTATGTTTTGTATACACCCATCTCGTATTGCTGATAAATCAATTGGTTGTTGAGACCGCTTTGTTTTATTTTTCTAAGGATTCTTTACATGGCTAAGGCCATTCTCTTCGCCTTTTTTGTGATTTTCAGGCAGAGTGTGTCCCCAAATGACACACCTGGGAATTAAACGCAATCGTCACACAGTCGCTAAGTTTTGGCTGTTCATAAAATACTTTCCTACGGGTTAGCGGTGATATGCCCTCCGTAATCATTCCAAATATTACATTATTGTTTTATTTTATATTTATTTTACAAAGCATCCATGACTTAAACATGTCAACCCTCCAACTTTAATAAATTCATTATCAGCAATACTGACCTTCCAATGCAACTCTATTATTATTATTCTCAAATAAATGCTTTGATCACATTCCCACTTTGTTGCTTAGTAAGCTTTTGTCCATGCTATTCTTGAAATCAATAAATATTTTAGAACAACTAATTTTCAAATATTTTCTTTGACTTGTATAATTACTCAAAGCACGTCGCTCATGTTCCTATCTCATCAAGCACACTATCGTAATGCTTTTAGCCCAAGGAATAGAATATATCACTTTGCTTTAAAACCTTTTGTCATTTATTAAAATTAATGCCAATAATTATTTAATATGCGTCCCTGTCTCATATAAGCAGACAGTGGCATTATATATATATTTTGAAAAAATAAATTTTGTGAAATCATTTAAACTAAATTTGATCTCTTATTTTATTTGATTCCTATCACTGTCTCGGTCTGTATATATATTTTCAGCATTTCTTTTATAAATCCATAGACATTAATTAGCCACCCAAACTTCTTTTAGTATAGTCTTTTGTTTCTCCCTGACCACCAGGCACCGGTCAAAGGTCATACTATTAGTGGCATCAGATGCATTGTCACATAGATGGCACTGTGAAATTTGTGCTTCAGATTTGACCTTAGTATATCTAGAAGGCAACCCCTCCTAGAATGTTCAGTTTCGTGTCTGGGGTTTGAATTCTGTAACAGTCAGAATTGTCTATCTCGCAAACACACTGCAGAATTCAAACTCCAGGCATGAAACTGAACATTCTAGGAGGGGTTGCTTTCTAGATATACTAAGTTCGAATCTAAAGCCCAAATTTCACAGTGCCATCTATGTGACAACGCATCTGATGCCAATGCTGCTTTTACATTTATCACTAAAAATCCCGACTACTACCCTTTTGCTACTGCAAAAATTTCTTGTTTAAATCTGCTGCCACATACATATATTCTACTGCCTGTACATAAAAAATATTTTAAATTTTATCTGTCAAAATATTTCGCTAACATATATATTTTTAAACTCAAGCAATTTTTATTTATATGTTATAATTTGCTAGATCCAGGTATAATTATTTTGTTCCCTCTTATTTAAGATTAGCATACATATATATTTTTATTTACATAATTATTGATCTGATTCACATCTCATTATTTGGTCTAAGAAAAATTTACACATGTTGGAAAAAACAAATTATACAAAAGAATTTAGCCTGGTGACAAAATTTATTTTAGAAGTAACTTCGTTTAATGAAATTACCCTTGGGTGCCATGTCACCAGTTAAAAAGATCCATAGACTGTTAGCTTCCCAAAAAGAATTTTAATAACTATTCCATTTAACTACAGGCACTTGTTAAAACATTCACATTTTATATTGATTACAACATTTTATTTTTACATTTCTGAAATCCATACGATAGCCTCTTATATCTAGGTCATTACCATACAAAATTATTATTATGATTTCTTGCACGTTGAGCCGATAAAACTTTATTTTGATAGAAAATACAACATTTGAAATATTCATAGATTGTCACAATATTCACTTGGGACAATATTTAAGTAATTTATGCTATGCGTACATAGCGTGATTTAAGTGAAACAATATATACAGATAAATACAGATGGCTTGTATCACTCTATAGCAAGTTTGGACAAGTTTAGATTATACAGTATAAGTAATTGAATGCCTGAGTCAAACAAAACATGAAATATATACGCAAATAGATAATATAGAGTTTGAAAATATTATATATATCAAAAATATAAAGGATTTGAGTGATTAAATATGAAACAAAATGCTAACATTAAGCTACAGAGATGTGGGTGTTTTAAATAATTAAGATCTACAGGTATGTGGATGTTTAAAGATTCGGGCCCCATGTTGGGTGCCATGGAGCCAAAAAAAAATTTACTATGTAACAGTCAGAAACATCTATCTCGCTAACACACTGCAGAATTCAAACCCCAGACACGAAACTGAACATTCTAGGAGCAGTTGCCTTCTAGATATACTAAGTTCGAATCTAAAGTTCAAATTTCACAGTGCCATCTATGTGATAATGCATCTGATGCCACTAGTAGTATAATCTTTGACCGGTGACTGGTGGTCAGGGAGAAACAAAAGACTCTATACTAAAAGAAGCTTGGGTGACTAATTAACATCTATGGATTTACAAAAGAAATGCAGAAAATATATATATATATATAGACCGAGACAGTGATAGGTATCAAATAAAATAAGAAATCAAATTTAGTTTTAAATAATTTCACAAAATTTATTTATATTAATTATAGATATAATGCCACTGTCTGCTTATATGAGACAGGGATGTGTATTAAATTATTGTGGGCATTATATTTCAATAAATGACAAAAAGATTTTAAAGCAAAGTGATATATTCTATTCCTCGGGCTAATAGCATTACGATAATGTGCTTGATGAGATAGGAACATATGCGAGGTGCTTTGAGCAATTATACAAGTTTAAGAAAATATTTGAAATTAAGTGTTATAAAATATTTATTGATTTCAAGAATAGCACGGACAAAAGCTTACTAAGCAACAAAGTGGGAATGTGATCAAAGTATTTATTTGAGAATAATAAAAATAGAGTTGCATTGGGAGGTCAGTATTGCTGATAATGAATTCATTAAAGTTGGAGGGTGTGACATGTTTAAGTCACAGATGCTTTGTAAAATAAATATAAAATAAAACAATAATGGAATATTTGGAATGATTACGGAGGGCATATCACCACTAACCCATAGGAAAGTATTTTATAAATAGCCAAAACTTAGAGACTGTGTGACGATTGTGTTTAATTCCCAGGTGTGTCATTTGGGGACACACTCTGCCTGAAAATCACAAAAAAGGCGAAGAGAATGGCCTTAGCCATGTAAAAAATCCTTAGAAAAATAAAACGGTCTCAACAACCAATTCATTTACCAGCAATATGAGATGGGTGTATACAAAACATACTGAATGGGTTTTACTTGGATTAAGAGAAATGCCCAATGAAATTCCCAGAAATTCATTTAAAAAAGTTCGCACATTCTCAACGTCAATGATGAACATTGTAATTAAAGTAGAACACAGTAATTAAAATAGGAAAATGCATGCTTGTGGGTTTAAAAAGTAAGTATAGATTTATATATGCAATCATGCATTAAGGGAGACATTTAATCATTGACCTCACACATACTCTCATAATAGATTAAAATCAATAACATGAAAATTTTAAACTATGTGATTATATTATATATTAAAGAATAGAATCACCCTTGAACGAGTGATTTGCAAGATAATAAAAATTGGAAATTATTTAGAAATTTAAAATATGCTTTAATAGCAGCGTCTTACTTTCAATAAAAGGAATAGTTCACTCAATCAAAGATAATTCTGACACATTATCATAAAATAAAAGAAAGCTTTATAAATAGAAAATATTAACCCAAGGATAGAGCAAAACTGTTGATTATATTATATTAACACACTAAAGAAATACATAATGAAGTTATGTGAAATATAAGGAAAACAAATTTAAAAAGCCATAGCATGTTAGTTATAACAAGAGCTCTTGGATTAATTTAGGGTTATCTCTGGAGAAGCATTTAGGTAAATTGATGGTCAGCAGGTTTTATATAATTTACAACAAAATCTGGAAATGTTCATATTTTGGCAGCAGCAGCAACAGTTCCGGGGATCCCTGTGTGATAACTTCCAAAGGTCTACAACAGCAGATGATTATTCTGGAGAGAAATAGCCTTCTTGTGCTCTACTCTGTAATGTCAAGATTTACAAATTACTAGATAGAACTCAGAATGATTTCTCTTAGAAACATTAGAACAAAAACTGGAGAACAAAAGAAAACCCTTCTTTTTATAGATGTTAACAATAGAACTGCCCTGGAGCATTACAAAAATATATCGGACTTATCAGCTGTAATTAAATCTATCCCAATGTCTAATAGAATTCAACATTAATTAATTTCTTTTATTAATTTTTCTGTCGATATTCGGATTACAAACTAGATTTAATTAAAAATTACTTTTATTAACTAAAGAAAACCTTAAGTGGACATCTGCTGTTTTTAGATAAAACTTATATAATATTATCTAATTAAACTATTGTCCCTCATTTATTTTAAAGAAATATTTGGAATGACTTTTATTAAATTAAATGAAAATTATTTTACTTTTAACTTGCAATATTTGAATCTATTTACTAAACAAATATTTACTAAATGAATTTTATTTTAAATCAAAATATATTACGATGGTAATATATTTATAAATAGATTCAAACAAAATAACTTTAACAATTTATAATTTTGATGTTTTAAAATGCATACCATAGTGTGTGCACAATTACGACTTATATAACCTACTTTTTAATAAATCAAAATTATGTGAAGATATACATAATCTATAATATTTTATTTATTTGGGAATGACATATATATAATATGAGCATTGTACTCGTGGTTTAAAATTAGGCGGGTTTTCAGTATATAAGCATATTGCAGACACACTACTATAGATTGGGGTTCAAACTAAGGTATGAGGGTAGGAAATAGGTAAGAAAAGGTGAAACAAAGATCTGCAAAGCAGACTTTACTGTTTCAATATATAAAGCTCATTTACTCAAACTACCACATATAATATATAAAAAACTATATATATATATATATATATATATATATATATATATATATATATATATATATATATATTATAACAGGAACTGGATTCAAACCCTGTTTCAAGGGAGTAAATTAGGTTATGTATGTATGGATGTGTGTGTTTTGTTTCATGAGTTGTGTATTTGGAAAGGACCATGTTGCTACACATATATAGTTATGTAAATAATAATAATAGCAGTGATGGGTTACTAATATTAATGTATATATTTTACTTTCTTTCTCTCACTTATTTTATTCTTATTTTGTAGCATGCATGTTTATTGATAAATATTATGTTGAAGGGGGTAAGAAAAATGAATGAAATCAAGAGATTTTGAAATATTTTAAAATATGAAGGAAAAAAAGAAAGGAATTTTGTTTACCTTCCACGAATCAATTAGTCAAATGGACTGTATTGTTATTGAAATGTATTATAATTAATAGTTCAATTTTTACTTAAATTAATAATATTAATATATTATCAAGCTTCAAAACTTTGTGGAAATGATTTTTGTGTTAGCTAAAAGAAAAGAACAGGTGGAAAGCACATTAAGAAATTAAATTCTTGAGAATCCTATTATCTATTTATGAAGGTAAACAACAAAGTGTAAGTAAAAGAATTTTCCAAAAATAGCAAAAGTTAACACCAAGTTGCTAAGTAGTTTTTCTTTTGTTCGTGTATTGAGTAAAAAAAATTTTGGTTTTTGGCTATAGATAAAAACAGATAAAACATTGATGAGAGGGAAAACATTTTGTTTTTTTTGGCAGTTGGCTATTGATTATTGCTGAGAGAAAGCAGAAGGCAATACATGACAAAAAGAAGAGATTTATAAAAATCATTTTTGACCAGAAATAAGTAAAGCAAACTCCATGAAATGCATGGGGTAAAGTTGTCATCATGCTGGGGGTCTATGTTAGACTGAAGCTTTTTATGTACTTTTGAAGCCACACAAGATATTAAAAGACAGATTGCTCTAAATATTAGATAAAAAAAGAGAGAAACTAGACAAATGAATCCTGCACCTGATGTATGCCATTACACAGATCTGTTATGGAATGATGAACTTCTTAATTAGAACACAAAATTGGAAGACAAAATGGACTCATGATTTTATCCACATTTGCCCAAGGAATCAAAATTGAAATAAAATAATTAATAATCACAAAGAGTGCACTCAGAGATATTTAATCTAATTATGAAGACACGTCAAAACAGTAGTAAACATATTTGCTATTATTTCCAATCTTTAAATACACAAAAATCAAATAGTGTAATAACTTTATATGTATTTTATGTAATAGATTTTATTCATTAACTATAACATCCTGTAAACAGAATATTATGTCATATACATGTGTGTGCCACTTTATAATTTTATTCAAATAAACATAAATAGATTTTAAATTTAACAAAACAAACTATTATTTTTTTTTGTTTGGTTGTCTCTTTTACATTTTATTATCATATATATTTTTTGGTTTGGAATGCATATTATATGTTTTGAAATAGATTTCATTTTTATTTTCCTAAGAGTGCAGGTTGATATATGTTTATGTGTTAGATTAAGGTAAAAGAAAGGGAAAAAAATTTTTAATTCATCTACCATTTCTTCTCTGGCATGTTATGCCACCACCCCTGAGCATAAGCTAGTATAAACCAGGATAAAGCTTTAAATTTATTGAGTTAATTTACTGTTGGCTAATTCTGTGATTCTTGTTAAATAGCAAGATTGGCACTTGGGCCATAGCTCATAAACATGGACATTTGCAGAGTGAGAGAGTTAGTTAAGTTTGGGAGGAACTGAATTGAATCAATTTATGTACATCCATGTTTGTGTTTAGTAGCCAAATTTATTTCCCTCTCCCTTGATTGACTGACTATTAGGAAAACTTTACAAAAAGAGAAGGATGACTTAAAACATGGAAAAATTTCATATGGGAGGGGATGGTCAGAGCGATTAATACGATGAATGTGTACGCATGCATATTCACCCTCTGGAAAGAAATGTACGATCAAAAGTCAAATCTCAATAAATGGCTGATAATATATATAATGTAAACATGATATATATAATAAATATAAAGTGAGGTAGATGAGGAAGGTGCATTTTAATTACAATGGTGCCCAACATGGGGCATATTCTGGAACTCTATCCTCCCATGAACATATGAGGTTCCATATTTGTCCTCCCTTTTCTGCATAGCTCAAACCTGCTCCATTTCTTTTGTCACTTTTTGTTTTATTTTTCTTTTCTTTATGATATTGCTTCTGCCTTCCAACTACATCTCTAGCTTCCTTATCTACAGGACCCTGCTGATAACTGTTACCTCAAGCATACTTAACTCTTTATCTCATTATCTGATTTATCACTCCTTGCCAATATGCACTTCTTTGTTAGGCTGGTGTTTTGGCATACTATCCCTACTATATGGGCATTATGGGACATCAAAAACAGAGCACCTGATCAGGAAATGGTTTTATTGGCCAGGCATGCAGAGTAACATCATCGGTATCCTGAACAAATGTGAGGTGTGCCAGAGGGCCAAGCTAGTGAACCAAAATTACACCACACCCATGACCTCCATGATCCTAGATGGATCTCAAAAATTGATGGCCATAGTTTATTATGGATCACTTCCTCCATTTAACTGAAAATGATATATGGTGGTTGTATATGATCTGTTTTCTAAATTTGTGGCTGCATATCCTGTAGCCCTAGAAAATGTAAAGGAGACAATTAAAAACCTCGAAAGTAAACATTTTCCATTGGCAGGGAAGCTAAAAATCATTCTGTTGGACAACAGTACTCCATTTACTTTGATGAGTGGGAGAGGTGGACACCTAGACAGAATATAAAGCATGTATTAACTTCAATTTGTAATCCCCAGTCCAATCTGTGTGAGAGGGTATGCAAGAGGTGGGATGGTTATTTAGGATGTATATACCTGATAATCACTGGGGTTGGGTTAAGTGTCTTCCACAAGTATTGAACTACATCAATTGGTCCATAAATGAATCCACAGGGTTCATGCCAGTGCAATTGCATTTAGGGAAGCATGTTCTGTGGTTGATGAGGGTGGCATTGCCAGGAACTAAAGACCAACCCATAAATCCTGAGGTTGATTGCATGTTGGTCCACTAATGGATGATCTGAGCAAGCAAGCATCAGAACAGGAGAATCCTGAAGCCTAGTTATTACTTCAAAGTAGGAGATAGGGTCCTAGTAAAAACTCCTCAGAGGAGTAATCCTTGAAAGTTCATATGTAAAAAGTTTTGCAACCTATATGAAGGCCCTTTCACCATTGTGCAGAGTCAAAGCCAGAATGCATTTTGGCTGGATACTGGAAAAGGAATCAAGGGTATGTATAATGCCAGGTCACTAAAGCTGGCATAAGGATTAGTAGTTAGAATTAGCCTTCAAAATGTGGAGATTCTCATTGTGAAGTTTTTCAAATGAGAGGGGCATTGTAACAGGAACTGGGTTCAAACCCTGTTACAAAGCAATAAATTAGGTTATGTATGTATTATGTGTGTGTTTTGTTTCATGAGTAGTGTATTTGGAAAGGACCATGTAGCTACACATATATAGTTAAGTAAATAATAATAGTGGTGATGGGTTACTAATAATAATGTATACAGTTTACTTCCTTTCTCTCACTTATTTTATTCTTATTTTGTAGCATGTGTATATATTGATAAATATTGTGTTGAAGGAGGTTAGAAAAATGAATGAAATCAAGAGATTTTCAAATATTTTAAAATATGAAGAAAAAAAGAAAGAAATTTTGTTTATCTTCTATGAATCAATTAATTGAATGGACTCTATTGTTATTGAAACATATTATAATTAATAGTTGGATTTTTATTTAAATTAATAGGATTAATATATTATCAAGCTTCAAAACTTTTTGGAAATGATTTTTGGGTTAGCTAAAAAAAGAACAGGTGGAATGTCCATTAAGAAATTAAATTCTTGAGGATCCTATTGTCTAATTATCAAGGTAAATAACAAAGTGTAATTATAGGGAATTTCCAGAAATAGCAAAAGTTAAGACCAAGTTGCTAAGTGTTTTTTCTTTTGTTCACGTATTGAGTAAAAAGATTTTTGGCTAAAGATAAAAAAAAGATAAAACATTGTTGAGAGGGAGGACATTTAGTTTTTTTTTGGCAGTTGGCTATTGATTAATGCAGAGAGAAGGCAGAAAGCCATATATGGAAAAAAGAAGAGATTTATAAAAATCATTTTTGACCAGAAATAAATAAACGAAACTCCATAAAATTCATGGCTTAAAATTCTCATTATGCAGGGAGTCTATGTTAGACTCCAGCTCCTTCTGTACCTTTGAGGCCATGCAAGATATTAAGCTACAGATTACCCTAAATATTAGATAAAATAGAAAAAGAAACACAACAAATGAATACTGCATTTGATGTCTGCCATTACACAGATCTGTTGTGGAATGATGAACTTCTTAACTAGAACATAAAATTGGAAGACAAAATGGACTCACAAATTTATCCACATTCACCCAAGGAATCAGAATTGAAGTAAAATAATTAATAATCACAAAGAGTGCACTCAGAGATATTTAATTTAATTATGAAGACATGTCAAAACAGCGGTAAATATATTTGCTATTATTGCCAATGTTTACATACACAAAAATTAAATAGTGTAATAACATTATATGTATTTTATGCAGAAGATTTTATTCATTAACTATAACATTCTGTAAACAGAATATTATGTCATATACACATGTGTGCCACTTTATTATAATTTTATTCAAATAAACATAAATAGATTTAAAATTTAACAAAACAAACTTTATTATTATTTTTTTTTGTTTGGTTGTCTCTTTTACATTTTATTATCATATGTATATTTTGGTTTGGAATGCATATTGTATGTTTTGAAATAGATTCCATTTTTACTTTCTAAGAGTGCGTGTTGATATATGTTTACATGTTAGATTAAGGTAAAAGAAAGGGAAAGAGAGATTTTAATTCACCAGCCATTTTTTCTCTGGTGTGTTATACCACCACCCCTGAGCATATGCTAGTATAAACCGGGCAAAATCTTAAAATTTATTGAGTTAATTTACGGTTGGTGAATTCTGCGATTCTTGTTAAATAGCAAGATTGATGCTTGGGCCATAGCTCATAAAGGTGGACATTTGCACAGTGAGAGAGTTAGTTTAGTTTGGGAGAGACTGAATTGGATGAATTTACATACATCCATGTTTGTATTGAGCATCAGAATTCCTTATCCTCACCCTTGAATGATCGAATATTAGTAAAACTTCACAAAAAGGGAAGGATGACTCAGAACATGGGAAAATTTCATACAAGAGGGGATGGTCAGAGCTATTAATATGAAAAATATGCATGCATGTCTATTCACCCTCTGGAAAGATATGCACGATCAAAAGTCAAATCTCAATAACTAGCTGATAATATATATAATATAAATGTGATATATTTATAATAGATATAAAGTGTGGTAGATGAGGAAAGTGCATTTTAGTTAATATATATATATATATATATATATATATATATATATATATATATATATATATATATATATATATATATATATATATATATATATATATATAAATTGTACCAACATTTTCTTGGCACATAATAATTTTGTTTAAAAAATTATTAAAATAAAAATCATTCATAAAAGAAATGTAAAATTAAAAGTTTAAGAGTTCTTGAAATAAAAGTTAGAATTAATTAATTAATTAATTAAAAAGGGGGAGGGGGAGTTTGTTGTAGAAACAAACTAAAAGTTTTATAAAAGAAGTAAAGAGTTTTTTCTTATTATTATTAATTGAAATATAAGTTAAAAGTTTAAAAACATAAATCACTTTTTATTTAAGTCATCTTAAAATTAAATTGTGAATGGAAATGTGATTGTGTTATGCATAGCTCCATCTGATCATGGATATTATTGACAGCTTTGCTATCAATATTTTCCACTTTGCTCGAACGTACCGGTTTGTTCACATAATATTTATAATTAAATAAGATTAAAAATTTATTATAAATAAGGTTGAACCCAGCTAAATGAATTTGCAGATGAAGTGAGCATAATTGGATTGAACTCGGTACATGAATGGCTTTTTCCAACATTGGGGCTGGACCTAAGAAACAATAGTAATTAAGTCCTTTGTTTCTTGTTTGAAAATTTTTTTTATACAAAAGCCAAATTACATATGTTAAAGGGGTTTAATTTTAAAAAAAAGAATTGACCGAAAACTTTTTTTTCTTTAAATGAAAAGAGATTTTGAGATTTATGCTATATAAAATTAATTATTCTTTTAAATTAAAGACATTTAGATACTCTGGGCAGAGCTAAAGCATTAAGAATGGGAAGAGAAAAAGACAAGGGGGTGGAGTTAGCCGTACACTTCTTTTAAGAAAATAAATAAACAATCATATTTAAATATAGTCAAATAAAAAAATATTATTTCAAAAATTGAGGAAATAGAAAAAGAAGAGATATCTGAGACACAGATGATGATGAAAATGATGATGAATATGATGCAAGAATTCAGGGAAAAAAATCAAGAAAAGTCAGCAAGATCTCAAAGAAGAATTGTGTCATGAATTCGGGCAAAGTCAGCAAGACCTTAAAAAAGAATTGTGTCAGAAATTTGAACAAAAAAAGCAAGAGTTCAAAGTAGAAATGATTAAAGAAATAAAAGAAATAAGATGTGAGATAACAAGAAAGGTATACAAGAAATTATAGAGTTATAGTTAATTGAGGTCATGAAAGAGGTAGAAATTAAAGCAAAACTAGATAGCATTGGAACAGATAAAGTAGAAACTTATGTAGATCAAAAGGTAGAAGAAAGCATAGAAAAGTTTTCACAAAAATTTAAAAAGATTAAGTTAAAGGTGCATAGGGTTAAATCGAAGTGAAAGAATAGGAAAAAATATTCACAGTTAGGAAAAATATGGAGGTCTGCGAAGCTTAAAGGCTTTCTAATCTATAAAGCAGAAAATAGAACAGAATGGAAAGTGATAAAGCAATGGATTTTAATCAAGGGATAGATGTGAGGATATGGAATATAATTTATGTTCATGAATTAGTACAAAGAAAGAAACAATCACCTGACATAGTTTAAAAGTTAGTAATCAGGCAGAATAGTAAAGGAAAGAGACAAAGGACCAGAAATGGACAATGAGCACAAATATAAGTATTCTAGTGTAAATAAATCTGAGAAATTAAATCTGAAACTTCTATTTAAAACTAAAATAATAAATTTGAAAATAAATTAAATGTTTGAAAGTAATAATAATAATGGAGGCTTTGTAAAATAAAAGATTTTTTTCTGTCATGCACATATTAATTAAGAAGAAAGGATCGTAAATAAACAGTTCAAATAAATAAATAAAAAATCAATAAAATCATGTTAAAGAAATAGGTCAAATTAATAATTTAAAAGTAATGTTTGTAGAATTAAATAAATGAATAAAATAATGGAAATACTTAAAATGAAATCAAGTTAAACAAATAAGTAATATATCTGTAACAAAATAATAAATAAAGTAGTGTAATAAAGTAAAAATAGATGTTTCTGAATACATGCACAGTAATAAAAAGAAGTTAAATAAATGGTTTGGAAATAATATTGCAAGATTAAATAATATAAATAAATATGTAAACTAATGTCAATGATGGTTTAGAATAGTATTGTAAGATTTAAATAAATATGTAGAATAATGTTCGTAATGGTATAAAAATAATAGTGTTCATGTGAAATTAAAAATAATATTGTAAGGTTAACAAATAAAAGATAAAGTTAATCTAAGTTATATTAGGAATGTATAAGGGTTTGAAATTAAAGGGAATGAGGGTAGTATTGAAATAAGTTTTACATAAGGATAAGTTAAAGCTGTTGTCTGGATAAAATTTAGTACCTGTAACAGACTTATCAGGGATCATTCTTTTAAAATGTACATTGGGGACAACCAGAGTAAGTCATAAGTCACTTTTTAAGGGGAGAATCCCCATATCTTGTACCTCATTTCCAAAGCATAAAATGTAATGGACAGTTGATAAATCCTGCCATTCACAGTGACCTTTTCTTTGTCAAAGTCCAGTCAAAAGAACCAGCACCTGAAGTTTCATTTTCATATGTGTAAGTTGGTATAAGCCAGTGAACCTGCATCTGCCTCATCTCAAAAGATCCCTGTGCCATACATTTAGTTTTTCCTCATGGTCACTATCCAGG
This sequence comes from Epiperipatus broadwayi, assembly GCA_028023455.1. Taxonomy (NCBI): domain Eukaryota; kingdom Metazoa; phylum Onychophora; class Udeonychophora; order Euonychophora; family Peripatidae; genus Epiperipatus; species Epiperipatus broadwayi. Next base: position 169,795 of record JAQFVV010000319.1, read on the forward strand.
ACTAAGACCATTGTAAGCAATGTTTCCAGCATCGAAAGAAGTAAAGTATAATTGAACATTGCCCTTAATATGTAAAGTGAAAGATATTAAAAAGAAAACTTAGAAAAGTAATAAAATTTAGAATTAAGAGTTAAAGTTGTCAGAGATAAAATGGTCACAAATGATTCATTTTACTCTCAAATGAAGGGTGGTGTAATGTACCAACATTGAGTTGGCACATAATAATTTTGTTTAGAAAATTATTAAAATAAAAATCTTTCATAAAAAAAATGTAAAATTAAAAGTTTAAGAGTTCGTGAAATAAAAGTTACAATTAATTAATTAAAAGGGGGAGGTGAGTTTGCTGTAGAAACAAACTAAAGTTTTATAAAAGAAGTAAACAGTTTTTCCATATTATTATTAATTGTAATATAAATTAAAAATTTAAAACATAAATATCTTTTTATTTAAGTTAGAGTAAAAAAAAAGTCATCTTAAAACTAAATAGTGAATGGATCTTAAGTGCGACTGTAAATGTAATAAATGTATGTGTATTAAATATTAAGAATATATAAAAGTTAAAAAAATTTAAAAACCCTCAGCGATGGCTATTAATTAAAAAATATAAAACCACAAGTTCAGTGATTGGCTACTAATCACAAATATAAAAAACAACAGGATTAAAAAGCTTATCCCCAAAGAATTAACTACTAATGAAAAGAACTTCAACAACAGATATTGCTGGAGGATATAAAAATGAAAACACACCTCATGTATAAATAGACAGTTTTTTTATCAGACAATTAGTTGCATTACAGTTGAGTTTAAGTTGAGTTTGAGATAACAGTTAAGTACAATCTATCAGTGAGTTATATCACAATCAAGAATGCAGTGTTAAAACCTCGGAAAATATACAACTTTCTCCAGCCTGAAGTCCAATAAAAACAGCCAATCTACCCGATAAAAGTTATGTTTGTGTAACAACCTGAAGTCACTCAATATCTAATTGTTTTAAAGAAAATACCTTGTAATAATAAACATCAAATCTCCACAAGAAAACTGCAAAGCTAACCAGTTATAAATACTTCATTAGAAGCAGCAAACAGCAAGAAGCATCCACATTCAAAATCCTAGGTAATAACATTTTTCTTATACCATTTTTAAAGTAGCCATCACATTTGTAAAGCTTCAAGAATCAATTTTAAGAATTCTATAGCACCCATAGATGGACTATTAATATGTGTGTTTAAAATGTTGTGTGTGGTCATGCGTTAGTATATTGATGTCATTGTATTTTAAATTTCAAATATTATTTAATGCTTTCTCTTAAGATATTATAGTGTGTAAATTATATATATGTGTGTGTTATATTAGTAAATAAGATTTATAAAATATTTAAAATTAGTTTAATAAATGTTAATTAAAATAAATTGTCTTTAAACTTAAAGCTTTATTTGTCGGTCAATTCTTTTCACCACTAATTAAAAATATATTTTGTTATTGAATTAAAGAAATAGACTGAGCAAGTTAAGGGATTTTTCAAGCACTGGATTATGGGACTACTGTCCGAACATGTTAGTTTTAGACTAGCTGGAACCCGGGGTTTACTCTGAAGCAAATAAAGTGTTTGGATAGTAGGGGTTTGAATCTAGCAGCCGAGGTGGGCCATGATCTGGAAATGTGATCATGTTATGCATTGCATAGCTTGATCTGATCATGGCTATTATTGACAGCTAAAACTATCAATAATATTTTATACTTTGCTCGAATGTGCTGATTCGTTCACGTAATATTTATAATTAAATAAGATTATAAATATATTGTAAATATGTTGAAAACTAGCTAAATCATTTACAGACTAAGTGTGATCTTCATCAGAATGAACTCATTACAATATATATATATATTGTAACCTAATAGAATGAGAGGGGGTGTGAGAATGAAAGAAAGAGAGAAAAGAAGAAAAAGAAATAAAAGAAGAAGAGAATAAAGGGAGAAAATTATGAAATGGAAATAAAAATGATGATGATGAAAGTTAAGTGGAGAGGAAGAGGGAGAAGATGATAAGGGAGATATAGAGAGATAATGTGACTAATGAAATGAGAGAGGGTGTGAGAAAGAAAGAGAGAGAGAAAAGAAGAAAAAGAAATAAAAGAGGAAGAGAATAGAGGGAGAAAATTATGAAATGGAGGTAAAAATAATGATGATGAAAGGTAAGTGGAAAGGAAAAGGGAGAAGATGATAAGGGAGGTATAGAGAGATAATGTGACTAATGAAATGAGAGAGGGTGTGAGAAAGAAAGAGAGAGAGAGAAAAGAAGAAAAAGAAATAAAAGAGGAAGAGAATAGAGGGAGAAAATTATGAAATGGAGGTAAAAATAATGATGATGAAAGGTAAGTGGAAAGGAAAAGGGAGAAGATGATAAGGGAGGTATAGAGAGATAATGTGACTAATGAAATGAGAGAGGGTGTGAGAAAGAAAGAGAGAGAGAGAAAAGAAGAAAAAGAAATAAAAGAGGAAGAGAATAGAGGGAGAAAATTATGAAATGGAGGTAAAAATAATGATGATGAAAGGTAAGTGGAAAGGAAAAGGGAGAAGATGATAAGGGAGGTATAGAGAAAGATAAATTGTATACTAATGAAAGGAGAAAGTGGTATGAGAAAGAGAGAGAGAGAAAAGAAGAAAAAGAAATAAAAGAGGAAGAGAATAGAGGGAAAAAATATGAAATGAAGGTAAAAATGATGATGATAAAACGTACATGGAAAGGAAGAGGTAGAAGATAATAAGGGAGGTATAGAGAGAGGTAAATTGTATCCTAATAAAATGAGAGAGGGATGTGAGAAAGAAAGAGAAAGAGATAATGCTAATAATGAAATGAGAGAGGGGGGAAAGAAAGAGAAAGAGAGATATAATACTAATAATGAAATGGAGGTAATGATAATGGTAAAAATAAATGATGGAAAAGAAAAGAATTGAGAGGGAAAAGAAATGGGGAAAAGAAATAGAAATTATATATGTAATGGAGAGAGAAGAAATGAGATGATGGGAAAGATATGAAAGAGAGATATAAGAAGAAGATGGAATAAAGGAGAGAGAAATGAAATGAGATGATAGAAAAAACTCTTAATGAATGTTTTAAATGGCTGAGATGATAGAAAGATATGAGAAATGACATGAAAAGAAATGTAATAGAATTGAAATGAAATATAAATGAGAGACTCTAAACGTCTTGGTTCAGTGGGGTTACAATAAATTTAAAGAAAAGAGATGATGATCCAGAGATGTATAATCAAGTAAAGATCAAATCCTATATTGATGAACTATAACTACTACAGCATATTAATACTTTAATAAACCATACAAAAGATTATCTAAAATCACTAATCAATGCTTATCATATTAGTCCTACCAATAGATTATGCACTCTCTGAATAAGACCTATGATGCTTTGCTTTAAAAGATTATCTTACAGAATTATATTTACTAAAACAACAAGAGTAAATAACCTCAGGGATTTTAAAACTAAAACTCTTGTGCAAAATTAAAGTTTAAGTTAAGTTGCCTAATAAAGAATTACTGTGATTAATAAATAAATAAGTGACATCTTAGCTGACCATAAAATAATTATAATATGTTCAATCTTAAAATAATAAACAAAACAAATATTAATTCACAAAATTTAGTGAATCAATTTGAATTTGAATTAATAATGGCCTATTATCTAAGATATTATTTGAACAGAGAAGAGAGCAAGGATACTTTTAATGCCTATCTATATTCACAGACAACCACTAAAGACCTCAAATGTAAATGAATAAGAATTCTTTAAATATATAAAATTTAAGATGATGACCGATGATGTGCAGTGAATATAAGATAATGTGCAGCTTTTAAAATAATATTAATTAAAATATCCTTCTGAAGTACTAATATTGTTAATCTGATATTGCATAATCTTTAGTCTGAAAGATATACTAATATTTATAAGAAATAAACTTTTAACTAAGTATTTAATTATGTATCTGCTATAATGCAATTATCTGTATTTGTGATTCAATATGAGAATCATTTACTTTAACATAGCTTTTTACTTTTCAAGACAATATCAACTATATTTAATTAACTTGGAATATTCTTGTAAATTTCTGAATTGAAGATTCAATAACTTTAACATTTTAAGATTTTGTGAATTTGGAACCCAAGACAATAATGTATTTTCATATAAAAGTAAAACAAACAAAACAAAACTTTTGAAATAATAATAATTTGGTTTATTAATAACGAGAAGAAATGTTTACAAATGTAGTAGAATACAAACAGTGCCAATACCGCACTAACATTTAATATAAGTATTTGGACTCTTAACAGTTTTATTTAACTTACATTAATACACTTAATAACCGACAAAGGTTATTCAATGTTACTTTCTTTTAATAATTATATTTTTCTCAAAAAATGCTTTAAACTTTAATTATCATATGTACTTAATAAGCACACTACCAATCTTCTTTATTAGACTAATTTATAACATTATTGTGTCATCTAATAATCAGAATAACACACAGAACTAGGTTTATATTGAAAACCCTAAGCTTAATTTTATACTCCTAAACCTAACAAACGCTAAGTTGGAATAAGCATATTCAGCAATACTTTTGAAAAATACCATCACTAGTTTCACAGATATAACTAATATCATAGCTAGATATATGTTTAAATCAGATTAAGCTAATATTAAAATTAAACTAAAGTAAGTATATGGGACAATCATTCATCAGAGATCAGTTATACTTTTTTTTAAATAAATTTAGTCCACATAAAATTATTCTATCAATGTTTTAAAGATAATGATGTAACAGACTTACAAATCTAGTGGCAAAATTCTGGATGAAAATATTAAATTAGTATGTGTGAATTGCCACTTATACCATATGCATACTTAATATACTTTAGAATAAATATAACTTATTGTTTGTTATCTTGTGCTTGATAAAACTATCATAGCAATACAATTCAAACATTGATATACATATGAGCCTTAAATTAGCTACAACTACCTGAAGAAATACATTACCTCAAAAAAGCATATCTTGTCATCACAAATCTAAAACAAATGCAACATTGCCTACTGTGGTGGAATTAGCATTAAGTCATCATGAATAATAGGCAAAAAAATAAAAAATACTAGGCTCATCAGAGCTGAAAAAGAATGTGGTGGCTTCCAAAATTCCTAACTTCGAGGCAAAACTAAGATGTCTGCAATTCATCTACAGTACATCTGGGAACAGGAAAATACACCAGAAAAGCACAATCCTTTCTCATGGGATTTCCAATGCTTATAAATGTGATCATCATCACTGAAAAATACATTACAATAACTCTCTTTTGAGAACAAGCTCTATCAAATCATGGAAATACAATACAATAAGGATGGAGGATTTTATCTACTCCATAAGCATATTCAAAAATTATTAACTAAGCCTAACTCTATGAGGCTACCAAATATTAACTAATAGCAAGATATATATTTCACTTAAACTAAGTTATTTCTAAGAAATTTATAAAAATAACACAAAATGTATACCCACTGTTCGAACCAACAAAGTAAACTATGTGTCAACTGACTACTGTAGAAAATACTTAAAACTTAAATGCATATGAAATTTTAGGCAAGGCATAATGCACACATAACAAAATATTAAAAGTTAAAATGTAGTAACTAGTGGACTTTTAAAATTGTAAATTAAATGCAAGAATATTTACTTCTCGATGAATATAAAATATTTGTAGTTATTATTAATATAACATTCATAAAACAAGTGAATGGATACTCTCTGATAAACTTCTTTAGCAAATTTAAAATAAAAATTGAGTAAAACATCCCATTTATATGAAAATAAGACTGTGATATTTACATCTCTATAAATAAAATTATTAAATAGAAACTAGTTAGTGTAATGCTTAATAAATAAACTAAATCTAGTTAAGTATGGCAAAAAACATTTGCTCATTCAAATAAACCTATTTTGTTTTAAAATTATAACCCTAATTTACCTGTATATTTATTCAAAAAGTGTTACAAAAAAAAATTAATAGCATAAATATTTTTATGGTTTCTTTTTTTTTACAACCAACAAAGCAGACCATAAAAAAATAATACATTAACTTAAGTTCATATTTCAGCTCCGTAATGATTTTTCCATTTCATAATGTGTAGACAATTTATCCAGGTTAAGATATCTATCCAAATTCGAAGCTTCACTTAATACATTTATACACATGGCAATGATTTTCAAACGAAAATGTTCAATAGTTCCTTAATAATACCTTTTTGAAACAATTTTTTAAAAACTTAAATAATAAGATTAAGCCGGCATAAAACAAAATAAATTCTTCAGCTGAAGACACTTTAATTAATTTATAGGATCCCGAGTTCAAAATTGCATATAATAATAATAATAATAATAATAATAATAATAATAATAATAATAATAATAATAATAATAATAATAATAATAATAATAATAATAATAATAATAATAATAATAATAATAATAATAATAATAATAATAATAATAATAATAATAATAATAATAATAATAATAATAATAATAATAATAATAATAATAATAATAATAATATCCTCTTTTAGGAAAATGCTTCTTTTGAAATATAGTTTTTTTTAAATAATTTTCCTAATAATATTCCAAGATGTGTTTATTTTTAAAACCAATTTCCTTTGATTACTTGTAAATATGAGAGTAGAAATGTTTTATCATTCAAGACGTTTCTCCATTTATACGCTATAATTAATGCCATAAAGTTATTTATAAATACTGGCAAGTATGACCATTTATAATGTACTCAATAACTATAAATTAATTATCAATCATTACAGATTGCTTTAAAGTTTTTTTTCCGAATATTTGTCCTTTCTTACTGTGTAAATAAGAGTTATTTTTTAAAATGTATATATTATCTGTTTGCATTTGGCTAAACAAATTATTTTCACCTATGTCAAGATATAAGTAATAACTTTTTTTTTAAAAAAAAATCATTCTTTATAGTTTCACTGTAATCAAACATAGTAGCTTCCTTATAATGTTCTTTTTTAAACTTAAAAAAATATATATTTTTACATATACTTTTAATCTAACAGGAAAAACAATTAGTATTTTACTTTCAAAATAGTTTATTGCAACCGAATGCTTATCTATGGAAATGATTAATAATTTGTTCCTTAACCTTACTTCCAAGTAAAGAAAAATAAACAAATTAAAGTCATATAATAGGTGAGTCGCTTCATTTATTCCAAACATTTTTTAAACTATAATTTCTATGCCTTGACTGAAATTCAAATTGTCAGAAAAATGGATTACCTTTCCTTTAGCCCTCCATCATGACAAGACGATTTTAAATATTTTAAACATACTTGTATTTTTTTAGAAATATCAAGTTTTTTTTTAAAAAAAAAACTTTTATTAACAAAATTTTAAGATCCAGCACTTGTTGAATCAAAACAAGATCAGCCCCTGGATGACCCCTCGATCTCCGTTTTATCTCACAATTTTTCATCCACCTACAATTCATTTAAAAACCAATAAAAACTATTTTTATTAAATTTTAATATTCTGACAAACAAGCTGTGGAATCAATCTACTGACATAATCAATATAATTTTCCCATACCACGTGATTCTCATCTGCAAAGTCAAAATTTTATTATTAACAAATATTATGCAACAATTTTTTAATGATATTTTATACAACACAATAGTAATAAATATAAAATTTAAAGTTATACCCTTTTTAATAAATAATTTTATCTACACATTTACTTTATTTACTTATTTTAAACAATATTGGAATTAAATTATTTTTTTATTCTTATGTTTCCATGTCTATGCATGCACATATTCTCACATATGTCTGGCCTTACATTAATTGTTTAAAATTATTTTTAAAATTACAGCAATAAAATGTTAATGAATATTTAATCTAAATAATTTTTATAACTGGAATGCTAAAATACAAAACTAATAACAAATATTCTTATTTCTTTTTTAATAAAAACTTACATATCATTTTTTTTTAAATTTATTACTTAATTATTCCAACTTATTTATAATATGTAATTATTATTCTTTAGACATTAAAATGGATTATACAGTAGTTATTTTAGAATACATTTAATACTATTTATCAATTCACAATTATTTTTTTTAACATTTGCTTATGTTGAATTATTACCTAACATCCCTTATCAAACCAACTGACACTATTAACATATTTAGATTATCATATTTTAATAATTAACTAAGTTAATTTTCATTTTTATCATCATTATTTTTTAAAATCCTAAATTTTAAACAAAAGGTTAAGCTAAGATAACCTTGATTATCTCTTGGAACTAAGTGACACTTCAGTTAGGTACTATATATATATATATATATATATATATATATATATATATATATTGTGCCCTTTTCTATAGGTCAGTAATAGTTTATAACAGTCAATTACTAAGAATTTTAAATTTTAGAATATGTTCTTTTAATATGGTAATTGTATTATGTCAATTATATCTTGAAAGTACAATTTGAAGCTAAAAAGAATACGTAGTATATAAAATCATTTAAAAAATAGTTATATAAAGCTTTAAATATTGTTGCATACAGTTGTAAAAGCTGGCCACACTAAATAACACAGATATAATTATTAAAAGTATATTTAAAAAGTTCGATTTTAATGGTTTAAAATGTATAATTTAATAAATGCTATGTTTAAATTTATAATCATATTTAATACTCAAAATTAATATAGTATGTTTTTAAAATAAACTTTATGATGGTGAAAATTATATCTAATTCTATATTTTCTAAATTGTTCTTCTAAATTTTTTATAATTAGTTTATATAATATAATAAGTGTATCAATTTTATAAATCTAGGCAGAGAAATAGATTAAAAATTGTCTGTCAAAGTTATTAATCATGAGACTTGTATACTATATATTTTCACACACACGCTTGTTTGAATTAATAATAAAGTTTAAAATATTTTGAAATTGCAGTATAGAATTGGATAGAATTATTGCCTATCATAAAAGTAAATAGTATTAAACATTAAGTTAACTATCGTATAACATGCTTAAATGATGTAATAAAGATGAATACATTCATAATATAAAAATTAAATATTTTATTTAAATAAAAATAGATAAATTGAATATTAAGAAATGGAATAAGTTATTAAAATTATTTTAAAAGTTATTTTAAATGTTTAAATAGTTTTAATAAAATAATAATTTATTTAAAAGTAATATTTTAAATAATATTTTTTAAATTTATTACGTCATAATTTCTAATTTTGAAATTCAATACTACTATAAACTAAAAATATGTAAATTTGTTCTCAAGCTAAAGTAAGAATTAACCAATAGGAATAGGTATTCTTACAGATTATAAATATCGTTGTAACTAAGTTATTGGGGGAGATTAATAATGTATTGAAACCAGAGAAAGGTAAATTATAACTATCAAAAAGATAGTATATATTTTAAAATTTTTATTTTAGTCAATTTTTTTAGTACTTTCTTATCGTTTTATTTGCAAAAAACTAATTGATAATTTTTAAAAGTATTTTTGCAAAAGAGGGTGTTAAAAAATAATATATTTTAGAAACTTCGTGGAGATGATTTTCTAATTTTTTAAAAGTTACTTGCCAGTCGTATTTTATCTAAAAATTTAACCTAAACTTCGCAATAAAAGATGGATATACTACGAAATAAAATGGATATAAGTTGTAATGCTGAAAAAATATTTGAAATATTTATTGATACAGCTTTATTACTATTTCACCGAAGAACTGTTCTGGTACATAAAAAACTACAGCTCGGACATTATACGGAGTCTAAAGAAAAAAATGTATTGAAACATATTATTTATAAGCCTATCCAAGATTTATTTTTTAAATAGTAATAAGACAATTATATTTCATGAATTATTTTATAGAATATTATATTCAAAGGAGTAAAATGTTATATACTTTCTGAAGGTAACATTTTTTAAAAATATTTTCAAGAATTAAAGAAAGAACCCAGGAAAATATGTTACAGAAGCATTTTTTGATATTAAAATATCCATTCTTTGAATTATTTAAAATGTATTTAAAAAAGATTTGTTCAAAAGTACTTGAAGTTTTTTTTTATTTTTTAAAAGAGATTTATAAAAAAAATACCAAACGAAAGTTTAAATGTATCAAGAAGGAAACATATAAAAAAAGTGAACACATAGTTGAATAAAAGATGGATCCATGGAAATACAAATAGTACTTAAAAGTTTATCGAATATTTTTAAAGTTAAATTAGATGGATTGATGCATCGGATACACAGAGAATATTGGTAGAGAAGATTAAGAAGCTTCACAGGATTAATTAATATTATGATTTAATAATTATCATCTTAAATACTAAAACCAAGGATTATTTTCTATAAATTTCACTAAATGGATTAATAATTATTTTTTATTTTAAACTTTAACACGCTTGGAGGAGAACATTTTTAAAAAACTCTAGAGAAAATAATAAACATTTTGGACTTATCAGGAACTATCCTCAAGAAAATATGTAATTATAGTTTTGATTCCTTTCATTTTGTTAACCTAGTTTAAATCTAAATTTTTTTTATATAAGATTAGGAAAAACATAAAAACATTAATTTATTAATATTAAAATTTTATAATATAACAATTTAATAATTTAGCTAAAAATATTTTAATATAAATTGTATGGGTGTAAATTTTTTTTTATATCTGCAATGCTCAAGTGGATAAAGGAAGCCTACTGAACACGATGACTAGATAAAGGTTATTGCTAATAATAATAACTATTGATAATTTATAATGTATATTTTTTTTGTTTTCTTTAGATCATCCATAAATTGGAAGAATGAAGTGTAAAAATTTTTTAATTATATGTACTGCATTTTATACAACATTTTAAAAAACATTATGAGATAGGATTGATTTGAAAATATGCATACGTTGATTATTTTTTTTTATTAGTGATATAACCCAACATAACAAATAATTATGTGATTCTTTTAAAATTTTCATGTTATTGGATATTCAAATATTGTCTAAGTAGATTGTATATGATTAGACATATAGAATAATGAAGTAAGCAGACTTTTCTTGTGGAACAGCTAGATTGTTTAACTATTAATGAATTTTATTTATTGTTTTGTAAATGCAGATAGCTATTTATCGATGTAAGATGTAGAAAATCTTGAGAAATAATGTTGAGATAGTGGCTTGGAAGTACTTAGTGAACAGGAAACCAAGATGATGTTTTAAGAAATAGGATGTTATAAGGAATGGAAATAATATTTAGTCTTTATGTGAATATCAGCATAGTTAACAAAGCCCTATGACTGATACACATTTTATTTGGACAGTGTTTATATTTCTTTAAATATTTGATGTTCTAATAAACCTGAAGAAATAGCTTTATCATCATCCCTGTACTAGAGGATATTAGACAAGTAAATGTCATACCTCTTCGCACTGTGCCATGATTTTGAGATATGTCAAGAGTAATACTCTAGCTTTCTTCCTTAATCCTATGCATCTGTTTTCGCTATCTATATTTCATGTAACTGCATCGTTTAGTAAGATATGTTTAAGAGAAATTATAAATAATTTAGAACTTAGGTTATGCTATCGTTTTGTATAAGATTGGTTTATTTGCTTAGAAGGAATAGGACGTTATAACTTAAAATTGAAGTTCCAAAGTATCCTAAGGAAAGAAAAGAATCATAAAATATATTTTGAATTTTATTTTGGAAATGAAATATAAACTTTTTTAAAATAGGGTATCTAAACAAAGATATTTTTTTAAAGTGATAATAATTTTAAATGCTTTAGTATTATTTTTTAAGAGAAAAATAAGTATTACATATTTTTAAAATACAATAGTACAAAGTAAATTATGTAAACAATATGCATAGTATATTTTTTGTTTATTGATTAACAGAAATATATTGATGATTACACTTATATCATACGAAAGTCAGGCTTAAAGAAGAATATATTATGATTAGTAAACATTGTGTGATAAACACTATAATCTAGTACTGAATTTTGGATGATATTTTGTGTAACATCTTTGACTTTGCAAGATGAAAATTTTTAATATTTTGAGAAATCCATACTCATTATTTTGTTTCTATAGAATGTTTTCCTATGAATTTTTTTTAAAATAAGATAGTTTAATAATATTAAGGGTAAAATGCTGTTGCTAATAAAGTAGATAAATATATTTGTAATAAGTTAACCATAATGAGAAACCAAATAGTAACATTTTTTTTAATTTTGTCCTAAATCTAAATAAAGATATAATTGAAATATAAATTATTATTTTTTATAACCAGATAGATCAAACTGTAAAGTAAAAAAAGTTAAGGATATCCACTGTAAATAGTGTAAATAAATTGTTTATTTATTTGTTGTTAGTAATAAACTTTGTTAAATTTTGTTATTTAAAAAATTTTGTGTCCGAGTTATTTATTTCTCCACATCGCTGCATGAAAACACGATATATGCATAATAATTAAAACAAATATATAATTTTGCACAAAAAGATAAATAGAGAATTATTTTAAAAATTTTAAATATTTTATTGGTATTCATTATAATTAAATAATCATAATCTTACATTATTTTATTGGTCATAAATCAGTTATCACAATATTATATTAAATTATATGCTATCAGTTGCCACGCATATTTTGTTTATCAGATTATTAAAATGCTACCTCATATTTATTTTATCATTACATGAAGATATAAGATCATATTATATTATTTCATTATTTTATTATGTTAATAAAATTATAGTAAAAAGAAAAGATATACAGAATTAGTTAAACAATGAAGAATATTATTATTATTATTATTTATTATTAGTTTAAGTGTAGTAGATTATGACATAAAATCCCTTCTCATATTTTACTACCGTATTTTTAAATTAACTTAGAATATAAACTGAACCTTATTCGTATTTTAAATTTGAGCTAGTGAAATATTTTAATTTTAATGCTGAATATTTTAGTTATTAATTATTAACTGAGATAGAACCCGTTTTATTTTATATCATATATTATCTGGAAGTGAGGATGCACGAGATACAGGATAGAATATATATATATATATATATATATATATATATATATATATATATATATATATATATATATATATATATATTGTTACCTAAAAGATTAGTACCATCAAGGAAAGTGGGAAGTTCACATTGTAGCAATAGTGGTCAGGGGTACCTAATAAAAAAAAGAATGAATTGTGATATAACTTAATGTATAATTCGGTTGAAAAGTTCTTACGATGTTAGTTGGAGTGTACCAATCATTACAATTTTGTTTTGATGTATATCCAATAGTGGGAGAGAGGATGGATTGTATCAGGAGTTGTTAGTGTGAAAGCTAGACTAGTGGGAATAAGTATTTTTTGTCTGTACGGTCCTGATGAGTGCTTATTCATTAATTTTCTAATCTATTGTTTATTGCCATTCCACGATGTAACTTGTATATGAGAGTGCATGACCATTCACATCATTCCACATTTCACAACTCATTCATATTTCTAATTATCACTCAGAATATTGATCTGGCAATAACGTCATTTATTTTATCATAGATATTTCTAAACGCTCAGTCATTAATAGACCTCTGGATTAATAGAAAGACAGACGCACCCACATACACATACTATCAGTTAATATGATTTTTTTTTATTAATTATTTATTGCATAAAATCTTTCATTTGAAAATGTAAAAGTTATTCATTTTATTTATTATTAGTTAGTATTTGTAATTTAATATTTTTTTGTTCAATACTCTATTCCTAACATTTTTTTTCTACAAGTAATAAATTCTTAAATATTGTTGGCCTCATTATAACTAAAAAAAGCATGGCTACGTAGACAGGGGACTTCAGAGAAAGTTTCAAGGACGGTGAAATATTTTTCTAAAGAAAAGACAGTAAAAATAAAGATAATTTATGTAATAAAACAAGTGAACCTAATATTTTCATTAAATTCTTTACTATTTCCTTTACTAAAAACTTCTCTCATACTACTCAAGTGTAAATGCACAAGTAAATTGTGAAGAACACAGGATAGAATTATTCGATATGGAAGGCTCTAGCTTTTATGGACTAACAATTTGAATTTACTTTTTATTAAGATGCATGGATATTATGTAAAAAAAAAATGCTAATACAATTTTGCTATAATTTACTTATAATGAATAGTATGATACTGGAAGTATGTAAATTAACAATACTAATAATAATTGGAAAAGTTATGCTGAACTGTGTAATGGAATATTTTAATAACTTTCATTTAATAAGTTTTCTATTTTCATTGTGTAAAATAAGGCTGAAACAGAGAAATTTATTCATTCTAATTCTTTACATTATTAGAATAGCTATGTATACTAAATTACCTTACCATTCACACTTATATATGAGTGATAGAATGTGTGACTTAATGATATGTGATAATTATTTATCAGAAATATGTCTAAGCATGGATGACAAAATAACCCTGATATTAATCGTTATTAAATTTTATTAAATGCTGGAAAGTTAAGATGGAACAAAGTTTATTTATTTGGATGATCTTGCTGAGCTTTGGAGATTTTATGACAAATAACTTGATTAAAATATGCGCAAAAGCTGCTTGTAATTTTCATTAGGAAGCCCTAAGAACATTGGAGGTTATTGCTGTTTGCCAAAATTCATGTTTATCATGCAAGAGTAATGTTTATATGTTTTAATGTTTGTTTATTTGTCTTATGACTATGAGCTACGCATGCGTTTCTGCTTTTAAAGTTTCAAGTATGAACTAAAAAAAAAAGAGATAAAAGGGAACTATTATTTTAATGATAGAAGGATTGATATGAATTTCTTCCATTGCATATGATAGGTAGATGTATTTATTTATTTTTTGGTTTATTTTGACATAAATTTGATTTATTATGATATATTTGTGTACCGATTTTCCTCTAGCACTTCTCGGAGCGTTTGGTATAAGTTATACTAAGCCGGTAATATTTTCTTTTGTTGTATTATGTAAAATGTTATATGTTCACATGCTCATATTATTGGTGCAAATCAAATGCTTTATCATTATTCATCATTTGGTAATAATAAATAGATACATGGAAATATTTATGCCCATATTGCTGAATGATCAGGCTTACTTGATAGTGTTTACGCAAATTTGAAATTCGATGTTCACAATTTTTCATAGATATTAGATTCATTTACAATTTAATTAATGTTAATATAAAATTTTATTGCTTGATGTACTTTCGAAAATATTTCATACATGATCGTATATTCACGTGTGTGTTCGCCATCAGAAACTATTTGATAAGAGTTAAATTTATGCTTATTTGTTTCCTATCGGTTTTAGCTGACGCTATGCACTAAAGATTGTGAAAATTTAAGAGTTTATCTGTTTATGAATTTGTCCTATATGAAATGTGTTAGATACCATTTGAGTGAAGGTATGGTTGAAGGGATAATCATGATATTAGGATTGTCTAATGCTCCTTTTACTTATTAGTCTATTGAGCCATGGATGATAGTATATTTTTTATTTGATAGTATACGATGTGATAATTATATTTCTTAAAGTGAAGTGATAGATGCCCCATTTATTCATGATAAGTTGGCTGGTTTTCACACCATTTGTATCAGAAAAGTTGATAGTTACTATGTTGATGAATTAAGTTGGTGTTTGGAGTTTTTATTAACCCTCATGCGACCGTATGCAAATACTTACTTGTTAACATTTTGCTCTGCCGCTTCATTCCATGTATTTATCGTTATGTAGTATAATGTTAGTTATTTCAGATAAAAGTTTTAGTGATTTCTGTAATATACTTGAAGTCAGATTTATAATTTTATAATTGGCTCATTGGGCCATCATATTGTGATGTTTATTCATTCCGCAAGTAAACCGATAGAAAATGTAATCAATAAATGCATTATGATTGTAAATTTATAAATGCGCACACATTCGGAGATATGATAGACTTAGAGATATGGAGGGAGACCATTGCTGGAATTGTAAGTTCTGAGTAATTTGTCAAAACCATATCACCCACATTATCATTATTTCATTTATTATTATTACTGGCAGTTCACCCTCTCGGTATGAATGCAGTATTGGGTTACAAAAGATTAGTTTATTTAATGCTAATTTTAATAAATTATTACTTAATTTTATATAGTAAGTATAAATTTAAAGGCATACAGAAATGATCTCAATGGTATGAGTTGATTATTTGATACCATTTTCTTAGTTTATTGAGAGCACAGAATGAGAATAGATGATATAAGCATTGGTATGTGAATATATAATTATTTTATATTGCTAATAATTTAATAAATAGTTATAAATATTATTGAAATAACAGATAAAAGGAAGAGCCTCCAAATATTAAGTGCATAGAATTTATGTAATTTAAATGTTATTTAGTCAAGTTTGTAGTTAATGTGAAATTAATGTTAAATCATCATCGATGTGTTTGTAAAAGAATGTGTCTTGTAATAAATGTTTGTTGAAGTAAGATTCCCTCTAATTATTTTATCATATATGTTCGATTGACTATTTCCACACACACACACACACACACACGCATATATGTTCAACATAATGTAATTGCAATACTTATCAGTTTAATACTATATGCAATCTATCTAGATAACACTGAATTAATCCATCCAAATATTGTATAATTCAAGATATAGATTTTACCTTGTTTAAAAATTGTATTACTTATCAGTTTAATAGTATATGCCATTTATTTAAATAATACTAAATTAATTGATCCAAACATTGTATAATGCCAAAATATAGATTTTACTTTCTTTAAAATAGATAATGATGTGTGATGAAATGCCCCCGATCTCTATCATTGTCTATCCTTTATTTCATTGCAATAATTGTCAGTTTCACAATAGTTTCTCATTACTTAATTATCATCTTATAATAGGACTGATTTATTATTCATATAATAGAGCTCTGAGGTTATTTCACCATTGTAATAAACATTAGTATAGCTGTGCAATCTAAATCAACGGTCTGTAGATTAATTATTGTTATAGTGATCCCCAAACATATTAGATGAGTGGCATAATTGGTCTAGCGTGTACTTAGATGGTGGGAGAATTGAACATATCATGATTCTTGATTTAATTCATGAATTGCTTTTTTTTGGTAACTTAAGTAAGTGTTTATAGTATAATTAAATAAACATTATATAATTATTGTTTATAAATGCTTCTCTCACCCCATTTGCATTCTAGATGACCACGAGACTCTATAACCCCCAGCTGAGTTAAGCTGTAGGGAAAGCTGACATTTTAAAAAGTGATAGTTGACAAAGCTACAAGTTAGTTGAAAGTGCTTCTAAGTGACGATTATACATATATTTTTTATAAACTATTAAGTACTGTATTTTCAAATATTTATTTATAAATTTACGTATATTATTTTGAAGAAATACAGACATCGATTTGTAATTATATATATATATATATATATAACACCAAAACTGTCTAACACTATACTAGCAAAAAATAAAAATGCAAAACCATAAAACAATACAGTGCTAGATTAAATTCAAAATTTTACCAAAATCCTTACACAACCATGGTTTCATCTACTACAAATAGACCTTCTCAAGTGAAAATCACCCTAAAGGAAAACATACATATATATATATATATATATATATATATATATATATATATATATATATATATATATACAAACAAACAAACCTTCCCATAATTCATTTCAAACTCCACCTTCCCTTAATATCAAAGGAAGTCTTCATAAGATTGATAGCCTCAGAATCAAGGAGTTTTATCATCAAAGTCTCCTTTATTCTTCTTTTTAACTCATTCTTTTCATAAAAAATAACTGAAGCATTGTCAAACAATATTCTATGACCTGTATTCAATTCATGAATATATAAAGCTGAGTTAAGATACCTATGTTTAACTCTACTTATATGAACCTTAACCCTTTCATTAAGGCTAAATTTACTCTGGCCTACATAAAATTTACCACAACTACATGGAATTTTATAAACAATACCAGGAATATACCTACTATCAATAGACTGCTTTGAACCATTAAGTAATGAATTCAAATCAGAACCTTTCCTCCATGCAACCTTCTTTCCACCTAACAAATGATTATTCCTATAAAACAAATTATAAATTGATGCTTTAAATGGTAAAGACATATAATCATCATCCATACCAACAAAACTCTTATCATCCAAATCATGACTATAAACATTATTATTAAATATCATTTTTTTAATAAAATCATGACTATAACCCAATTCTACATATTCAGCAGCAAATTGACTTTTTTGAATATCAGCATCATTATTATAATTATTAAGCCTTCTATTCCGACAACAAAAAATCAACAAAGACATTTTTTTATGTATAAAAGGCTGATAACTATCAGGCCTAATCATATTTCTCAAATTTTTTGATTTTATAAAATGATTACAAAACAAAACATCATTAACCTTCTCAACATTTAAATCTAAAAACTTTAATTTTACAAAATCAAAACCATCCCCCTCAATTGTAAACTTAATACTAGAATCAAAACCATTCAATCCACATAAAAACTCTTCTAATTTCTCTTTTTGAATAACAAACAAACAATCATCAACATACCTAACAAATAATTTAATAGAACATGGAAACATATTAATAATACTACACTCCAAATAATCAATATAGACAGCACACATCAATGGAGAAATGACATAACCAATAACCCAACCTTCTCTAATCTTATAAAACACATCATTAGACATAAAATACATTGAATCCTCTATCAGCAAAAGCAAATCATGAAAAACCTTAATCTTATCTGCAGAAAAACATTCTAATTTTTTTAAAATTGAAAGAAAAACATCAATACTTTTTAATCTATTAACCAATTGGTACATATTTTCAATGTCTAAACTACCAAAAACACAATCATCATCCAAAACAAAAACATTTATTTTCTTAAAAGCTTCAAAGGAAGAAGAAACACAAAATTGACCCAGTTTTATATATTCCTTAAAATATCTTATAATAAATTTTCATATTTTATCAACAATTCCTCCTGTAAAATCAAAAATACATCTCAAAGGAAAATTATTTTTATGAGACTTCAAATTAAAGAAAACCTTTGGAGCCACAAAATCACTAGGGTAACAATTTAAATAAGTAACTCTATCAAAAATCTTTTTATTTTCCATAACTTTCATAATCTTAATTAATTTAGATTTTATTTTTTTACCAGGATCAGAATCTAAAATAGCATATTTTCCATTATTTAATTCTAAAGAAACTTTACTTTTAAAATCAATATTAATTAACAATACAAACCGACCACCTTTATCTTCTTTTAATAATACAACATCATTGGCTTTCAATCTTTTTTTAACAACACTAAATTTCCTTAGGGGCAAAAACAAATTTTTCTCTTTTAAATATTATTTTTTTGTATTATTTTGTATTATTTGTTTGTTATTATTTGTATTATTTTGTTTTGTATAGTTATTAATTTTCTTTCAGTATGTGGCAGATTTTGTATGATAATTTTTCTTGTGTAGAAATTTTAGAAATAAAAAAGTTAATTAATATGTCTAATAGAATTGAATCTTTAAAGGCTCAGGTTAATTTTCTTAAGTCTTGTAGGTTTTGCAATGTGTTTCCTAATTCATGTAGCATTAAATTGGATAGGAAATTGGTTTTATTTTCTAATTGTGATTTTATTCTAAATTTTAAAAGATTTATTCTTAAACAATTTATTATACAGATTATGAGTAGTTTATCTAGTTTAATTGATAGTTATAAAATGTTTAGAAGAAAGTTCGATTTTAGAAGGAATTTTAATTATTCTGTTTTAAATTCTTTTTTAAAGTGGTTTAGGAGTAAGTGTGAAATCACTTACAATAATAAGTATTTCAAGAAATTTAAATGGTTGATCAGAAAGGCTGAAAATAAAAGTTTTGTGAAAGGAAAAGAGTTTAGATTTGGGTCTTATAAAAATAGGCCTGATGCTTCATCTGTTTTAAATTTGGCAAATTATATTTTGAATGTATCTGATTCGGCTATTTTAGCTAAGGGTCCTGGCTTTGTTCCGTTTGCTAATAGAAGTTTAATTTTTGATTTTGTTTCTGCAATTGAAAGTAATAGTAATATTTCTGATGAAAATAAAATGTCTTTACAGGTTATTTTGATAGTCAATTACTTAAAAGAGAAAAATTTGTTTTTGCCCCTAAGGAAATTTAGTTTTGTTAAAAAAAGATTGAAAACCAATGATGTTTTATTATTAAAAGAAGATAAAGGTGGCTGGTTTGTATTGTTAAATAATATTGATTTTAAAAGTAAAGTTTCTTTAGAATTAAATAATGGAAAATATGCTATTTTAGATTCTGATCCTGGTAAAAAAATAAAATCTAAATTAATTAAGATTATGAAAGTTATGGAAAATAAAAAAAATTTTGATAGAGTTACTTATTTAAATTGTTACCCTAGTGATTTTGTGGCTCCAAAGGTTTTCTTTAATTTGAAGTCTCATAAAGATAATTTTCCTTTGAGATGAATTTTTGATTTTACAGGAGGAATTGTTGATAAAATATCAAAATTTATTATAAGATATTTTAAGGAATATATAAAACTGGGCAATTTTGTGTTTCTTCTTCCTTTGAAGCTTTTAAGAAAATAAATGGTTTTGTTTTGGATGATGATTGTGTTTTTGGTAGTTTAGAAATTGAAAATATGTACCAATCGGTTAATAGATTAAAAAGTATTGATGTTTTTCTTTCAATTTAAAAAAAATTAGAATGTTTTTCTGCAGATAAGATTAAGATTTTTCCTGATTTGCTTTTGCTGTTAGAGGATTCAATGTATTTTATGTCTAATGATGTGTTTTATAAGATTAGAGAAGGTTGGGTTATTGGTTATGTCATGTCTCCATTGATGTGTGCTGTCTATATTGATTATTTGGAGTGTAGTATTATTAATATGTTTCCATGTTCTATTAAATTATTTGTTAAGTATGTTGATGATTGATTATTTGTTATTCAGAAAGAGAAATTAGAATAGTTTTTATATGGATTGAATGGTTTTGATTCTAGTATTAAGTTTACAATTGAGGGGGGTGGTTTTGATTTTGTAAAATTAAAGTTTTTAGATTTAAATGTTGAGAAGGTTAATGATGTTTTGTTTTGTAGTCATTTTATAAAATCTAAAAATTTGAGAAATATGATTAGGCCTGATAGTTATCAGCCTTTTATACATAAAAAAATGTCTTTGTTGATTTTTTGTTGTCGGAATAGAAGGCTTAATAATTATAATAATGATGCTGATATTCAAAAAAGTCAATTTGCTGCTGAATATGTAGAATTGGGTTATAGTCATGATTTTATTAAAAAAGTGGTATTTAATAATAATGTTTATAGTCATGATTTGGATGATAAGAGTTTTGTTGGTATGGATGATGATTATATGTCTTTACCATTTAAAGCATCAATTTATAATTTGGTTTATAGAAATAGTCATTTGTTAGGTGGAAAGAAGGTTGCATGGAAGAAAGGTTCTGATTTGAATTCATTACTTAATGGTTCAAAGCAGTCTATTGATAGTAGGTCTATTCCTGGTATTGTTTATAAAATTCCATGTAGTTGTGGTAAATTTTATGTACGCCAGAGTAAATTTAGCCTTAATGAAAGGGTTAAGGTTCATATAAGTAGAGTTAAACATAGGTATCTTAATTCAGATTTATATATTCATTAATTGAATACAGGTCATAGAATATTGTTTGACAATGCTTCGGTTATTTTTTATGAAAAGAATGAGTTAAAAACAAGAATAAAGGAGACTTTGATGATAAAACTTCTTGATTCTGAGGCTATCAATCTTATGAAGACTTCTTTTGATATTAAGGGAAGATGGAGTTTGAAATGAATTATGGGAAGGTTTGTTTGTTTGTATATATATATATATATGTTTTCCTTTAGGTTGATTTTCACTTGAGAAGGTCTATTTGTAGTAGATGAAACCATGGTTGTGTAAGGATTTTGGTAAAATTTTGAATTTAATCTAGTACTGTATTGTTTTATTGTTTTGTATTTATATATATATATTGTAACAGTCAGAAAACATGTGACTCGTAAACATAGTGCAGAATTCGACCACCATCAGAACAGCTTACCATCGAGTAGCGAAGCCACCCATGGTACGGAGTTCGATCATAGTTTATCGGTTCCACAATACAATCCACGAAACAACACATCTGATGCGACATTAGTAAATATTTCCTTAGGCACGGTGGTCAGGGATATACAAGAGATTCATGATTTTATTCTCGAGTTAGCCAATAATCAAACTAATATTAATTAAACATTCAAATTTACATAATCGAGGAAATATTATATAGAATGGGCATCGAATAAATGAAACGTAATTGCAGACATATAGTTTAAAATTATTTATTAATACATTTTAATAAAACAATCATTAATAATATTTATGGACTAACAGGTTCAGTACCGAGATTTGTAACATGATTATATTTTAAAGAATACGTTTATTTATTTAGACATTATTTTATATTGATGATTTCAGTAGCGGTATTTCTGATACTGTAATGTTTACAAAGGGAATTCACTTATTTGAAGGCTTAATCTAGCTACCTAAAATTCTTGAGTAAGTATTTCTAATCCATGCCTTGGGGAATTTATACCTTTGCAATACAAGAGTCTAAAGTAAGATTTAAGAGTAGCAGCGGACATATATTTATTTAATTAAACTATTTATTTTATGATTAAAAGCAAACATTTATTTGAGAGTGAATTACGAAGATAATGCAGAGGTGGAGTGATATATAGAATAATAGAATTGAGCAAAGGAACACGTGGTCCGCTTTAGAAAGGCGATATGGAATGGCAGTATATCGAAACTGCAATGCCGTGAATGGGTTTATAAGAATGTCAGGCTGGTCTCTGCCTTGACCTGATGAAGTAAGGTGTCACATAAGTATAACCAGTGACAAGCAGTCCATGTCACAGTTTTGCCGGCTGGTTGCATGACGTTGTCAAGTCCTACGGGAGCACCCATTATGCCCGCTTGTTTAGGACGACTGGGGTTTATTTCAACCCTGAAGAATCTGGAAATTTCACGGCGGAATGGGTCATCACGTCTCTAAAACCTAACACATGTATACTGTATAAATGATTATGATGAGATTTAAATAGATTTCTAACTCGGTCCTACATTACCAACATTTATTAAAGAACGTTGGCGACTCTCAAAGAAAGGGATTTTTCTGGAATTATTCATGATGATTTAGTAAATACAAAACATATATATAAATTGGGAATTATTATAACTAATATGTCAGGCATTTGCAAAGTAGTAGACCCCTGCATTACAATAAATGAAGCATTGAATGTGTGTCGATTTATATGAAAGTTAAGTTATTAAAGAAAGTAAATATTAATGAAAATTTGACACGCATTCATTGTTTTAAGCGATCATAGATTTAAACTTTGAAAATTGAAATAATTATGAGCATGCAATAATTAAATAATAACTATAGATGGAAATGTAGATTATAGAAATATGCACCCAAGATAGAATGAGGTAAGCTAGATTAGTAGAAAATTTTACACATTAAGTTAATTATTCAGTTTTAGCTATACATATGGTAGTTTTTACATTTTATAATTTAGATAAGTATTATGAAGAAGAGCTATAGCATATTATTAGAGTACTCTAGAGTTTGAACACAGACAGGTACCTGTTTTATAAGAAGTTTTCTGATTCCATTAGTTTAGCAGCAAAAAGTTCACGAGTGGCAAGTCTTTCTTGCATTTAGATATTTCATTTAATTTCACAGCAGCAGCAGCTTTTTCATTTATTTCAGGCAGCAGATCTTCATGGTGAATTTACGATGGGCAATGGAAAGTTCGGCATGCGATAGGCCATCTCCCGATAGAGAATACTCTAGGTGCTTTACTCGGTCATACATTGGCAGGAACAAATTATTTTTATATTTTTGGAGACTCTCAGTGATCGAGAGCAAAGCTAAAGTTTAAGTGAATGTCTCCAGCAAGTCTAAGATGGCCTCTTTTTTTATCTTGATCTTTCACATTTTTGTTAAGATATTTTTAGGTTCTACTTAATCTGCCCTGAGGATAATCAATGCATTTTGTTGGTTTTAATTAAAGAAAGCTGCCATTCTACTGTTTACATTTTACATTTACTAATTAATTTTGGGGAATTTTTCTTTAATTAATCTATTATCTATCACTGACCGATGCTTTTAAATTTCAAAAACAAAAAGGGAACATAAGATTATTTTAACTTTTAATTAAATATTACATCAGATATTTTTTTAGAATTATTATTAAATGAAATTTAAACAAAGCAGTAAATACGAACTTTATAATCCAAAATAAATGATTAAAATTATACAAAATTATATAACTAAAAGAAATCTAAATTATATTATTTTATCCCTATTTATTGCGTTTAATTTGAGATCAAAATGTGTGCATGTTTATGCTGAATTCTACTAATATTTATACATTTTTAATATTGTTACACACACAATTCTATATCAAAAAGTTTAAATTTGGGTGGGATAGACCGGTCAGTGAGAGAAGACAGAAAAAGGTGAAACTTAAGATTCGAATACAAATCTTACTGTTTCATTTCCCCGTACTTCCCATGAACAATTAAGGAAGAACAAAGGAGGCAAGAATGAGAAAAAAAATTTTACATTATATAATTTAAAGACAAAAACATTATTATTGTTTTTACAGATATATTGAAATATAGAAAGCAGAGATTACATGAAGCAACGAACAATTTATATAGCCGGATCTAGAATTTATAATTTAATTAAAATGGCCTAATTTGGCCATGTCTGGTTAAAATCATAGTAATAATTAGTTAAACAGAATATATATATATATATATATCTGTTTAACTAATTATATTCTATTATATATATATATATATATATATATATATATATATAAATTCTTAGAATAGGATTAGTTAGTATAATATAAAAAAAAATTAAAGAGTAATAGTAATTAAAACAACAATATATATAATAAAATTTCTATCTAAAACCCTATTTGACTAAAGTACAGTCCATTCAACCAAGTTCATTATATCAAGTTCATTTTATTATTTTCATATACGTTTAATCCGTCCTAATAGTCTAATATTTTTACAACCCTGGGTCCAGTGGATAATACCTACATGGTTTGAGATTACGGGCATTGTATGTCCCTTTTATGGTATCTCCATCTTTTAATAAATATGCATTTGGGCCATAAATGCGATCAATTATAAAGGGTCCCCAGTACAAAGTAAAGAACTTTTTATATATTCTTTTATCTCTGTTACTTTGTTGAGAGTTCCTTACCCAAACATAGTTCCCGACCTGGAAATGTTGGCTTCTCCGATCTGCTCGTTTTTTTCCATTCTGCCCTTTCTGTAAGGCAGCGGTGTGCCTTGCATCTGTCAGTTTCAATATTGATTTCATGTTCATCCATGGGTAATGGCGTCTTGATCAGTACTGAGTCCGCTCTACCAAAATGCAAACATGTTGGTGTCATGCCAGTGGCCTCATTGATGGTTCCATTGATATATTGAAAAATCTTTTCAGTTTAATTTACTCAGCTTCTGTGATTTTGGTAAACATGGGTCCTAAATAGTCGGTTTATTTCCCTCATAATCCGTTCACATGGGTTAGACTGAGGATTTAGAATTGAGGTCAGAATATGTTTAATGTTCTGCTGTTTCAACCAAGTCTTCCATTTATGAGATGTAAAGCCCGATCCATGGTCTGAGAGGATGGTGATCGGTTTTCCAATCTTGACAAATTGACACTTTTGTAGCACTCGAATTGCGCAATGGGAATCTGCTCACATCACAGGATAGGCCCAAGCATATTTTGAGAATAGATCATAAGTTACAAGTAAGTAATGGAATCTACGGTAGGATGGCAATGAGCCATAGTGATCGATCACAAGTATTTCATTTGGTGCGGATGGAATGATAGAGGCACCTACTCCACTAAAGTTTCTATTTGGTGGTTTATCTCTTGCACAAATAGCACATTTCTTGAGGGTGTCCATCACATCTTCATATAGCTTTGGCCAGTGAAATTGTCATCTTATAGCTTCTTCTGTTTTTCTAGGGCCATAGTACCCTACTAAACCATGCATATACATGATGAGATGGTTTCTGAGGTCAGGTGGTACCAAGATTTTCCAGTAAATTTTATCTCCACAATCTGCTGTTGCAGAAACCCATTTCTTATCCGGTATAGCTTCTTTCTTCGAGGTGTTGAGCAGCCTTGTATTGGATATCCTTGCTGTTGTACAATTTGGATAAGCTTTTTATATAGCAGCTGCTGCTCTTGCCAATGTTGAAGGTTCCTTAACTTGTGTTCCATCTCCTGGTCCAGTACCGTTGCTGCAATTGCCAATGGCTGATCACTTATGATGGGGTTGTGTGGCTCCAGTTCTAAAGGATGTGGACTTAATATATCCGCCACCATATTTTCAGGCCCAGCGCAGTAGACAACTTTATAATGTAATCTTTGAAGTGAAAGACTCCATCTGATGAGGCGGTCATTGTTCAGGTAACTTTTATTTAGGAATTCGAGACACCGGTGGTCAGTAATGATAATCACTTCTGAACCCAGCAACATCTGGTTGAACTTATTGCATGACCACATGATTGCTAGTGTCTCTTGTTCCATCACTGTGTAGTTCGTTTTGGCTCCTTTCAGAGTACGGATGCTAAAATATAGTATTTGGTGTTGGCCTTCTGGGTTGACTTGAAATAGAACCATGCCCAATCCCTTCTGACTGCTATCAGTCTGCAAATAAAAGAGACGGGTAAAATCTGGGTAGTGTAACATCACAGTCTCAAAAAATATTTTTTTTACTCGACTGAATTCTTCTTCATGGGTCTTCGTCCATTCCCATTGGTGGTGAGGTCTTATAAATTCTACTAGTGATGATGTATCTTTGGCAAAATAGGGGTAAAACTTGTGATAGTAATTGCAAAGGCCCAGAAATGATCAAACTTGTTTTCGGTTCGTGGGCCTAGGGAAATTTTCAATAGCTGCGACCTTGTCACGGTGAGCCCTAATTCCTTGACCATTTATAATATGGCCTAAAAAAATTTCCCTTAATGCGAAAAAACTTTTTTTTAAATTAACAGTTATATTTTTCTGTGTGCACTCATCGAAAAATTGTTTTAAATCCTCCAGATGTTCTGCAATGTCTCTAGATGCAACTACTACATCGTCTACATAACATACCAATTTTTTTTAATCTTTCTGACAATACTTGGTCCAAACACCTCATGATGCCAGCCCCACTATTTATCAGCCCAAACAGTACTCTCTTAAACATGTGGGTTTGCCCATTGTATCTGAACATGGTATATTTTTGATCCTGGGGGTGGAGAGCCATTTGCCAGTAACTGGCAGTTAGGTCAAGGGTAGAGAAAATATTCTTAGCAGTCAACTTGAGGAATGTTTTTTGGATGGGTGGTGGGATGTCCCGCTCAGGTATAGTAATGTTGTTTAATGTCCTAGCATCGAGACACAATCGTATGGTTCCATCTTTCTTTTTGACTATGACTAACGGGTTATTATAGGGTGATGACCCCTTTTCAATTACACCCCAGTCAATCATCTGCTTAATTTGAGCATTCACCTCTTCTTGATACTGAAATGGGATAGGGTATGTGCGGGTCTGGAAATGCGTCTCTTCTTTTACTCGTATCCGATGGACGTAATCACTAATTTCACCTGGGACCTGAGAAAATATGGTACAATTTTCTGTAAGTAATTTTTGTAACTGGAATTGGTCCTCTACCTTGTCTAATGATGATCCCATAATTTTTTCTTGGATATCCTCATCAGGAATGGCCTCCAGACATCTTAATTGGATTTCTTCAGTTTGTTTATTTGTATCAAAACTAATCTGCTCCTGCTGGAAAGTTAGTATCTTTTTTTATAGAACCAGGATACATTCATGTTGGGTTAAAAAGTCGGACCCAATTATCATGTCCTGAATTAGTCCTCTTATCACTAAGAAGGCGTGTCCTGCATTGGCTTCTCCTATCGATATTTCCAACCAGACTTGATAGTTTTCAGTTCTGGCCATCCTCCCATCAGCCAGCTTCATTTGGATTGGGGGAGTGGGAAGCCTGGGTATGAAACCATGTTTTTCATAATTTGTTAACCACTCTCTGGAAACACAGGAAATCTGTCTGCCTGTGTCAAGAAGAATTTGTGCAACTAAGGCCCCGATTCTTGTATTAATAATTGGGCAAGGGCCAATCTGAAGTCCCCAAGTGGGATCCTCTTCCCGGATGACTGATGTTAGGTTAGTCATCTCCACTACTCTCAGCTGTTGGCAAGATGAATGCTGGTACTGGTAATCTTTTACTGACGTCCCGCTTGATCGAGTTGCCATTGGTTTCTTTCTTTCTCACTATGATTGCTAGTAGTCACTGATTGCTGTTGTCTGGTCTCCTGCTTCCATTCATGATCTACTAGACTTTCAGACCAATGGCTATCATCTAAAACCACAAGAAATTCTCCCATCTCTTCAATGTCTTTGATACCACTTATGATCATCAGCTTTTGGGTAGTTACTGGCATATTTTGTTGAATCATTCCAATGATATGTCTATCTGCCAATGCGAACATCGTGAGAGATTTAAATTGGTTTGCTTGGCAGAGGAAAAACTGAGCATGTGTTTCTCGGGGTACTGCTCCATATTTTTCATGACAGAGCATGTTGTAGATATCAATTTGATGCTTGTCACTCCAATATTGTTTCATTAACGCATCTGTGTACTTCTCTATAGTTTTAGGTTTCCATTTCACCATATCCCACCAGTCTTTGGCATAGCCCTGTAAATGGTAACTGGCAATAGCTTTCTGTTCACCTGCTTCTGCCTTATGCACTTGAAAGAAACTTTGTAAGCTCTCTAAGTGGGCTTGAGGATTTTCTCCTGTCTCTCCTCTAAAGATTTTTATCTGAATAATCTTTCCTAAGTAACTTTGAGGTCTAACCTCCTTTGTCCTTATATTTCCCCCCTCTTTATTGACTTGGGTTATTCTATATTCGTTTGCAATCATTCCTGACTCTCTCAAGACAAATTTTTGAATTTCCTGATACTCTCTCTCACCTTTTCTTCTTCCTGTCTCTGTTTTGATTCTTCATCTCTTCTTTTTCTCATCTCCTCCTCATACATTTCCTTCATTTCTTGCATACTCTGTCTGAGTATTTCCTCCATGAACTTGAAATTTAAGTCCATTGATCCTCTGTATTGTTGCAGAGCTTCCCTTTGCTCGGGTGTTGACTCCAAAGCTTCAGATAAATCTACTTGCTGTATATCAATATTTTCTGATTCCATTTTCTTAATGTGATTTATTTATTTTATACTACTAGCATTTGACTACTCCCCACCAGTATATTGGCCCTATAACACTCTTTTACTGCCCTCACCTACTCTACATTGCCCTATCTCTATATTGCTGTGTTTAACTTATTTAACATATATATTATAGCGAACTACTGGTAACGCGTCTAATAAGCTACTGCTGTCATGATATATATATTTGTACTTTAACAAAATATTTACTATTAACATATATAACAAGCTTCTGCTGTCTATGCTATATATATAATGGTGTTTTAATAAATTATTCAATGCTACTTGCTTTCTCATTTAACGACTGATTACTTTTTTTTCTTGACATATATATATAAAGCAAAATATTTCATTAGATCCGAGTATTTTCATTCCTTCTTAAACTGCACACACATCCCTGCTTTCCTTAAATTTGTTATTACGCCTGCTGTCCTTTCATTCACTCGACCCACATTATTTCACTCGATTTATTTTTTTCATTATTTTTATCGAAACAAAATCGTATATATATATAGAATAATTAGCTAACTCGAGTAACGAATGCTAAAATAAATTTATATGCGTTATATTTTGCTCAGGGTATATATGGGTTTTTTGTATTGAAAGCCCCATGTTGGGCGCCAAATGCTAAAAAAATTTAACTATGAAACAGTCAGAAAACATGTGACTCGTAAACATAGTGCAGAATTCGACCACCATTAGAACAGCAGCACCAACTAGTAGCGAAGCCACCTGTGGTACTGAGTTTGATCATAGTTTATCAGTTCCACAATACAATCCACGAAACAACACATCTGATGTGACATTAGTAAATATTTCCTTAGGCACGGTGGTCAGGGATAAGCAAGAGATTCATGATTTTATTCTCAAGTTATCCAATAATCAAACTAATATTAATTGAACATTCAAATTTACATAATCAAGGAAATATTATATAGAATGGGCATCGAATAAATGAAACGTAATTGCAGACATATAGTTTAAAATTATTTATTAATACATTTTAATAAAACAATCATTAATAATATTTATGGACTAACAGCTTCAGTAGCAGGATTTGTAACATGATTATATTTTAAAGAATACGTTTATTTATTTAGACATTATTTTATATTGATGATATCAGTAGTGGTATTTTCGATACTGTACTGTTTACAAAGGGAATTCACTTATTTGAAGGCTTAATTTAGCTACCTAAAATTCTCAAGTAAGTATTTCTAATGCATGCCTTGGGAAATTTATACCTTTGCAATGCAAGAGTCTAAAGTAAGATTTAAGAGTAGCGGCAGACATATATTTATTTAATTAAACTATTTATTTTATGACTAAGGGCAAACATTTATTTGAGAGTGAATTACGAAGATAATGCAGAGGTGGAGTGATATATAGAATAATAGAATTGAGCAAAGGAACACGTGGTCCGCTTTAGAAAGGCGATATGGAATGGCAGTATATCGAAACTGCAATGCTGCGAATGGGTTTATAAGAATGTCAGGCTGGTCTCTGCCTCGACCTGATGAAGTAAGGTGTCACATAAGCATAACCAGGGACAAGCGGTCCATGTTGCAGTTTTGCCGGCTGGCTGCATGACGTTGTCAAGTCCTACGGGAGCACCCATTATGCCCGCTTCTGTAGGATGACTGGGGTTAATTTCAACCCTGAAGAATCCGGAAATTTCATGGCAGAATGGGTCATCGCGTCTCTAAAACATAACACATGTATACTGTATAAACGATTATGATGAGATTTAAATAGATTTCTGACTCGGTCCTACATTACCAACATTTATTAAAGAACGTTGGTGACTCTCAAAGAAATGTATTTTTCTGGAATTATTCATAATGATTTAGTAAATACAAAACATATATATATAAATTGGGAATTATTATAACTAATACGTCAGCCATTTGCGAAGTAGTAGACCCCTGCATTACAATAAATGAAGCATTGAATGCGTGTCGATTTATATGAAAGTTAAGTTATTAAAGAAAGTAAATATTAATGAAAATTTGACACACATTCATTGTTTTAAGCGATCATAGATTTAAACTTTGAAAATTGAAATAATTATGAGCATGCAATAATTAAATAATAACTATAGATAGAAATGTAGATTATAGAAATACGCACCCAAGATAGAAAGAGGTAAGCTAGATTAGTAGAGAATTTTACACATTAAGTTAATTATTCAGTTTTAGCTATACATATGGTAGTTTTTACATTTTATAATTTAGATAAGTATTATGAAGAAGAGCTATAGCATATTATTAGAGTACTCTAGAGTTTGAACACAGACAGGTACCTGTTTTATAAGAAGTTTTCTGATTCCATTAGTTTAGCAGCAAAAAGTTCACGAGTGGCAAGTCTTTCTTGCATTTAGATATTTCATTTAATTTCACAGCAGCAGCAGCTTTTTCATTTATTTCAGGCAGCAGATCTTCATGGTGAATTTACGATGGGCAATGGAATGTTTGGCATCCGATAGACCATCTCCTGATAGAAAATAATCTAGGTGCTTTACTCAGTCATACCTTGGCAGGAACAAATTATTTTTTATATTTTTGGAGACTCTCAGTGATCGAGAGCAAAGCTAAAGTTTAAGTGAATGTCTCCAGCAAGTCTAAGATGGCCTCTTTTTTTATCTTGATCTTTCACATTTTTGTTAAGATATTTTTAGGTTCTACTTAATCTGCCCTGAGGATAATCAATGCATTTTGTTGGTTTTAATTAAAGAAATCTGCCTTTCTACTGTTTACATTTTACATTTACTAATTAATTTTGGGGAATTTTTCTTTAATTAATCTATTATCTATCACTGACCGATGCTTTTAAATTTCAAAAACAAAAAGGGAACATAAGATTATTTTAACTTTTAATTAAATATTACATCAGATATTTTTTTAGAATTATTATTAAATGAAATTTAAACAAAGCAATAAATACGAACTTTATAATCCAAAATAAATGATTAAAATTATACAAAATTATATAACTAAAAGAAATCTAAATTATATTATTTTATCCCTATTTATTGCGTTTAATTTGAGATCGAAATGTGTGTGTGTTTATGCTGAATTCTACATATATTTATACATTTTTAATATTGTTACACACACAATTCGATATCAAAAAGTTTAAATTTGGGCGGGATAGACCAATCAGTGAGAGAAGACAGAAAAAGGTGAAACTTAAGATTCGAATACGAATCTTACTGTTTCAATATATATATATATATATATATGATTAAATAATATTTATTGCACACCTACTTCTGAACAAACTCTATCAATTGAAGACTTTTGAGACAATGTCATTTCCAAGAGTTCCAAGAATATACTCATGCATCTATATCTCTAAGTCAAAAAAATGCCAAGAGATCCCATATACTATTTCTATAAAATGTACAATAAGCATTTCATATGTAAGTAAATGCTCCTAAAAGACATACTTATGTTACTTTTGTAGAATTATTATATTCAATACTTTTTTATGCAAAATACATATGCAATATTAATGCTAGCCTCAGGTATAAGTGGTTTATAATCATGCCACGTGGCTGGGTAACAAATACTGTAATGACATAATAATGAGAGATATAGATATATATATCGTTATGAATCTAAATTACAAAACAAATGTATAATGGGCTAAAAATTGACTACATTACAAAAGAAACACTTCAGTATCCCTACAAAATGAGACATCAAAATTTAAATGATAGAAAATGCCCAAGAGATAGAGTCTGTTCAAAACAAACTAAAGGTTTGAAATTTATAATAATAATAAAAATATTGGGGCAAAAAAAGAACTCTGTTCATATGTTCTGGCTTCAAATCCCTATTTTATACCAATACAATCAAGAATGAACATAAAAAATAAAGAATGGTAGCTCTTATTAATGTCCTGTAAATTATAAAACAGGAACATAAAATAATACTAAGTGACATAAACATATAAGGAATTCATTCAAAATTAAATTTGGTAGTGCTATATCAGTTGATAAACTAATCCATAATAGAATAAATGAATGAGGGTTTAGCAGACTTTATATATAAGAAGCTCTAAAATCCATGTTGGGATAATATTCAAAATTTACAATTAAATTTACATTGGTATTTATTTTAATAACACTTAGAGTACTATCCATTAAATTTACATTTACGTTAGAAGCTTGAAAAATACTAAGCTCAATACCTAATAGAGTTTTGTTGCAACATTTATTAATAGTTTTGACATCAGTGAGCACTCATGAAAATGTTAGTTCAACCTTGAGTAATTATCAAACACCAATGCAATGATAATATTTATATTGCTCACTAGTTAGATATTGTGTATCCATGTTCATTTTTAAAATATAAATTATAATTACTATACCTCACAGTTGTTAATATAAGACTCAAAATTCAATTTTAGATAGTAATAATAACTTATTTATAAATAGGAATTAATATTTAAAATATTATATGTATATATTTGAACTATCAAGTAATGTTAGACAAATACTAATTCCAAAACCAAAGGAAAATCCCCATATACAATTAATTTCATATGAACCACCTATAAAATTATAAAATAAATCTTACTTGTTGCAATCTATAGATACTGAATAAACCTAAACAATAGCAAAAATATATTTCAATCACTAATCATAAAATTTAAAAGACTATTCTGATTTTCCTTTGATTAATTACCCACTTAAATATTCACTCACAGATAAAAGCATGTTAAAATGACCATTCATTAGAATAGTAATATTACAATCATAAATAAAAAACAAACAACCTGCAAATAATGACTAATGTTTATCATCAAAAGTTTTACTTGTCTTTAGGTTACTTTCATTATGGACCAAAAGAATAAATATATATAATCTATTAAGAGAAACATGTATACAACAAGAAAAGAGTTTATTTCACTGAACTAACAACTAGTAATTTCAAATAAGATATCAAGGCATACTAATTCTTTTAATGATTTTAAGGTAGTAGTCATCATATATATTCTTATAATTTGGATTTTATTGACATATATATTAAACATTAATGCAGGCTGTCATATATTAATTTTCATGGTTAATTTTTCTTTAATATTGCAACTATTATATTTTCCATTGGAATTAGTTATTATTTAATCCTTCAGTGTATCAATAATCCACAGGTGTAAGATGCAGATAAATCTTCATACATTGGTTTACATTCAACATTTTACTAGTATTTTATAATTGTATTCTTCCATTAGTGATTCATTGTTATTTTTGAATCTTAAGCAATTTGTTAGTTTTATTTTTTGGCACTTAAATATACATTTATAAGACACATGTGTACATATGACTACATTGAACTTAAGCAAGCATTTTAAAATTCTCTTGTAAAATATTTAGAACATTATAACAAATGATAAATTCTATTTAATTGTTGTTTTAAAGCCTTGCAAAAGAATTAAGTTTATCCTCCCTGGAAACCTCAGGCTTTCTATCTACTCCCTCACTGTATTGATTTCTCTAAATCATTTCTAAAATATGTATATAGAATATCCAAAAACATATTCATTGTAAATAAAAAATGTTTATAAAAATGAAACATTTATTATGATGATAAATGCACGTATAAAAACAAAAGAATAAGCAGAATAAGAAAACCAATTAAAATTACGGGCTTATACTATTTTTTATTAATGCATTACTGAGAACATCAAATTGAATTCTGTTGTTATCAATACATACAAGTCCATTTCTTCCGTTTTAAAGAAATTATTATTTCTCTTTTATTGGAATCCCATCTTTCTTCTACAAATAAAGTAGCATATCTAGCAATATGTTTTTAGAATTTCAAGTTTTACAATAAAAGTATTTAAAAATATCACAATAATAACTTTTAAATCTCTTAAAATAATAAAAAATATAATACATTAGGTTTGTTTTTAAAACATTAAAATAAACACTATATTTTTTTTTAACAAGTATTAGATTTAAAATATTGTCAGGATCAATATATACAAAAACACACACATACACATAAAATGTAATCATTATGCATCTAGTTACATCTATTAAATATAGAGATAAGCTATGTTATTTTAATTAAAAAAATGTATGTCTTTAAATTTAAATGATCTTCACAATAAGATGTCAAAACAGATCACATATGATCTTTAAAAGATAAAAACAAAAAATGAAATTGTGAATTACTTTTCCTAAAAAGAAAAAACTAAAACAAGTTGTATATTTGTGTGTTTTATAATAACTTAAGACCAGACATAATAAGATAAAGATAGATATCAGTTGATTACTTTAATAATCTACAGTAATAAAATAAATCAACCTATAAAGTTTACATTTTTTAATATATATATATATATATATATATATATATATATATATATATATATATATATATATATATATATATATATATATATATATATATATATATATATATATATGGACTTAGGATACAATAAAGGTGCGGAAAATCAATATTAGTTTGATTGAGCATAAAAAAAGATAAACATCACATAATTACCATTTCATATACTTGCTCATAACTGTTATCAAAACAGGCAAAACTCTATATGTATTGCCACTCAGTAACTAGTCTGAGGATATTGGATGAGTAGGCACTAGATGAGGATTTTATACACAAGCTTTCTGGCATCGATTGATTATTCTGGCTTGTACTGAGTAGCAATACGTATAGAGAGTTTTGCCTGTTTTGATAACATAAAAAAGATGCAAACAATCAGAATCTCATTCCAATATACATAATTATAACTGATAAATCACTAGCAATAATCATAAATATTTAAGCGTCAACAATCATCCTTTGTAATTGGATTTAAAAAAATATAATATAAATATTTAGGCTAATCATCCTTTAGCCAATGCCAAAGTTAGGGCATATTATAAAATCATTTTCAATATGTTATCTATATGTACATATTTAAGTATTTAAATAACTATAATAAAAATATGTAAAAAAAACTCCAGGGTAATTACACCATCATCAATGCTCTGGGTCAACTGGAATCATGATTATGCTAGTTACCAATCTCTATGACACAATGTGAAGTATATGTCTTTTAAAGATGACTAATTACTTCAGTGCTCTCCAAATAATTCAACAAAGCAGTGACATTCCACCTCTTGGGTTCCATGCACCACCCAAATAATGTGAAAATGTAACTATCCCATCACCTTTTATAAAAATTTTGGCATCAAAATATAAAAAAATCAGAATAAATAACAATATTTATTTTAGTATTTTGGTTACTGAAACATAATTATCATAATAAAAGTTAAATTTATAATTTATTTAGAAACAATATATTCATTATTATTACTAGAATTTCCAAAATTATTATATAAAAACTATTTAAAAACAAGCACCATATTATTTAAATAAAAATATTCAAACCTAGTTAATCTTTGCCTTGTAAATCCATTACATGCCAAAGATAATATTCAAACACACAGGTGAATATCCTTGAACTAACTTGGGATGCCAAGGACTCTGGGAATGGGATTGTGAACAAAAAAAAATATACACATTTAATTTATTATATTGCTGATCTTTTGATGAGTAGAAAATGCTGTATCTATATTATAGCATTTTAATATATGTCCAATACTGTCTGTAGTTCCTTTTACATATGGAACACAAATCCTAATCAAGCCTAAGGGTTCAATCCCTCTTGAATCTCATGGTGTTTATCAAATCTCATGTAAAATTGTAAAGCTTCTTACATAGGTATGAGTAATCATCACATTGTTAGGAGAGATGAGCATGCTAATGCAGTTAAACATCACTCATCATCATCAGCACTCTCACTCCATACTATAGATTCAGGTCATAAAATTGATTTTTCTAGTACCAGGATCATACCCAGATGTGTTAATCTCTACCAGTGCAAAATTAGAGAAGCCATTGAGATACTTAAAAGACCAGATTGTATCATAAGCGAGATGATACATGCAAACTTCCTCCTATTTGGAAAGATTTTTTTAAAAAACATTCTTAAATTTAACATTTTTGTTATTGGTGGAACTTTAACATTTTTTGAAATCAGTGATTGTAGCGCCTCTACCTTTTATCTCCCAGTGGATGACTTGTGTGACCAAGTCGAAACGTCGGAATATCTATATATTTAAATTTTTAACACGGATGAACCCGCAAAATATGTCTTATATATATATTACAAAACTTATTCCTAACTTTTTACTCTTTGACTTTAATATTGTTCTTTTTTCCTTCTAGAGCTAAAATGACATCGTTTTAAAATACGTTAGCAAAATAATGTTTAACAAATAAATGCAGTAATAGTAAATCAATAAACAATAATGCTCTGTTCTATTCGTAGATGCAGAGAATAGTCACACAGCCAATTCATCCATTTATCGATTCTGTTACTTCATTGCTCAAAATCTCAATTCTACATATCAATTTCCATCACTATATCATCGAGCAAGGATAATCTTTTTCATTTTTTATTTTCGTTTCCACTCACCATTCCCTTTAAAACATCCGTTTTCTTATTTCCCAATGAAACGTTTTTATCATTTACGTGTTAAGAAATACAATATAAGAAAAAATATTATTACAGTTATAACTAATTTTATTATTACTATCAGAAAAATATAAATATTAACTCAATAAATCATACCTGGTGCAATAGGTGAGGTCGCATTTTCTACATATATAAATATATAAAATAAATTTAATATTATATAATTACAGATAAAACTAGTCACACAATTTAGTCACTGTTACAAATCAATGCACAAGTTCATATTAAGATAAAATAATACAAATTTAGAAAATGATTAAAAGTTTAATAGTCCAAATATTTACAGAAAATACTAATTAAAAAAGACCTAATAAATAATATTTTGAGTGTTAACATTTATAAAATCCCATTTTTTTATGCCTTTTATGATCTAAATTTTTGTGGCTAAACATAGTAGAACAATTTCAACAAGAAAGATTTATTTATATATTGATAATCAAAATTTGTGGAGATATTTTATTCAGTTTATTAAAATGTTGTGGCAATTTTTTAAAATATATTCTGGAAGTTTGAAAAAGAAATGATGATTATTTTTTTGCGGATAATATAAAAAATATGTAGAACGAAAAGTGGTGGTAAACATTAATGTATTAGTAAAATAATAGAATGATTAATTAATCTGCAGTTCATAAAAGCACCAGAAATAACCGAACTGGGTCACAATCTTTGGTTTTCAAATAGACAGTCTACCTCTCCACGAGCATCAAACATCGGAGGGCAACAAACCATTAAACATTACAAGATTTCCAATCTTTATGCTTGCACAAGCTGTTTTTCACTGAGACAAAACTTTCGTTTAAGCTTAAATAATGGTGATCATGTGACGTTTGATGGTTTAATATCAATCCTGCCCAATACAATTATGGTGACTGTGGTTATTAAACAACTAAAGACACCAAAAAGTATGGATGCTGAACCGAGTTCAGATCTATATAACTATATAAGATAATGAGCTTGAATTGAAAATATTATTGTTTCCATTTGGACTCAAAGCTTTATAGATACCTAAAAAGTCAAAGATGGCTGCGGCAGGATTACATTAGATTCTAAGATCTAAGTGAAGTGCTGTAAGATCCAAGGCACCTCACTGATAGAAGCCACAAGCTAGAAACTACTTTGCGGGTATTGGATGAGTTGGCACTAGATAGGGATTTTATGCAAAACCTTCCTGCATCCATTGATTACTCCGGCTTGCTCTGAATGGCATTGTATGGAGATTTTTGTTTCTATGAAAAACTATACAGTTATTAATATTAGGACAATATTATTTAGAAAAAGTTTATAAGTGCTTCATAAACAGCTATATATAAATGTAAGTGATGCAGGTTGTGATTTGAATTTCAACCGATTAAACAAAAAAATATAAACTTTATCTTATTAATTTTGGCAATAAATTGCCGATTATATCATTTACAAAATTTTGTACTGAGTATAACTCATGTTTTGAAAATAATCTACAAATAATTTAGTTTAGTAATTAATATTAAAAAACTCAAGTTCATTTTCAGTTAGTGATAAGAGAAATCATTAGCATCTAAAAAAGTTGATGTCAATTTGCAATATACATTCATTTAAATTATTTGATGAATTTAAGATGCATCATAGAATCCAGTTAGTAAGCAATTAATAGGTTATATTTTATCTTAGTAATAGAAATATATCACTTAAATGACTAGATTTGAAATCATTCTTCTATAAAACCTTTTATATCAAAGTGAAGTGGGAATGCATTTAATATAATGGCTTCAAAAATTTATTATTAAAGAATACTCAGAAAAAAATTCAATGAAGTTTCCAAATCTTGTTATTGGTGAAGATGATATAACACTAAATGAATAATTTTCAATGAAAAATTGTATTGA
This sequence comes from Epiperipatus broadwayi, assembly GCA_028023455.1. Taxonomy (NCBI): domain Eukaryota; kingdom Metazoa; phylum Onychophora; class Udeonychophora; order Euonychophora; family Peripatidae; genus Epiperipatus; species Epiperipatus broadwayi. The sequence goes on from JAQFVV010000319.1 coordinate 209,800, forward strand.
AGTGAACAAACGATCCTGTTAAGAAAAATCAAAATTTATAAAAATTATTTCACACGACCACCATTCTACACTCTATATCACACTGATACAATTGAACACTTATATGTGGAAAAGATAAATAATCACTAATATAAGTATTTCATGCTTAAACCAGCAATCATCACTTGGTCCAGATTATCATCTCTACACATTTATGCAATAAGTGCTCTTTTTTTTTATATATATATATATATATATATATATATATATATATATATATATATATATATATATATATATATATATATATATATATATATATATATATTAAGATAGCCAATATGCATACTTTAATGGACAGGCTTCAATCCATTCCACACTCCAACTCTTCAACCGTCCATCTAATTGAAAATCTGATGATCTGTGCACTTATTGCATAAATGTGTAGATATGGTAATCTGGACCAACTGATGATTGCTGGTTTAGCATGAAATACCTATATTGGTGATTATTTATCTTTTCGAGATATATGTGTTTAAGTGTATCAGTGTCATATATGAAATAGAGTGAAGAGTGGTGGCTCGTGTGAAGTATGTGCTCATATACCCTATATATTACATATATTGATATAGGTATATAAGAAGTCTGTATTTCAGTTATTAAAAATTATTTTATGAAGACTACATGTAATAAAATCATATTTGAATTTTTTCTACAGTACAGACATTTTCATATCTGCATTCCAATAAGTAATATATAGAGGGTTTGACCTTAGACTTTCCTACGACCTGCAGCTATCAATAAAATCATGTAAAAGTTGTATAATATTAATAAATTATTTTAACAAAAAAAAAATTCAAAAGTTTTCACCCACTTTGGTATTAATTAAAGTAAATGCTTTGACCATATCAATAAAAAGCATTTTGATACAGTCTTCTTATATTTCAATAACAACAAAATCATAAATATTATCTAAATCCATGGGTCTTCAAATAACTACTCATTAAAAATATTTTTAATGTCATGAATAACAATGATTTTTTAAGGTAATTATTAACATCTATTAGATATTCTTTATTTTTATAAAATAGAATAATAAAAGCATACTTAAAATGAATATAATTTTAGGCAGATTCCTACAACTTTAAAATAATTTCAGTTTTGGAAGTGAATTATGAGTTCAGGTATGCCTTCTGCAAATGTGAGAGATATGTCGATTATAAAAATATTTAAGACAATCAAACTATGATTTAAGATGAATATACAGATTTATATAGATATATTGTAATAGAACAAATCGATACAAGCTAGAATTCATTATATTACAAAGATGCATATTAAAAAAAAAAATGTATAAATTGTAATGTATGCATGTGTGCATACTTGATATGACATACACATTCATTATGCATAACAGTTCAGTCAATGAAAAAAATAATCTATAGATTTTTTATATAATGTTATTAAAATTTTTATAAAAAGGCATAATTAAAAACAATAAGATTAGAGTTCATTTCACTTAAAGGAGACAAAATAACTATGCAGATAAATTTATTTTGCGGGTTCTTTTGTATTGAATATGAAATATAATCAATTTTATAGACAATTTTATGTTTAAATAATAAATTTATTTTCACGAAACCGATTTCCGTTCAAAATTGAACCTTGTTAAGATGTTATAATAATTCAAAATGTCACGTGATTTACATATTATCTTAAAACATCATCTATTGGTCAATCTTAACTTTAAAAATGTTTTTATATTTATCAATTTTTATAATTATAAAGAAAGAAAAGTATATGAGACATGCAAGAAAATAAAGAGAAATGTATGAATTTAGTACAAGGATCAATAAAAGTGGGAGGAAAATGGACATTAAATAAAAAATGGAAAATGTAAAAACATTTTTAAAGTTAAGATTGGTGTGCTAAGATAATATGTAAATCACGTGACATTTTGAATTATTATAATATCTTGACAAGGTTCAATTTTGAACAAAAATCGGTTGGATGAAAATAAATTTATTATTTAAACATAAAGTTGTCTATAAAATTAATTATATTTTATATTCAATTCAGAAGAAAGTATACAAGAAAGACAACATAATACTTTTATAAACAATACCATCAAACGAAATATATATATAATATGATCCTTTCTGAATTGCCTTCTGAATATGATTTTAAATAAATAATTTGCCCGTTCTAATTGTAAATTAAATAGCAAATCTATATATGTTATTTAAAGTATGGTTACTTAAATTAAGAAAGTTATCCATCAATTTTTAAAAGTCACTAATGATTTTCTTTCTTTCTATTGCTATCATAAAATAAAAAAGTATATTTTTTACATTATAATTTAATACAGTTAGGAAGAAAATGTTTATCACCAAATATGTTGTTATAAATAAATATGTTAAGTCTTATAAAAAATATTTATCAGTAAACATGTTATTATTATAAATTAACAGATGTTAAATCTTGTAATTATGTTTCGATAAATTCATTTTTTTAAAAAAATATATTTGATTATGTGATTGGTGTAAAACAACAACAAGTAGGATATAAATAAATCATATGTAAAGCGCCAGAGCAATCTAGTCTATTCCAGGCTCTAATTGAAGAAGCAGCATTGAGACGATTACATGAAGAGAAAGTGATGTTATATTGCTAAGATTACTAATATATGGATTGGCTGAAGATCTCTCAGCCCCATGTAGCTATTTGAGTTAGATAGCTGGGTTTGAAGACATTTAAATGTCTGAAAATTTCTACTCAATAGTTAACTCTTAGATAAATGCTGGCTTTGGGTTGGTATTTTTAGATCTAGTATCTGAAACTACCCTCGTGTCTTTCGAAGGAGTGCCAAAGCATGAAACTCTTGGTCAGGGATTTGGGGGGATTCCTGACAGAGATATTTTAAGTGCTTTCTCTGGCTAAGCATTTATCACAAAGCTTGTTGAGCAATTAGCAAAGTTCTTTATTTACATGATTAGAATGTCTAGAAAGAATGGAAATTTTTTTTTTGAAATTTTGTTCATATACTAGTGATGAATTAGAATTTTTGGTTATTGTATACGTGACACAATGCTTCATATGACATTTTGAAATGTATATTGTCCTAGGTGCAGCTATATACCTTTTTTCAAATAGTTTACTCACACTCCCATAAAGTTGAAGAAGAAAAATGCAATTTGAATGTTTGTTGAATTTATCAGTCTCTAAGACCCAAAAAAAGATGAAGGCTTAATTTTTAAATGTTGTATTCCTAAGCGTTTAAGAATTAAAAAAGAACAAGGTTTTATATATTGATATTATATTGGATTGTTGACATGTGTGGTTACCTTAATAGAATGTAAACTAAGATAACTTTTTTAGTATTCATGCTTGATTATACACCTAATGTCCTACGAATGAATGCATTCGTGAGTTGAAATTCATTATTTTTATAGTTATTGCCAATCAAATCTCTAAACAGTGAAATCAGATATTGTTTATTAATGTGTTGTTTTATTAATAAAACAATATGTATGCAAATGACAATTGCAAAATCAGAGAAATAAAGTAAAGTTAAATTCAGCAATAGACATAGAAGTGAGAAATGAAAAGTTACACTGTTCCATAGTGTAATTTTAATAAAAGAGGATTTGTAACGAAACAAATCTGAGAACAGCTCAAATTAGTTACATTACAAAAGTTCATAATCAAAAATAACAAATGTATAAATTACTATGAGTGTATATGCATGTATTAGATATATAACGTGTGTCACTTAAGTGTACTGGTTTAGGCAAGTAAAAAAAATAATGTATTAAAATTTTTATAAATGAGGTGTACTATATAAAATTGAAAACAATAACATTATAACTCATATTATGTAAAGAAAAGGAAAATGCCGTTTACCATTATGCAAATAAATTTAATTTATATGGCTTATGAAAATGTACTGTATTTTGTGACTCTGTTTGATTCCCTTTTGCTGTATCTGTAAATGTATATTTTATTTAATGATCAAGTAAAAGTATATGTATAGATTTAGAATATTTGATATTCTAAAGTACTCTAGAAATAAATAATTAATTATGCAGAAAAAGAAACTAATTACTGAAAATTGCAACAGGCTAATTTACATGTTAAGAAAAGTTCACTTTATGCTAATTAGTCAAGCTGATAAAAAAGCCTGCAGTAGACTTAAGTGAGAAGTGGTATAAAGTTATGTGTAAAAACTAGTGGAAAGATGAACTAGTAAAAGTGAAGTTGTACTGGCAAATAAATAAGACGAACTGTAGTCAAGAATCTACTTGAATTATCACTGAATTAACGGTCATGAGCAAATTATAATTTGCCGACTCCAAGGACATTTAAACTTTAAAGAAATTTGAATGGCTTTATTCTCAACTACCAATTAACAAGTTGAATTACTAATATCTTATTAATATCATTATTATTATTATTTAGAGTAAATAAATTCTTGAAGTTATTATATAACTTCGTAGTTGTTTCTCTTATTTATAAATATAATTATCCAGCTGACAATTAACTACAAGGCCCTGGATGTACTGTATGGTGCAGTTGACAAAATAACCTGTAGCATCTGAATATACTATTTGACATACCTGTGAAGCTTAAATAAAGTAGTAAATGGAAGTATTAAATTTATTGGTGATGTAAACCAATAATGCAGAACAACATGGCAACAATATACGTCAATGACAAATATATATATATATATATATATATATATATATATATATATATATATATATATATATATATATATATATATATATATATATATTAAGAGCCTGCTACTAGCTCTAAACAAGCTTAATTTTTTTTTATGATAAATGCTACAAGAGAAAATACATGAAGCTTTTATCTATGATGGTCCCCAGACCGGTTTCGAGCTATGGCTCTCATAAATGAGGAGCTAGGACATAAGATTCAAAATATTAACTCAAGCCAAGCATTTATCTAATTCTTAAATATTAAGAAAAAGATCCAAATCTTCAGACACCTACATGTCTTCAAACTCAGCTCTTTAACCAAAGAAACTATATGAGCCTGAACTAAATTCAGAGATCCCATATATTAGTAGGCTTAGCAATTTAATATAGCCAAAGCCCTAATAGCAAAATTATAATAGTAAAAATCAGTCATATATCACATGACCTATATAGCTTGCATTACTAATATATAATATCTAAATAGCCTTCTACTAGCTTTAAACAAGCTTAATTTTTATGATAAATGCTACAAGAGAAAATACATGAAACTTTTATCTATGATGGTTCCTATCCCCAGACCGGTTTCGAGCTATGGCTCTCATCAGTGAGGAGCTAGGACATAAGATTCAAAATATTAACTCAAGCCAAGTATTTATCTAATTCTTAAATATTAAGAAAAAGATCCAAATCTTCAGATTCATATAGTTTCATATAGTTCAGGCTCATATAGTTTCTTTGGTTAAAGGGCTGAGTTTGAAGACATGTAGGTGTCTGAAGATTTAGATCTTTTTCTTAATATTTAAGAATTAGATAAATGCTTGGCTTGAGTTAATATTTTGAATCTTATGTCCTAGCTCCTCACTGATGAGAGCCATAGCTCAAAACCGGTCTGGGAATGGGGACCATCATAGATAAAAGCTTCATGTATTTTCTCTTGTAGCATTTATCATAAAAAAAATTAAGCTTGTTTAGAGCTAGTAGCAGGCTTTTTAGATATTACATATTAGTAAAGCAAGCTATATAGGTCATGTGATATATGACTGATTTTTACTATTATAATTTTGCTATTAGGGCTTTGGCTATATTAAATTGTTAAGCCTACTAATATATGGGATCTCTGAATTTAGGTCAGGCTCATATAGTTTCTTTGGTTAAAGAGCTGAGTTTGAAGACATGTAGGTGTCTGAAGATTTGGATCTTTTTCTTAATATTTAAGAATTAGATAAATGCTTGGCTTGAGTTAATATTTTGAATCTTATGTCCTAGCTCCTCACTGATGAGAGCCATAGCTCGAAACTGGTCTGGAGATGGGGACCATCATAGATAAAACCTTCATGTATTTTCTCTTGTAGCATTTATCATAAAAAAAAAAATTAAGCTTGTTTAGAGCTAGCAGCAGGCTCTTTAGATATTACATATTGGTAATGCAAGCTAAATAGGTCATGTGATATATGACTGATTTTTACTATATATATATATATATATATATATATATATATATATATATATATATATATATATATATATGAATTGTATTTAAAAGTACATGCTTATAAATGTAATAATGGACAATAAATTTAAATTTGCAACACTTTTACATTAGTCTTACAAAGATGGTTTACAATGTGGTAAATTACTTATGTGATCCAACGCTATGAAATATTACCTGACAAAAATAAATACATATTTTAAACCCATAATATCAAAATTTACACAGCACCTTTATTTTTGAGAGACAATACAGTCATGAAATGAAAATATACTATGAACATAAACAAAAAATTACGAATGTAATAATTTTATTGACAAAATGCTGTTGGATCAGATACAATAGGGAATAAGAGAATAAAGTTTAGAGAAATATTACTAATCAAGAAAGCATTAACATTCGCAATTGAATGAGTTTTAACTTATGAAGCCATAATAGACCAAATGGAAACTTTTAGAAATGTGAAAGAGAGTAATGCAAAAACCATGACAGAGAAGTGAAAAGTTAACAAAGACTTCTCCTATATGTTATTATTGTGGAAAGCAGGACATAAAAACATAACTGCAGATTTAAAATGAAAAGATGTTTTAATTGCAGATGTACTGGTTATTTATAAACTTATGTAAGTGACGAATGATAAAGTAGGATCTACAGCAAAAGAGTAAATTAAGAGGAGTGTCTAAAAAGTTGCCATTTATAAAAAATTGAAAGATACTGATGACACATTGAGATTAAACGTAAAAATCTTTGATCAAAATGTACAAATGAAGATTGATAGCAGGGCAGGCACATCATCAACATTGTCCGAACGATTGAAATATGATTTGTAGAAAGGCAAACGTAAATGACAAATTGAATAGTCTACAGTGATTGTACATGGCAACTGCATAACAATTAGAGGAATGTCTGTAGTGCCTATACGAATAAAAAGCCATAAAAAACACTTATCATTATGCATAGTGAAATGAAATATTACCTAACATTAAAAGAACGTTGGTTTCAGCCTCTGGGAATAAAAATAGCCGATGCTATGACATATGAAAAAAAAGCAGTTTTCTTTAAATTCCAATCACCAAGAGAATAGCAAAATTATTGACTATAAACATGTATATGAGATTATATAAATTCAACAGACTTCCATACATGATAACCATAGCACTGAATATCTTCCAGGCAAAAATAGAAAAATTATTACGAGGGAATAAGAGGATGTTATACTATACATGGCTGAAATATTAGTGCTTACTGACAATGAATTAAAATTCTGTGAAAAATTACGGAATTCGGCACAAAGTTAAATGTCAAGAAATGTATTTGTGTTACTAAAGATATAAAATTTCTAGGACTCATTATTAATGACAATGGAAAATATCCATGCCCAGATAAACTAATTGCCATGAGAAATATATTGAAGCTAAAAAATGTGAAACAATTGCAGGCATTTCTAGGATTGGTAAACTTCTTCAAGTATTTTCTAAATACAAGATTATATGTAACTATGCCTCTTTATAAAAGAACCAAAAATGGAAATGTTGAAAACTTCAAGATATTGCTTTTCAGAAAGTAAAACAGTTCTTGTTCTCTGATAGGTTATTAGCGCATTACAATGAAAATCAAAAAGTAATTATTACAATTGATGCTTTAATATTTTGTGTAGAAATGGTGTTATCACTTGCAGTGCATGATGGTAAATATCCTATTGCATATGTTTTAAGAATATTGTCTCTGAGAGAGAAGGACGACAGCTTGATTAGACAAGAAATTTTAGCAATAGTGTATGCAGAGAAAAAGTTTCACCAATATGTATATAGAGAGCTTTTCAAGATTTGTACCAACTATAGACCATTATGAGGAATACTGGGAAAGAACAAGCAAGCTACTTACTATGACAGTCAATGAATGATAAGATGAATTAATATCTTAAGGATTTTATGATTATGAATTGTGTTATAAATCCAGGAAACAGATTAAGCACGCAGATGCTCTTTCTAGAACGCCGGACCAAATAGCATGAAGGTCAATAGTGTACGAAATTAATTATATAGATGTCTTAAAGCTAGCTAATTAGACAGAATTAAAAGATGAGATAAAATACGGATGGGCACTTAAATGACCAGAAAATTTGTTTCCAGCGATTCGGAATATTTGAGAAAACTTATCAATGCAAAAAAACAAAAACAAATGTATTTTAATAATGGACTATGTGGTAATTCCAAGTGAAGGCAGGGAAAGTGTCCTACACTTATTACATAAAGAACAGTATCATCACGAGTTAGCATGCTCGTATGTCTGGGGAAGAGTTGAATTGAATAGAACGTGAAAAATTTTCAAGCTTGTCAAAGTACAAATTTAAACTCTGACTTAAAGCTGCAGAAGATTGTCAGCAAGTTCTTTTAGATCATGCAGGACTGTTTTATGGAAAAATATTTTTTTTACAACAGAAGTGTATTCAAAATGGGTTGAATATTCTGTAGTCATTGACATAAGTACAGAAAGTGTAATAAAAGTTTTAAACAAAGTCTGCAATGCATGGCTATCCAGAAACTATAGTATGAATTATGAACTCGTTCAGCTTGAAGAAATTAAAAAAACTTCTTTGCTCCATTGAGAATGCAGCATTTAATGACACCATCTTATCATCTGCAATATAATGGTATAGCAGAGAAGGCAATACAATGACTGAAAAATACATTTAGCAAGCAGGAATACACTGACATATCAAATGCAATTACTACTGCAATGGTTTTATCATCACTTTACATGCAGCATGATCACAAAGAAAACTTTCACGGATTTGTTACTAAGATGATGCTTAAAAAACACCCGTCAATTTTACTTCCAAATAAAAGTAGAAAGAGAAATGACTATTTCGAAAATGTAAAATTTACTGTGAACCAAAGTGTGTGTGTGTATATATATATATATATTGTGACAGAATGGGTTCGAACCCAGTCACAAATAAATTATTTAATCGGCAAACATATATAGATGTATATATAATATTTAATTTTGTTTATTACGTGGTGGTGGTTACAAATACATAAACACGGGGGGGGGGGACTCTGTCATTTTAAATGATATATATGTGCGTGTGACAAATGCGTGTATGAATGAATTAAGTAGTGAAAAGAGAGAAATGAGATTTTTGTTTCACGTTGAAAAAACTAGAGTTTTCCGGCAGAATGAGATTTTATTTTCTGTTATATTACAATAAAAGCTACGACACGAGTTTTCACACATCTAACAGATCTGGTTATTCCACATTGAAAATCGGAAGTGAGATAAAAAAGAAGCTTCTAGAACGAATAGAGGGGGCTATAAAAGCCAGCCACCCAGAATGCATAGGATCTTTTTCCGTCAAAGCTACAAAAGTGAACACCTAAACGGTTTTAATATTTAAAATATATAATGGCGATTTCAAAAGAAATGTCGGGGTGAAAGAAGCCGCATCGAATTCAAGCCCCTGATCCCAACCTGCTGCAGCTGTCTCAATAAAACCATGATGCCTCGAAACAACACATAATTCCAGCGTGGAATTGCTATATATATATATATACGTAATATACATTGGTTTGCACTTACCGCATAACGTGAATTCTTCTCCACACAAAAATAGAGAGCGCTGCCGTAAATTATGATTTCCAAAATATATGCCTGATAAAGGGATATAGAATAAAACTGGTGGCAGAGATTTATCGCTCTCAGTTCCTGGGATGTTATCAGTACACAGCCTTCAGGATAAATGAAATCCATAGTAAAGAAAACAGTAGGTAAAATGGCTACTGTAGCAACGTATAAAATAAGGACTGGTAAAATAGAACAATATTATGTTTAATGTAAATAAACTGAGTGAAATCTTGTGTGTATATAATATTATTATAATTGTATGTTCGTGTTGTAGAAAATAGTAATTAAAATATATATATATATAAATATTTAATGAGTTATTTTAATTTATTGCTATCTTACTGATTCAACTTAATTGAAACCTAAGACATAGCAGAGTGGCGCAGCTTACAGGATTAGAAGACCAATATTAAAGTGAGGCACTGGTAATAAACTCTATGTAAAAAACAACAACATGGCAGCCATAAACACTATAATGCACGAGTTCGACGTAAATGATGTTGACTCATGAAAGCGCTATGTTGAACAAGTGGAATATTACATGTTCATAAATAAAATTGAGGATGATAGATATAAGATTTCCACACTATTATATCTAGCAGGAAAATACATAATCCAATTAGCAAACAAGATTACCAACCCAAAGCGTTCCGAAGATTTTACGTATAAGGAATTTATACAAAAATTAAATGAATACTTTCTACCGAAGCAGTCTAAATGGATAGCACGCCTTCGGCTGAGAAATAGAATGCAGTCACCGCAAGAGAAATACGTGGATTACAATCTTGCACTGTGAAAATTAACCAAGGAATGTGAATATGGTCCAGAAATAAATGACGCTTTGTTGGAACAGTTCTTGTATGGAATGATGGACAAAAACTTCAGGAAGGTCTTATTGAGTGATTCGGAATTAACTTACAAAACAGCAATTGATAAATGTGTCATGCAAGAGGCCATGCTCAACATCGCATCAGAATATACTAGATCAAAATCACCAGAAAAGATTGCTTTCAGTAGAGAAAAGAAAAAAATTGACTCTACGTCTTTCGGCGGACACACCAAACAACAAAATTGTACTTGCTGTGGAAAATCCGGTCATACAAAAAGTAGCTGTAGGCACAAGGATAAAACATGTAGACAATGTAACAAGAAAGGACATTTAGTGGCCGTGTGTTATTATAAAGATGGCGGGACACAGAGAAAAAATGTAGATATCAAACCCCGAGTAGAATATAAAAAATCAACTATTAAGACTGTATCAAAAGGTGACAATAAAACTGATCACATTCTTCTGGATTTGCATGTCTGTGGAAAAACAATCACAATGGAAGTAGACAGTGGAGCGTAACAGATATAAATGGAAACAAAGTTGATATCCGAGGAAAATTAAATGTGCCTGTGACACTTAATTCCAGATATAAATCTTTGACATTGTATATAGTAAATAAAGACATTAGTCCATTATTGGGAAGAAACTGGTTTGCTCCACTGGGAATACACATAAATTTACTAAAAACTGTCCATACAGAAAAAGAAATAAAAAAAAAATATCCGGAACTGTTTTCATCAGGCCCAGTGGAATTTAGAACAAGACCAGTAGACGTAGAATTGGTACCAGAAGCCAAAGCCATTGTTTGTAAGCCCAGAAAAGTACCATTTGCAATGAAGAAAAGAGTGGAAAAAGCAATAATGGATTTAGTATCAAAAAAAGTATTAACACCCACTGAAGAATCATCGTGGGCAACTCCTATTGTAACCATAGTAAAACCAGATGGAAGTATAAGATTATGTGGAGATTATAGAGTTACGGTCAACAAATATATAAACAAAGGTGCATATCCGGTCCCCAGTGTAAAGGAAATACTGGCATCATTACAGAAGGCCAAGTATTTTGCAAAAATTGACCTAAGAGCAGCTTTCCACCAGATCCCAGTAACAAAAAGTATATCTGAATTACTTACACTGACCACGCATAAGGGATTATATGCATGTAATAAATTGCCATATGGAATAACCATTGTGCCAAATGTGTTTCAGGCTAAAATGGACATGCTATTCAGATCTATGGAAGGAGTGATACCTTATTTAGATGACACTTTAATTATTGGTGCAACTGAGGCAGAACTCGAGAAACGGGTAGATCAAGTTTGCTCAGGATTGTCTCGGGCCAAAGCAAAGCTTAATGTGAATAAATGCATTTGGTCAGCTCGAGAAATCAAGTTCCTGGGACACATAATAAATGAAAATGGTCGAAAACCTGACCCCAAAAAGGTAAAGGCTATAAAAAATGCTACAAAACCCAAAAATGTCAAAGAATTGCAGGCATTTTTGAGACTTCTAAACTTTTATGAGAGTTTTTTAGAAGGAAAGTCACACTTGCTGTCACCACTATACCTGTTATTAAAAAAGAAACAGTGATATATCTGGACTGATGCACAGGAGAATGCTTTTAGAACTGCAAAAGACTTATTAATGTCAGAAGCACTACTGGTACATTACCGAAGTGACTGGGCAGTGAACATCACAACCGATGCATCTGAGTATGGTGTGGGAGCAGTCATATCACAACCATGCTATGAAGGGGAGCATCCAATAGCATTTGCATCAAGAGTATTGACAGCTGCAGAGAAAAATTATAGCCAGATTGACAAGGAAGCGTTGGCAGTGATTTTTGCGGTAAAAAATTTCACCAATATGTGTATGGCCACAACTTCACCATCTATACAGATCATCGCCCATTAACAGGGATTTTTGGCAGTGAAAAGGGATCTATAGAACCCCCAAGTCAATGTATGGTGCGATGGACAAACTTGATGTCACAATACAACTATAAGCTAATCTACAAACCTGGGAAAACAATTGCACATGCAGATGCTTTGTCTAGGCTGCCAGACACCACAGAAAGAGTGTTCAAAACTAAAGAGATAAATTACATTGACACATTACAGTCAAAGGAGATAAATAGCATGACTATAAAGGAATGGACCAGAAAAAATGATGGTTATGTACAGTTAATAAAGTGGATCAGAAATGGATGGCCAAAGAAATGCCCTAGTGAATTGAGCAAAGCTATATGGATAGCTAAGGATATACTTTCTGTGTGCGATGGATATATCTTACAAAATGACAGAGTGTTAGTACCTATTGAAGGTAGGCCACAAGTTCTAAACCTACTTCATCAAGGACATCCAGGAGTGGTACGAATAAAAGCCCTTGCACAGTCATATGTATGGTGGCCAAACTTAACAAATGAAATAGAGACCCGAGTAAAAAATTGCAGGAACTGCCAACAAGTGGCCAGATTACCACCAAAGCATTATGAAACATGGGAATCACCTAAGTCTCCATGGACACATGTTCATCTGGATCACATTGGCCCATTGGATGGACACTTGATACTATTAGTGATCGATGCTTTTTCTCGATGGACTGAGTATCGAATAGTTAAGGATACTAGTGCAGACTGTATCATCTGAGTGTTAAATGAACTATTTGCCACACATGGTTATCCAGAAACTATTGTGACGGACAATGGTTCAGGCTTCGCTTCAAGAAAATTTACAGATTTTCTAAACAAGGGAAGAATTAAACACCTGCTTACACCCCCTTACCATCCTGAAAGTAATGGGATAGCAGAACAAGGAGTACAGCACTTAAAAAACACTTTAAAAAAACTTCAGAACAAAAACATATCAGAAGCCTTGGTACAGGCTATGTATGCTCAGCACCTTACTCCAAACACTGCAACGGGTAAAACTCCAGCAGAGTTATTGATGTGTCGGACATTCAGGACCCATTTGACAAAGCTACTACCTGGAAACACTAGAAATAAAAATAATAATGCCAAAGTGGTTAAGTTTTTGCCAGGTGATTGCGTATGGGTATTGGATGTTTTAAAACATAAATTGAGCCCTGGAGTAGTAAACCAGTCATTGCATAAACAGATTTGTCTAATCGAGATGGAGAGTGGAAAAGTGTTGAGAAAACATATAAACCACCTTCGTCATTGTGAAACAAAGGAAGATGAAGCTATATGGCCAGAAATGAACCATATCATGAAGGGACTGACTAAAGATGAATATAAAAAGAAAGATGAGTCAGAACTGACTGAAGATGAAGTGACAGAGCAAGAACTGGACTCAACAGGAGTACAAAGGGAAAAAATAAATGATAGTCCTAAAATTCCCTGAATACGGAAACCACCGGTTAAATTTAAGGACTATATAGTAAACTAGAGTAATATGTATTACTAGAGTGGGGGAAGGACTGCTTTATATATATATATATATATATATATATATATATATATATATATATATTATTATATATATATATATATATATATATATATATAATATGTTGGTTTGCACTTACCGCATAATGTGAATTCTTCTCCACACAAAAATAGAGAGCGCTGCCGTAAATTATGATTTCCAGAATATATGCCTGATAAAGAGATATAGTATAAAACTAGTGGCAGAGATTTATTGCTCTCAGTTCCCGGGATGTTATCAGTACACAGCCTTCAGGATAAATGAAATCCGTAGTAAAGAAAACAGTAGGTAAAATGGCTATTGTAGCAATGTATAAAATAAGGACTGGTAAAATAGAACAATATTATGTTTAATGTAAATAAACTGAGTGAAATCTTGTGTGTATATACTATTATTATAATTGTATGTTCGTGTTGTAGAAACTAGTAATTAATATATATATATATATTTAATGAGTTATTTTAATTTATTGCTATCTTACTGATTCAACTTAATTGAAACCTAAGACATAGCAGGAATCAAATGAACGTCATGCCTAATTACCTGCAGAACGAAACTATATAATAAATAAATAAAAATTGCTTCTACTACTTCCTGGGAAAGTCAGGTAAAGAACTTTAATCATTGATCTTTTTAAATCTTCTTTATAAAAAGGAAATTTAGTATTTTCAATAATCAGTGAAGGTGACATGTGAACTAACTTTATAAGATTTCTTTAAAGCTTCGTTCCATTATGGACGTAAGAAAGTAACTAGGTGTTGAAAGTCACATGATACAAACTTTTCGTAGTATCGACCTTCACTACTTGAGATATGTATGAGAGATCTATCAAAAAGAATGACGTATGATAGTGATTTGAAATAATAGAGTGCTAAATATTGTTTATTTAATAGTATTAAATAAATATATCAAGAAAGTAGAATATTGACTTAGTTTAATTGTTTGTAAAATCCATTTATTTAGTTCATGATTATTTTATTTATTTTTATGTTTAAAAATAAAAATAAATGAGAACCCTTAACCTCATTCGTAGCTACTCACAGCTGTGATGCCACCCAACCATGAGATTGAGCTAACTGATGGTCAAAACCTCTCTTACATTATGTAAATAGTATTCTTGTTGGTAATATGTCCACTTCGCGTAATTCTTATATTCGTATAGGATTGTCGCTTTGTGTCCTTCAGATGACCATAAATACGCATTGGGGATATATTACAGTTGCGAGAATAACCCATGAGTTTGAATAATAATATTTTAGATCAAATCACTTATTAAATAAAAATACATAGACACGTATATTGATACATCACATACCTATTCGGTAGTACACACCTGTCTAGTGAGAGGTAAATAGGGTTTTGTTATAATATATATATATATATATATATATATATATATATATATATATATATATATATATATATATATATATATATATATATATATATATAAAGAAATGGTTACCAGGAATAATTACGAAAATAGTATCCGAATAAACAGGCAAAATAAGGTTAGAAGATGGCAGAATATTTAAATGTCATATTAACCATATTAAAGAATGGAAAACAAAATCATTAAAAGATTTAGCATTTATTGCAAACGTGGAGAAGGTAAATCAGACTGATATTTCTGAAGTATAAGCTCCAGTTAGCTCTCCTGTTCAAGAAGACATTGTCTAAGTTAATATTGAAGGAGAAGAAAATACTGAAGAGCCAGAGGAAGGAAATAGAACCTTAACAAGACCTAACTGAAAATGAAAGAGACTGATAAATCTACAAGTCTATGTTATAAATAGGATATACTGTAAAAAGCAAAAGCCTGAAAATGTATTTGTGTACAAAATACTGCATATTTCGGGAGAGATTAATACTCTATCTGCACATGTATATTTTCGCTAAAGCTTAAATAAATGTACGTATGTAATTTTAAAAGATTTGGTATTTTAAAGTACTCCAGAAATAAATTAAATAATTAATTATACAGAGCAAGAAACTAATTACTAAAAATTGCAACAGACCAATTTACCTATTAAGAAGAGTTCACTATATGCTAATTAGTCAAACTGATAAAAAAGTCTATAGAAGACTTAAGTAAGAATTGAAATAAAGTTATGTGTAAAAACTAGTGGAAAGATAAACTAGTGAAAGTGATGTTGTTCTAGTAAATAAATAAAGAATAACTCTAGTCAAGAATTTAATTGAACTATCTCTGAATTAATGCGTGTGAGCAAATTGAGTAATGACATTTTATAGATATTAAATCTCTAAGGATATTTGAACTTTAAAGAAATCTGAGAGATCTTGTTCTCAATTAGCAATTAGAAAATTGAACTACTACTACTACTACTATTATTATCATCCTCATTCTCCTCCTCATCATCATAATTATTATTATTAAACTTTATTGTTGTTTCTCTTATTTATAATTATAATTATTCAGCTTTTAATTTACTGCATGGCCCTGAATATACTACCTTCTAAATAATTTACCCATTATTATAGTAACATGAATGAGAAATCCATGTTGGTGAAAATAATGAGTTACTAAACTTTAGAAAGTTATCAATCAATTTTTAAAAATTATATTCGTTATCTATACAAAAAAGAATAAAACAGAAAAGTTATATTTTTTTATATCATAATTTAAAGAATGAAAAGAATATTTATCAATAAACAAATGTAAAGTCTTGTAACTAGGTTATGATAAATCCAGTTTTTGAAAAACATCATTGAATAATTATATGTTAGAAAACAACATTTGGAATATGATAAATCAGAAATGAACAATTAGAGCTGCGTAGTCTTTTCTAAGCATTAACTGACGAAGCAGTGATCTTATGAAGAAAAAAGAAACTACTGGTTAAAACAATTTTCCACCAATAGTTTGGATTGCTTGATTTAATAATACCATCAGGAGATAAGTGGGCTATGCCATAAGGCCTACAAATACCTACTGTCCACTGTATCTAATATCAGCAACTCTCAAGAAAGACAAGTACTATCATAGTGAACTAACTAAGACTTATTTATATATAAATAGTGAAAGAATGATATCTGCAGACACCATAGTTTCTAAATTTTTCATCAATATAATTATTATAAGGCTTTATGGAATATCCTATTTTGTATTATATTTATTATACTTAGTAATAATTTATATATTTATTATTAATAAATTTTTAATTTATATTTGATATTAATCAATATAGTTTGTGTTTGCTTATCGAACTAGTTCAAACATGTTGTAATGAATATTTATTGTTATTAATATTCATAACCCTGAGAACTTATGCAATTTACTGAGGGACATGAAGGGATAATGGTAATAATTTATAAATTGTAATGATCAGGTGTTAATCAGTTTTTCAAAAGTAAACATTCTGTTTAGAAAGTTTGCCATTTTAAATATTCATTTTCATTTACTTATTAAAACTAGAAAAACAAATTAAAACATTTAAAACAAGTGTATTGTCTATATAATGCAATTAGAAGATATTTGAACTCAGACTTTTAAACTCTCTTCAACTATCCACTTCATCTTATACAACCGATATATATGGTCATCTGTTGCTACAGATCAACATCTTCCACACACAAATATATATAATTCATGCTCAGTTTATATTAATATAGCAAATATTCCAACTTTAATTGACAGGCTTTAACCTTCACCCTCCAATTCTTCAATCATCCATATCATTAACAATCTGAGGATGGAGCAGTCAAAGCCCTGTGGATTCCAATATTATTGTCATACTCCTACTGACTTTAAGTCACTCTGACTTTTCACATACAGGGCCTTAATGTGTCCATTTAAATACACAGAGGAGGAATGGGAAGAAAATAAAGCTGAATCTTTACTATATAGATACAAGTATGTTGTTTATACTGAACTTAGTGTAATTAGAATAGATTTGAACTCACACTTTCAAGCGCCCTTCAACTCTACACTCCATCTCTTAAATAATCGATACACATGACCACATACATGTGAAAAAATAAATGATCTCCAATATACTTAAATTACACCAGCACTCATCATGATCTGGACTGATATATATATATATATATATATATATATATATATATATATATATATATATATATATATATATATAATACATTATACAATTACAAATATCCAATAACGCCCTCTGTTTAAAAGTCTATATTTTAATATTAGCAAACTTTAAAATGACATCATTTAAAATGATATCATTTTAAAGTTTGCTATTATTGAAATATAGACTTTTAAACAGAGGGCATTACTGGATATTTGTAATTGTATAATGGTTTGTATATTTTTATAAATATTTCAGTTAGTATTAACAGTAACTTTCTTTTCACACATACATATATATATTGTAACCAGTTGGATTACATCACACACACTAATATAGTGTATGTGAATATATATATATATATATAAAATAAAGGAAAACTAAAAATAAACACGGACAAAAATTATAGTAGATATTTTCTACATTCATTGAAATAAAAAAAATAAATAATAATTCTGATTTAAAATAAAAATTGTTTTATAAATTAAACTTTTAAAAGGTCTGATAAATATTATTTGTAATTCTGATTATGAAATTTAAATATAAGCTTGTTTTTTTGATAATTTTTTTTATGTCTATTTTTGAAATCTTTAATTAATTTGTAAATTTTTATTGTCTAAGTGAAAACATCTATATAGATTCCAAGAGATTAGAGAGATAAAGATAAAATTCTGTTTTCCATCAAAGTGTTGTTAACACTTCAGATGAGTCTATAAAAGGGCTGATGTTGGCTGTAGAAGAGAGTTGGCAGAATAGCTACCATGAATTGATACAGCTGAAGGCAGGATATTAGATTTAAAAGCTACTAATACTTCCTTCTCAAGAGTTTGAATTCACTTGGAGAAAATGACCCACTTCTTTGTGCTGTAATTCATAGCCTTAAACAGAGAGGATAGTTGCTTGTCTAAAATTTATTAAATCAAAACAGCTGCTAGCCTGGAACAATCCTAGACAGAAAGAAATCAACTTCAGACCAAGATTTTACATGAATTACATACTTTTACCTGATGATGACAACAAGCCCGGAATTATATTTTTTCTGATGGGCTAGAAACCAAGCTTACCAAGAGAAAGCTTGAAGAAATTGGTGTACTGATGGTACTGTTCATCTATGGAAGCAGGAAACCACAGATAAATACATTGCATGTGTATACAGTGAGTTGTATTTTTTAAATATTCTTATAAAAGACATTTTAACTTCTAACTTAAAGTAAAATTTGCTCCAGTCAAATGTTTAAAAGAGAGATGATTTGCTATATATATTTTGCTAAGAAATAATTTTCATATTAAAATAAAAAAGAATATATAATTTAAATGCAACCATAATTTTGTTTGAATTAAAATCGAAAAAGCAAATCTTTTAAATTGGTCCAGAAACGTTGATAATTAATCAACAAATACCTGTCAAAAATTGACTATACTTTTGAGAACTTATAAATTGAAACTAATTTTAAATTGTATCTATATTTTGTTTATACACACGTATAGGTAGGAAATTTATGTATTAGAAAATTGTAATATTGTAACAAGTTTAAATAGATAAAAGCCAGTGTGTGTATATACATGCACACTCATATATGTACAATTTTAATATTTTTTATTTTTATTAAATGTCAATTCATTTATTGAATATTCATTATATATTATAAATCATGCATCTGTGTGCATATATATGTAAACCATAATAATAATTTGAATATATTTTATTATACTTTTTGTAAATTAATGTAATGATTTAAATATTGAATAGTAATTATGTAAATTGATGTAATAATTTGACTTTTGTACTAACATTGTAAATTACAGTGCAATGACTTTTATTATTGGATACTTTTCAAAATCAGAACCCTTATAAGACCTTAATCATTTATTTTTTTGTTATTAATAAACTTGTATTTAATTGTTAAAAATTGTTTTCATCATCTCTTGATCACATACAGTAATAGATCTTGTGTTCTCTGGGCTAGATTTGAGCATGGGATGAATATATAAATGGAGGTTGGATGGGTTATTTAGTGCTTTGGGGCATCCAGAGATGATCAATTATCATCCTGGTTGGTGCAAAAGAGGATACTCTTTAAAGCCCATGCACTATCTTTTATTTTAGTTTAGCCTTATTAGAAATTAAGTTTATAGTTGGCCAATACTAGTGGCCAGAGCATTGATGATGATCAGCATGTTTTAAATGTCCCAGCATTATTGTTTAGATTTTTTGATTCTTATGTATTTTGATGGATGAGCACTTAAATGGTGCATCTATGTTATGTTTAAATAATTGCCTAAGGTGGCAAAGAATCAGTAGTTAGCCTGGTCTACAGAAGACCCATTTCCAATCCAGTCACATGGTTGACTGTTGATTTATATTTTTTATTGTTCAAATCCAGCCTTAAGATGGACTGTTGATTTATAGTACTGATTTATTTTATTCCCATCAATGATGATGATGGATGGTTATTTCTCGAGTATTTACTCATACTTATTTTGACTTATTGATAATGCTGTTTGATATATAATTGATGTATAGTCTTTTTAGTTGCTCTTCTGAGTTAGCTGGCTGATCTCTCAATGCTCTCAGAGATCTCTTGATCTCATGCTCCTCTCAAATATTTTTGTACTTATATTTAATATTATAAATTATTTATATATTAAATTTTGAATGGACTGGGGTAGATGATGATTTTTCATCACCCCAGTTCAAACATGTTCCCATCACCCAGTTCACCACCTTCCATATTTCAATAACGCACCCCATCCCGTTACCATATATATATATATATATATATATATTGTAACCATATGGTTTGGCTCAATTACATTCAAGTGATCCAGTATGAAAAATTTTAAATTTTAATTAATAATAATTATAATATATTGAAAATCAGTGTATAAAATCAGTAATAGGTTGAAATGCTTGTTGGATTATAATCCAACAAATTAAGTAAAAGCTCACCAATAAATATGAGTGATGGAAACTTAGACTGTTTGAGATACATTAGAAAATCTGATAGAGTGGACATGAAGTTCATATACATTTTGTCATAGGATCTAGTTGCAATCAGATTTAAAATGGTCATTTAATAGTATTAAATCAATTTGGAAGTATAAAAGTAGTTACTACTTTATTATTATTATTATTAAACAATAATTAATAAAAAAATCAATTTATAATTTTTCTAAATTTTGTAAACAATCTTCAAGTATATTGTATTGTAATTTAAATTGATATGAAACAGTCTACTTAGATATCACTAGAGGGAGAGCTATGAATTAGTATTCATACTGTTCTGTTATTGGTTCATTTGGTACCACAATCCAATGTAATACAAGATATAAATAATTTAACAAAGTTTGTAGTGGGGGGGAGGGGCTATCAAGAAAGAAAATCAGAATAAAAGGGACTTCAATATCTATATCTATAAAAATAAAGAAAAAAGAGCTGAAAAATCGGTGAAATTGAAATTTAATTGAACAAGATTACAAAATATTGTCTGTTTAAAAACATGGAATAAGAAATTTTACACTTTGTATTCATTTTTCACTATTTTCCATCGATTTATAGTTCCTGAGATGAAATGAGAGCCATATTGAGAATTATTTGTCTGAACAAATAAAACTTCAAACTAAGGTCTAATCTAGAAAGTGTAAGCATTTATTTTTATTTTATTTGTGTTAGCCAGTTTTCATATTTAAAAATGATGCATAAATTATTTAAACTAGCAAGGAAAGGAAAGAAGAAAAGACGTTTGCTTATAAATTATAATCTTAATAAAATATAATTAGAAATAATTTTGAAGAAAAGTGTTAAAAGATAAAGCAAACAAACAAAAAAGTCATTTTAAGTAGTATAAAGTTTAATTAATTAAAAAAAAAATGGTTGAACTTTTTTCCTATCTTATTAAAGAAGATAGATCGTCTGCTAATTTTTGTTTTATCACTATTTTTGCTTTGTTATTAAAAATGGAAACGTTACAGTGTTATAAATGTCCAAGGATATCGTATTTATAATTGTTAATGATTAAATAAATTCTTTCTAGTATTATTAAAAAACATATTAATTTGCTGATAGAAATAAATAAATAAATATTTACTTCTTAATCTTTATTGTGTAACATGGGAATTAACAATAGTTTTAAATGTTTTAAAAATGCCTAGATCATTTTAAAATTATTCTAGATATTACCACAGATTAAAAAAAACAATAAATGACTTTAAAAAGTTTATCTTGTTAATTATAATAAACCTATAACTTCATTTTCAGGAAAATTATCTACACAAAGTGTGAATAAACATTATATTTTTAGTTGTGCTACACAGTTTTGGAAGTGTTTGAGTTCTGTCCATTATGCCAGGATCGAATATAATCAGTTTGCTTATCATTCAGCTGATAATGATGGAACAAACTTTGAACTAAGGAGGATAAAATATTATGGGAGAAAATGTTCAGTTTTTTTTTTATTTATTGCTTATGTTTAGTATTGTAATATACTGTTTGTAATGTGTTATTGAGGGATTTTTTTTATTGTGATATGAAAATATATTTAATTAAGGAAAAATAAATGTATAAAGATATATACATTTATTATATTATATTACATTTTTTATTTTATTTTCCCAGTTGAGGGAAAATATAATATTAAATATCATTTATTTAGACAGAGAGAGAGAGGCAGAGAGAGAGAGAGAGAGAGAGATTCATCTCTCGCACTTTTAAAATAGATTATATTTTATTGAAGGTGTAAACAAACAGACAAAATTTGTCAAAGATGTAGTATAATGACACAATTGCTTTATTATATGAAATATTTAATATAAGCATTTTGCATATCTTAAATTTTGCCTATGAATTAGCATGTCCACTTTAAATATAAAATGGAGGCTAATCTTCATTATCTACATGAGTATTGCTTGTTATAACAAAAGTATTATTATGCTTTTAAAAATAATTAATGTTCGTTTGACTTACATGTTGTTTTGTTTAATACACTATTAGTTTCTGCATTGTGAAATGGAATATTTACATTCCCACTTTTATTGTTAGAATTATGTTACCTTGCTATTGTATTGATAAAGATTCATGACAGCTTTCAGCTGATAAGTATGTGCCACATATAATGGTATTAAATATAGTATCATTGATATTGTGCATGGGTAGATGGAGTACTCCCTCCCATTGATTATTCCATCAGAGGATTATATTGTTGAGGCTGATAAATAGTTATTGTTTAGTTAGCATAGTTAATCCCAAGAGAGGATTATATCTATGGTCCATATTCTATTTCCTGTGATGAGACAATGTCTACACATTGATACCTAGGAAAAAGGTATTGCAATTGGCCATATTATTGAACAACTATCATGTTGTTTTGTAGATCCTCCCTTTATTGTTTGATCCCTCATGACGTTATGCAGTTAGTTTTCCACTGTGTATGGTAATGTTTTAGTATTTTAAAATTAAATAGCAAGGATAGGATAAAGTTAGATTCAGGGACACTGGTTTATCTATGGTGTTTGCCTAATTGGAATAGTGTTTTTATGATGTTATAGTATCTTCATCAGTTTATAAAAAACCAACCAAAACATACTAGGGATTGTAAAACTTCTGTATGAAAGAGCAAGAGATGCTCATGTACAATGTTGATTTCTTTTCATCAAGCAGTGATTCACTGATGGACTGATAAGATAGATTAATGATTAGAATGATTATGTCATGGACATAGGCAAGGTTTTGGTGACATGTATACATTTGATCTCTGATGTCTGTCCCCACATTAATAGAAGAAATCACTTCATATTAAATAATAATAATTGTTAATTGTGCTGCATATGATAATTGTCCTTATCATATTCTGATAAATAAAATAGCTATAGTGTAATACAATACTTTATAACTTTGAGTTTTAGATTTTTAAATTTGCACTTATCCCAAAGACTTGAATACACTTTTGTTTTATAATTTGAGTGCTAATTTAGTTTAAATAAAGTTTAACCTTCCTATTCTATAAGATAAAATAATAGAAACATAGCCAATAATGATAGTGATAATATGAATATCATAGTACTAGTTTATCTTATATACTATCGGTGTAGTCAATGTGATATAAATTATTTTATATACCTAACTTTATATAATGTACCTGTCTTATTTCAAGCAATGTGTCTGAAATAAATTTGTAAACAGTGTAAATAAATCTTATTGGGTTAAAAATTTATTTAGTTGTCTGTAGTCTTATTGCTAATCACCATACACATTATTATTGTTATTCCTATTGACACATCATCTGATTATATTGAACTCATCATCAATCAATATAGTATATTTAACTATATGTTAGTATACCAGAATAATGTTGTTATGCTCTATAGTTTAAGAGTACATCTAAGACATCATCAGTTAATAATCAAAATATTATTAACCTAGACCACATATTATTTTAAATGATATATTAAAAGATAAACATTTAATGTGGATTTAATCAGTTTATTTGAACCTGCAGATATATCATTCACCAATCTTGATCACATTGCTCATAGTTATTTAAAAAAAGTAAGTTAGGAAGTTATTGTATTTAGTTATTAAAAAGTTATTCATATTTCTTGAAGCTTAAAGTTTATAATAGTTATGGAGTTTATAAAGTTTCTTTGGAATTGTTAAATACTGTTTGTTAATTCGATTTTGTATTAAGAGCTGTTTTGTGCATTATATTTGGGTAGTGGCAAAATCCCTCTCACTGACCCAAGTTTATATTGTATAGCAATATTTAAGTTGTTTGAACCCTGAGAAAAATAGGTTATTAATTTGCAATGTAGAGTTTGAATTTATGGTATATTTTATATCTACAGTGATGTATTGTAGTTGGATTTGAGTTATGTTATATTCACTGTTTTACGAAAGTTAACCACACTTTAAGGTGTAAATTGCTTCTTGGGTCTTAAAAAGTATAGCTTGTTTTGACTTTATGGTTAATATTCTGGTTTTGTCAAGCTTGGAATTCGTATTTTATTTAGTTTATCTTATTATCAATTAATACAATATTAGTTTATAATTTAAGATCTCAATCTCCATCATCAACATTGTTTTTCAATATCATCTTGATTGTTCTTTTATTTATTCATTCTCATTTGACTTTAATTCATTATCATAATTGATTAATCATTCATTAACTTTTATTCTCTTATCATCTTAATTATTCATTAACTCTTATTCTATCATCATCTTAATCCTTCATTATTCTCAAACATCTTTTTTTTCTCTTTATTCTTAGACTCATTTCATTTTATTATTTAATTATTACTTATTTTCATCATCCATTTAGTCATCTACATTCTAATTTACTTATTACTTAATTTATAATTTTAATTTCATATTCATTCCATAGACCTAATTATTATTTATTTATTGGTTTGTCGAATATTAAATTTATTTCATAACATTTTTTTTGTGGATTTTAAAGCTAGTTTGATCAGAAGTTATTATCTTCATAATCACCTTGTAATCTTGTTTAGATTTATTGTTTCATGCTAGCTTAGTGCAATAAAGAAATCATCTCTTTCTTTTAATATTTTTTCATGCTTATATTTTTGATTATTCGGGTAGTGAAGATTACAATATGTACTATACCAATATCATAATGGTACACACATATAATTTTTGGCTAAAAATTATTAAAATAAAATTATCATAAATAACGAGAAGGTTAATAAATCAATAAATAAATTTATAAAAAATCTAGTTTTTTATTAAATAAAATGCAGTTTGCTGTTGAAACATAAAATTAAAAGTTTAAAAAGTTTTTGTTTGCTTTAGAAATGTCAAACTAAAAGTTTAAGGATTGAGTGAAAGGGGAAGGGAATTAACTTGACAATTAATAAGAAAGTAAATAAACAATTAAAAGTTATGATAGTTTAAAATTACATCTCTCTCTTTTCATTTAAATTATTAAAGAAAGAAAAAATAGGAAAGTAATTTTAAAAACTAAATAACAAAGTGATTTTAAATATATATGTGCATGTTTAATAATAAGGAATAAATGAAGGTTAAAAAATATTGTATGCTCATAAATGATATAAACAGAATTTGCGATGGCTACCAAGTTAAACAAAATCCACAAAAGAACAAGTTTGCAATGGCTACCAAATGAAAACACATAATTGAAAGCTTATCTAAGGAGTATGTTCGAAAACAGTAAAGGAATTTCAACAACAGAGATAGCCAGCAGACATAAAAACCAATTACCAAAATGACAATAGGTCATCCTAATAATTAGTCCAATTTTTTTATCAGACAGTTGATTTCAATCTATCAGTTGAGTTGAGATCACAATCAGATCAATGCAGTCCAGTCAATTAATCAGTCAATCTATTATGTATCCAGAATCATTCATGCATTGTTAATCATCATTGGAAACATACAGCTTTGCTCCAGCCTGAGTCCGATGAAACAGCTAACCTGGCAGGAAAAAAAATGCCTGCCTAACAACTTAAAAATCTGCTGTCAATATCTAACTGTCTTAAAGAAAAATGCCTCAGAATACTAAGCATTAAACCTCCAAGAAAAAACCTCACATCTAACCGGTTGGAAAGATTTTCAATTGAAGTAAAACCAGCAAGAGGTCCACATTCAAATTCTAGGTAATAAATGACATTTTATTAGTTCCATTTCTAATTAAAGTAGCCATAGCAATAATTTGAAGCCTCCAGAGTCAATTAATAATGAACTCTATAGCATGCATAAAGAACTATTGATGTGTGTGTTTTTAAATGTCAAATATTATTTAATGTTTTGTTATATGATATTCTAGTGTATGAATTAAGAATGTGTGTGATCATTATATGTCATTATTAGTCTAATTTAATTAAGTTCTTGTAAAAGTATTTAAAATCAAAATAATAAATGTTTAATTTAAATAAATTATCTTGAAATGTAATATTTGTCACTCAATTCTTTACCACTAATTAAAGCAATAAATTGTTATTGTATTACTCTAGATTGAGCTAGTCATGGGATATTTTGAGTGCTGGATTATGGGCCTACTATCCAAACACATTAGTTATCATAACTAGGTGGCACCTGAGGTCTACCTCAAAACCAATAAAGTGCTTGGATACTAGGGGTTTGAATCTAGCAGTTGAGGTGGGCCATGGTCTGGAAATGTGATTGTGTTATGCATTGCATAGCTTGGTCTGGCTGTGGGTATTATCATTATCTCTGCTATTGATGATATTCTCCCCTCTGCTTGAAGGGCCAGGCCGTTCACGTAATTTTGTAATATAAAATTATAAATTTATGATAAATAAGGTTTAAACCAGTTAAACTTAGGAAACAAAATATGCTGGATCATATCTTATGAATGCACCTGGTGCAATATATATATATATATATATATATATATATATATATATATATATATATATATATATATATATATATATATATATATATATATATATATATAGAGAGAGAGAGAGAGAGAGAGAGAGAGAGAGAGAGAGATAGAGTTTCAGAAAAACCCTGTGTGAATGTTCTGTCTATAAATTTATGTAGGTTTGATAAACTAAGTCAAAAAGATTAATGATATGAAGTTGTGGCTTTCAAATTTGTAATTATGTAGAATAATATTTCACAGTTAATTAAAAAATTAGATTATCGACGATGCTTTCTAACTTCTTTCAATAGCAATTGTTTTTGAAAGAGATAATTCTCAAATATTTGGTTAAATGGCATTTTAATATTTGATATGATGATGGCTAAATGGATTGTAACGGTTTTTAAATTTAATACTCCCCTCCCAAAAATGTATAACAATGCAAATAAGATTTATTGGCCAAAATTGTAAAAGGTATGTGCTGAATGTCACATACTTATATATTTCTATTGTCAATGATAAAATAGTATTTTTTTAAAAAATTAGTCTTTCTAGAACAGGGATGTAAGAATATTGTATGGTAACTAATGGTTTAAGGTAAAGTGGAAAAAAATAATTGAAATGATGGTGATAAAATATTAATTGAAGGGGGAAAAGGATTTATTTTTAGAATGTAAATCAAAACATCAATATAGAATGATATAAATTTACGGAAAAAATCAAGTAATAAAACATTTTTTTCTGTTAAAAAGATAGACGTCTTTAGAATATTCAAGGAGAGAAATATTAAATAAAATTTCAAAAATTTGTTACATTAAAACAGCTTAATTAATTATCACTTAATGAAATAGGATGATTTGGAGTGGGTGATAAATGTTGATACTTCTCTATTCTGAATACCTACTCTATTCTAAGATTGTTAGAAAAGCCTAAAAACAAACTTATTCATTATATTTTCATTTACAACATCCATAAAAACGAACAAAAACTAAGACTAAAATTCAAAATTGCATTTTAGTTGAGATTAAAATTCTAGAGACGTTAATTCAATGATTTTGCAGATCTAGAATGCAGTGAAAAAAATTCATTTTAATTATATTTTTTTAACAAATAATATAAAAAACATCCAATACTTAAATATATAATACTCCAATATATATTTGAACTATGAATTTCTATCCAATTCAATGATTGCTACTACTAAATGTAGTTTTGCAAAAACAAAATTTAATAACTGTATGTAGTT
The DNA here is from genome assembly GCA_028023455.1 of Epiperipatus broadwayi. Lineage (NCBI taxonomy): Eukaryota > Metazoa > Onychophora > Udeonychophora > Euonychophora > Peripatidae > Epiperipatus > Epiperipatus broadwayi. The sequence goes on from JAQFVV010000319.1 coordinate 238,565, forward strand.
TATTCTACAAATAGTAAAGCCTTTTTATAATTTGAACAGCTGTTAAAATAGAATAAAATTACAAAGGACTCAAAATTGGATTACCCTGAAAGAAAATTGGAATCAGAAATTCTAAGCAGAGCCTTAAAGTTGCATTCACAAAATTAAGGAACATCAAATGGTTTTTCATTTGTAGTATTCTTTATTAAGTTCTGTAAAAGAGTAAACAAGTTATTCATTTATATGATATATAACATTAATGGGAAGCTCATTTTGTAGTAACAATACTTTTTATAACGATAGTTGGATAAATTTGTATTTGATATTCATGATATATCCTATGAACAATATATGTTAAGAGTGATATTAAACACCTTTTACTTTCATGGCATTTGTATAAAGGCTATACCAACTGCTGGACAGATATGCTGGCAAATTCAATTTGGCCATCAACCCAGACAAATCTGTGGTCTGGAAAATTAGTAGGGGTGTTACAGTACCATCAAGATATATGGGAAATCCACAGAAATTCCATGGGTTCCCAATGGCCCTTTCCAAAACAGCAATAAGGAGGGCCATCCAGCAGGATTTTTTGGACAAAACCAAAAAGGTAACAAACTCCCTTTCAATGATCTCCCTCTCACTCCCAGGAAAGGTGGCATTGCAAAATATGATGGTGTTTCCACATATAAATTACTACTTGCCCATCTTCAAACCGACCAAGGGATTTCAGGATGCTATAAATTCAGCCTGCACCAAGATGATGTGGAAGAGAAAAACTGTAGCCATCAGTCTGGTCAAGGTGCAGAGCCCACATGATCTGAATGAACTTGGTCTCCATGCTGTCAAGGTGTTTTTTGTTCAAAGAGCATTCTCAATGCTCAGAAAAATCCACAATAAAAGAGAAATGGATCAGAGTTAAGACACTGTGGAGCCCACAGATACACCACCACCCATATCCAGTAAATGGATCAAAGAGCTTCAAGATCCACTACGGACTATATTTTCAGTTACTGAGAAAATAGAGAAAGCTAAGCAAACATACTGGGAAGTATACAAACTTCTTTTCCCAAATCATAACCCATTATCTACCCAATTAAGACTGTCTGTAAAAAATGCTCAGGAAGTCAAGATACTGGTGGATAGGACCAAAGTTGGTTGATTTTATAATCAAGTTTAACTTGTCCTCTTTGCCCACCAGTCACTTTTTGGTGATGCAAAGAGGATTTTTTCAAATAAGCCCTATGTGTAAGCTTTGTAATATGCATGAAGAAACACTGGAGCACATCCTTTATGCCTGCTCATACTTGAGTTGCACTAGAAACAAAATTATTGCAAGCATTTCCTCTGCCTGTGACAATGTTCTGTCAATTGATCAAGCAATTAAAGAAGGAAACTATGCAACTATCAGGCTAGCAGCATGGCTACTACATGCCTTATGGATCACCAGGTGTCAACTTCTCTTCAGACAAGAACATAGTGATCCTTGGAGAACTTTTAAAACAATACTAATGAGCATGATGAAAAGAGATCGCCTCGTTGTGACAGAGCTTCTCTTTGTAGACATATGGGCACAGATTAACATATGTGATGATGAGACGACATCTCAGACTACTGCACTGAATATTATGATGACAATGCCACATAGATTGTTTGCAAAACTTTGAACTTCTATTTGAAACTATTGTAATTACCAAATGTAGCTACCTGACACTGTAAATTTTTTCTTAATAAAAAAATACTAGTAATTTCATGAGAAATCATAAATTAAATTTTTATTAAATAATTAAGCTACAAAAAAGATATAACTGAATGAATCCTGGTTAGATTATTTGATTTGAATATGATTTGATTTCTATTTTTATTTGGTAACATTTGGTTCATATTATTATTAAATTTTATTATTTAATAATGTCGTTTGAATTAATTTCTTAATTTTTCCATTTCTTGTTATACATTTCTCCTATTTATGCGATTATATATGTACAGGTTACGGATATCTAATTCTTGTTCTCATTATGCTAATTACCCTGACATGATTCTGAGATAATATTTTGCAAAAAGAGGAATTAAGCTTTCCATTAGTCATTCCTTTAGAATTGGAGACACCATCTAAGAGAAATTTGTTTATCCAGAAATAAAATAAATGATTTCCATTTCCGTAATGCATTTATTAATTAGTACTTTTGTGCTTAGCTCTAGTAACATTACATTAGACTAATTTGTTAATTGCAAATGGTGCAAGAGTGCTTATCTATATATAAACATATTTTTGGGTGCATCTGAGTTAAAAAATTTAAACATTAATATACCAATGTTTCGACTTGATCACACAAGTCAGCTACTGGGCAATAAAAGGTAGAAAGATGGTTGTAGGGGAACTACAATTACTGAGTTGAAAAAAATGTTACAGTTCCACCAATAGTAAAAATGTTAAATTAAAAATGCTTTCTAATTTTTTTTTCCAAATAGGAGGAAGTTTGTATGTATGAATCTCACTTATTGATACAATCTGGTCATTTAAGTATCTCAGGATTCTCTGATTTTACACTGGTAGAGATTATCACATCTGGATATGATCCTGGTACTATAACGTTTTTTTCAAATCAGTGATTGTAGAGCACCTACAACAGTCTTTCTGCCTTTTATCACCCAGTATGTGTGTGTGTAATTGCAAATATCAGATTACTATATTACTAATCGTAAGATTTCTTGCAAATGAGGTGAACTTTCATTAAAATTAGTGATGGGTATATGTTTAACTGAGTTCCATTTCAAGTAATCGTATCACTACTTAAATATGAAATACATTTTCTTCTCTCTCTCTCTCTCTCTCTATATATATATATATATATATATATATATATATATATATATATATATATATATATATATATATATATATATATATATATATATATAACAAACTAACCAAAGAAAATACATATAAAAACAAAACAAAAACAACTTATAAATCCAATAAATAATATTATATTTCAACCAGAGGACTGGTTTTCATCAGAAAGAAAAAATACACAGTAAAATGGCGATAATCAAAAATTACAGATTTGGTAAAAGATTAAAATTTTTTAACAAAACCCCCCTGATTGGTCACAAAATCTAACACAGAATATCTACCCAATCAATGACAAAATTCAAACAAAAAAAGTAAAAAAAAAGAACAAAACTACATTCCCTCCTAATCAAGCTTAAATTCTATTTAAATTAAAATAAATATAAAAATAAAAAATCCAAAATTAAAATATACATATGTGCATACATAGAAAAATTAGACTATGCTCACATACAAAAAATAGCTGTGCTAACATTAATATTCATTAAAAACTAAAATACTTATACATTTTAATCAAAAATTATAGTTAGTGCAAAGTACAATAATTTATAATAACTAATTATTTATCTATATACCAATTAAACACAGATATTAAACATCCATATAACCAATCATTACATAAAAAACCTCATATAAGAAAATTTTCACATAAAAAACTCACATATAGAAATCATTTAGGAGACCAGGTAACCCAGAGATGTAATAGTTCCAGTGTTTAAATTCAATCCATGTGGTTCTAAGGTCTTGAATTTAAAAACAAAAAAAACTTTCCTTTTGTTTCCTCTTCCTTGAAGAAGAAAAACCTTCCTGAAGAATCACTACTTTTAAATCATCAATTGAATGATTCGGTAAGTTAAAATGTTTTGAAACCGGTCTATCTTTATTCTTATGCAAAATGTCAAATCTATGATTAGTCATTCTGACATTTAAACTATTTGCTGACTCACCTATATACTGGTTTAAACATCTACTACACTATCAAATATTTCAAATTAACACTTTTACATGTAACATAATTAGGAATATACCATTTAATGTTACTATCACTTAGAGATATACTTGGCAAAACAAATTTTATTAGTAGTTCTGTACAGGTAAAAGGGTGTTCTCCATGTGAGGATAAAAGATGTTTTACATGTAAACATATTGTTGTGACAAAAGTGGTCTTTAGTACTAAGAATCGTAACTTTAAATGGTATATTCCTAATTATGTTACATGTAAAAGTGTTAATTTGATATATTTGATAGAGTGTAGTAGATGTTTAAACCAGTATATAGGTGAGTCAGCAAATAGTTTACATGTCAGAATGACTAATCATAGATTTGACATTTTGCATAAGAATAAAGATATACCAGTTTCAAAACATTTTAACTTACTGAATCATTCAGTTGATGATTTAAAAGTAGTGATTCTTCAGGAAGGTTTTCTTCTACAAGGGAGAGGAAACAAAAGGAGAGTTTTTTATTTTTAAATTCAAGACCTTAGAACCACATGGATTGAATTTAAACACTAGAACTATTACATCTCTGGGTTACCTGGTTTCCTAAATGATTTCTATATGTGAGTTTTTTATGTGAAAATTTTCTTATATGAGGTTTTTTATGTAAATATTGGTTATATGGATGTTTAATATCTGTGTTTAATTGGTATATAGATAAAAATTAGTTATTATAAATTATTGTACTTTGCACTAACTATAATTTTTGATTAAAATGTATAAGTATTTTAGTTTTTAATGAATATTAATGTTAGCACAGCTATTTTTTGAATGTGAGCATAGTCTAATTTTTCTATGTATGCACATATGTATATTTTAATTTTTAATTTTGGATTTTTTATTTTTATATTTATTTTAATTTAAATAGAATTTAAGCTTGATTAGGAGGGAATGTAGTTTTTTTTCTTTTTTTTTCTTTTTTTGTTTGAATTTTGTCATTGATTGGGTAGATATTCTGTGTGAGATTTTGTGACCAATCAGGGGGGTTTTGTTAAAAAATTTTAATCTTTTACCAAATCTGTAATTTTTGATTATCGCCATTTTACTGTGTATTTTTTCTTTCTGATGAAAACCAGTCCTCTGGTTGAAATATAATATTATTTATTGGATTTATAAGTTTTTTTTATATATATATATATATTGAAGCAGTCAATCTTAGCTTAAGATTGTGCTTCATGGTTCCATCTACTAACCTGTGTTCAAACCCTATATCCCATCCCACTGCTTTTATCATGTATATATATTTTATGTATATATTTGAGATGCGCACCTAAGTTATAAAATTTTAACTTTTAAATTAGCATTTTTATTATTATTAATTTTATGTTTATTAATTCTTTTTATTAAAATACATAGGTGCTGCTCAAATATATATATATATATGAAAAATAAAATCAAGTTAAAAACTTGTTAATGCTTGTATTTATGTCAACAGATGGCGTTCTACCAAAAACACCGTCAAGCGTATTTCGTTTACATAAACGTCAGAGAATGCATTCATTATCTCTAACTTTAATTCCACTTTCAGATCATGATTTCAAGATATTTGCTATTGTCAGTGAAAGACAGGAATAAGAACTAGATCTAAACACAAACTCTGAGCGTTTATGAAGCAGTTTCTATTCAGCTTGCAAGCGTGAATTTTTTAGACACGTTAATGTCTTCAAACTCAGCATAGCAAGCCAGATAGCTACATGGGTCTGATATCAGTTCAGCATCACCACATAGTAGAATCCTCTGTAATATATATCATTGCAAGAAAGACCTCAAAGGGACATTTATGAAAAACAAAATCAAGTTAAAAACTTGTTAACGCTTGTATTTATGTCAACAGATGGCGTTCTACCAAAAACTCCATCAAGCGTATTTCGTTTACATAAATGTCAGAGAATGCATTCACTATCTCTAACTTTAATTCTACTTTCAGATCATGATTTCAAGCTATTTGCTATCATCAGTGAAAGACAGGAATAAGAACTAGATCTAAACACAAACTCAGCGTTTATGAAACAGTTTCTATTCAGCTTGCAAGCGTGAATTTTTTAGACACATTAATGTCTTCGAACTCAGCATAGCAAGCCAGATAGCTACATGGGTCTGATATCAGTTCAGCATCACCACATAGTAGAAGCTTCTGCAATATATATCATTGGTAGAACGCCATCTGTTGACATAAATACAAGTGTTAACAAGTTTTTAACTTGATTTTGTTTTTCATAAATGTACCTTGGAGGTCTTTCTTGCAATGATATATATTTCAGAGGCTTCTACTATGTGGTGATGCTGAACTGATATCAGACCCATGTAACTATCTGGCTTGCTATGCTGAGTTCGAAGACATTAACATGTCTAATAAATTCACGCTTGCAAGCTGAATAGAAACTGTTTCATAAACGCTCAGAGTTTGTGTTTAGATCAATTCTTATTCCTGTCTTTCACTGATGATAGCAAATAGCTTGAAATCATGATCTGAAAGTGGAATTAAAGTTAGAGATAGTGAATGCATTCTCTGACATTTATGTAAACGAAATATGCTTGACGGTGTTTTTGGTAGAATGCCATCTGTTGACATATATATATATATATATATATATATATATATATATATGTCAAAAAAATAGTATTTTGCTTATATATATATATATATATATATATATATATATAAGCAAAATACTAACAAAATACTGATTTTTTTGTAAATATTTTATTATTTGTCATTTTTAAATTTTTTATTTTTAAGGTACTTTTTTTATTAAAATGTATATTTTATAAAATCCAAGATGGAATGATGCAACTGCTATTTGTCTAAAAATAATTAAAGGGTTGGAAACACTATTGTTTTAATCTGGGGGAGGTATTTTTAATTAAAGTTTTACTTAAAATAACATGGGGATTAAGATTAATGATTTTCTTTTAATTATAAACATTTTTTTCAACTCTATTTCTAATCTGGAAATAGATTTGAATTTATTTTTGGACGTTATCTAACAGTTGCATCTTTCAAAAACAATGAACTATGTAATTAAAAGTATTCTTCAAATACCTGGGCAGAGGTATAAAATGGCTGAAATTTAAATCACAATAGATTAGCTACTCTAGTGAGAATGGATTGTTAACATTACTGTGAAACTAAAAATAATGTAATGTAAATCCACCACCCTTCTCAGCCCTGTTTGGGTGATCATCTTCCATGGCCTTACCATTCTGCTGCCCAAGAGTGAAGTAAAAGCCTGACCTAAGAACTTTAGTATGCTAATAGAAGCTTGCTGCCACAGGAGAACTTGCATTTCAATTGCCGTGCATGTGCACTACTAAATTGGACTCTTAAAAATTGCAAGGTAACTTCTCAAACCATCACCTCAAACTAAATTTAGCCTAACTTATCTATCAAGATTTTTTCTAATGTGTTATTTAACTTTACCTTTTTTTTAAATATGTAAATGTAATTTGCTCTTAAATATTTTCTGTAAATCTAATTTTCTCTCATATGCTCTAACTTTCTTTAACTTTGGTGCGATCAATAATTTCTATTTATTTATTACTTGACTTTATATGTATACTTTTATTATTAATATGCCAATTTCAAACAATCTGACAAGTTGAATTTCTAAAATCGTTTGTTTTCTTTTAAGTAAACCTTCATGAATCAATGTTATTAACATCCCCTTAAAAGATAATGTGTTATTAATTAATACACTCACCAGATTGTTTTCGAGTCAACATTTTATTTATGTTTTAGTATAAAAATATATTTGTTTAACTCTGGATTTTATACCCAGGGAGAATCTAGGACTCAGGCTAATTAACGCTTTGAAATTTTAAAATATTATTTATTCATTTCTGAAAGGTGACATAATAGTTGTTTTCTATAACTGCTAGCTTTCTTTTATTTTTCCTTACTCTTAAAATATCATAAACTTAAATATTCTCAGTTGTTGTAAAATCCATGAAGGTGGGATTGAATTATTTGAAATATCAGAAAAGGAGGGGTCAAATCTTAATGTATATTTTATTAACTTGAAATCTAAATCTCTCTCTATATATATATATTCTAGTGGCATAGTGTATTATTTGTCTAAATTATAGCATTCAAATAAGGGTCATTTATTTTAAAGCAGTGAACTTATTCAATATTGTGACATTTATCATTACTGCATTACTGACATTTGACCTATCTCCATATATATATATATATATATATATATATATATATATATATATATATATATATATATATATATATTTATATATATATACATATTACATGCTTCTAATCTTTTAATCTGGAGGTTACAACAAGTTTGAACCCATAGATTTCTTCTAAAGTCTTGTCCTGAGGATAGTTGAAACTACCTAGGACCATTTATGTCATATAGAAGGGCATCTGGTGGTGATTCCTAAGTCTGGCACATGCTATGCCTATCCACTTTCTTCATACAAAAAGTCCTGTACATCGGAGATGACCACTGCATGCCTATCCACTTCGTTTTTGTCCAGAAGCACAACTTTTCCTGTTATTTTTAGGCTATTATGTCAGCACTGTAAACTTCTTTGTATTTATTATTTCTTTTGCTTCATGACCCAATTTTAATGCTCTAATATTAAAATTGTGCTCTGCTTAAAAATGTATATAAATGCCATTTATTTCTTGTTTTATTAATTAAATTTATTACAGTCTTATACAATCCCACCATCGTAATTTATTTCTGTATTTAAGAGCATCTATTTGCCTTAGGGAAAATAGAGCATTCTTACCAGCGCTAATTAAGAGAATTTTCATTAAATATTTTATCGTATAATCAAATGTCATTTTCAAATGTGTTTTACTTATTTTCACGTCCATAATGGCGTGACAATAGTTTATATCATATGTATAATGAATTTTGGAACGCTCCTAGAAATATATATGTTAGTCACCATGTTTCAGAACCATAAATCAAAGCGTCAATGGCAATATTATATAATTCTTTCTAATAATCGATTGGCATCTTAATATTGGACCCACCAAAGATGTGTGCTTATTTATCATATATTATTTAACTAATAAAGAGCACATGAGAAATAATAGCGTAAATGACAATACATAATTATCTATCATTTGGTAGACAGCTTGCTCATTCAGGCACATACTGATGTATGCAATTAACTAAGTCATAATGTATAATAATTTGCCATTACATTAAACTATATTTTATTGTCTAACTTGTTTGAGTAGTTCAAAATTTTTTTTCTCCACTTTCACACAAACAGCCATGTGTGTATATGTTTTAGTTAAGTCATAGTCATAGATGTCTCATTGTCTTCTCCACTTTTGCTAGAGGGCCGGATTAAGAATTAATTCTCATGTGTCATCATTGCTATGTTATCCATTAGGTGTTTGATCTGGGGCTTAGAAAGTGGGTTCGAATTCAGACTGGTCCCTGACCTAAATCTCGGGCTTAACTGGATGTGAAGTACATTTTGTGAGTTCCAGTTCATGTTAGATGGATAAACATGTTTTGACCGGTACAATATATATATATATATATATATATATATATATATATATATATATATATATATATATATATATAGAGAGAGAGAGAGAGAGAGATAAATATTAATTCATGAATTATATAATTATATGGATAAATGGATGAAAGTCTTATGTGACATCATCTATGTGAAAACAATAGTCTTGACAATAAAACAAATTTCATCTTGATGAATTCTTAATTAAATTCAGAAAATTATGAAATTGCACAATAAGAATACTAATGAGAACTCTAAACAATATCATACAAGCAGCCACATCAGGACTATAGAGGTGAGATTTATAGGCTTTTGAAATAAAAATAATTATATCGTTTTGGTAACATGGAACATCTCAAGTGCAAGGTATATATTCTCAACAAAGGATTCTTTTCCTAAGCTAGAAATTACAATAGAATTATTACAATTTAATATTAAAAATATATGAAAACCAAAAATAGAAATTCTCTAAAAATTAATTATTTAACACGTTTATAAACATTTATTTTTAGCGCTGTTTCTGATTGTAATAAATTTAATCAGCTATTGTGCGCTTTTTCACGAGTGTTAAATAATAAATGAGTACTCATTTATTATTTAACACTCGTGAAAAAGCGCACAATAGCTTAAATGGCTGATTAAATTCAACACGTTTATGTAATTGTATTTCAAAGCTTCATCTATCTTCTAATAATGCATATGTTTTTAACATTTCTAAATATATATTAACCCTTGACAGTATGCATTTCAAAAACAGTATGTCCTCATTTAATTTCACACCATCTTATAAAGCAAACAACTTCCAATGAAGATAATTCCAATGACACTGCAATCACTACGTTTTCAGGATAAATAATTGTTTTGCAAACCTTCTAATACAAACTAGGTCTAATTTCTTTATAACATTTTTTACATTATATTTATAGGGATTTAGTAATCTTTGGGAAAATGAACAATTATCTTATGAAATTTTTAGAATGAATAAGATGTAAATATAAGACTAATAGAAATAATTCCTAATTTATGACTTGGTTCACCAACAAATAAAAGGTTTATCTTTATATTATGAATCACAGAAGTTGGATAATTGACACATAGTTGTCATAAACCAAATCTAATCTTCCTTGAAATACACTTTCCTATAACTGAAAGCTATCAAATTTTTAAGTAGAAATTAGAAAAAGCTAACCGAGACTAGAAAACATTGTTAATGGAATTTCTGAACTTCATGTTTCCAAATCAAGATGCTTCAGATTGGCCTATATAAGTGGACATTTAGGTTAAAGATAAGATGGTCATTTTATCTTTATAAAAGTCACTATATTGTGTCGTGATTTGGAATGTTTCCTCTATTGGCAAAATATGCTTGATTATTATGAATTTTAAAGCGTACAGGTTAAAGCCTGTTTAAAGTATTTACATATGCTTTTAGTGCACTCAATAAATTAATAACTACTCTATAATAGGTTTAACAAGTTCACAACAATGGCTACCCATTCATCATGAATATTAAAAACAAATCATTTCAGACTGAAACAAAACCAATAATAATCTTTATAGCCAATTTTGTTTACAAAACATCCTGATTTTTCTGACATATAAATTAACAGAATTATGACAGAAAAGGAAAATAAAAAGAGATCATGGATAAGCAAAACATAACAAGATCTGATCAGTAGCTCTGGTTACTTTTACATACATTTGTTTATATAAAAGTATCTCTAAAAGAATTACTACTTATGATATTGCCCACTTTATATATCAGGCTTTCAAACCTAAGATTTATAGAATAAAAAAAAATAGTATCGTTAGAGCAGACATATAAGCTTATTTTTTTATAAAGTTTCATTAATACCTATCTGATAAACTTTGTAAATATTAATGAAAGAAAATGTGCCATTGATTGTTTTAAATCAGGAAAACCTTATAAACATACTTCTATCGTCTCTAAAAATAGAAACTAAAGTCAAAATATGATTGAAAAAAATAGTTGGCAATATTTTACAAATACACTTTGAAAAATTTAATATAAAATTAAAACTATATTAATCTTAAAATTAATAAACTTAGTAAGTATCCAACAATTATTACCAATATTTTTATTATATGACTACTTTTTCCCAGTAGTTAAGATGTATTGTCGTTCAGGTTATAAGCTGCAGTGAACAAGATTTATCTTTAACACAGAAATTGAAAAAAAAAATCATTATAAATTATAAATTCTTATGTCCTTTAATAATCTAACCTTAGCTAAAGTTTCTAAAATTCGTTTATTTGACAAAAGTCTCTCCAATGAAACATTTCAGTGATTCTAAATGATAGTCATATTAGGTATAATATTTTCCAGAATGATTTTCCATAGGGTTTACTTTTCTGGCCTATCTTATTTAATATATTCAACAGGGAAAATGTTGGATAGAATGCAAATATATTTTTTAAACTGATAATATTGGTTTTATTTTTCAAAAGAGATCCTTTCCTGAAATAGAAAACTATAAGATTGGATTTTTTTTCCACAGATTGGAGTTTTATTCCTAATCAAGTGATCTCAATATGATCATATTTTTACTTGAACAATAGAGAATACTAATACAAGTTTTTGTAATAATAGACTGAAACACCATCTTACCCATACTATTTTATGAGAAACATTGGATGATAGTTTAGAATATTTTCATTATTTTTCTAAAGATAGATCAAAATTAATTTCTCAGAAAAATCTCATTGAAAAACTAACTGGCACTTCTTGGATTGTGACAAAAATATTTTATAGCATTTTCTGCTGGAATATTATAATATTTCTTGGAGAAAATGTTACCACATTGCTATTCGGGATACTCAATATATTACAGATACACTGAAGTCTATTTCTGTCATATATCAGAAGAAAAGTTGCTTTATAGAAAATATACAAAAAATTTAAGCAGATCGTTTGTCAATAACTCAATATAAAGTTTAACAATCTAAGATCATCTGAATCATTTCAAAATATATAATAGAAAAATTATGACATAAAAATGAAATCCTTAAGAGGTTTCAAACTAATTTCTTTTTTCATATGAAATAATAAAGCTAGGTGGATTTAATCTTCCTAATTTTAATTGGAGTCTCATCAACAGTTTCAAGATAACCAGCTATTGACTAATATAAACTATGAAGCAATTAATGATTGACAAACTCATGGTTATAGCAGTAGTCATAACAGTCACCTGTAAATGTACTTCCTAATTCAAATGTTTGCATCAATTAATACATTTTATTAGTGATTAATATGTCAAAATAATCTTCACGCTAAGTGAATAATAATCACAATACTATAAATATTAAAAAATATTTAAACGAAAGACAAATGTAAAATATTCAACAAGGTAGTATGGACAAATAATAAATAATATGAGGTTGATAAATTTCAAAGAATTGCTAATCCAGTTATCGATGTTGAGCAGATTGGCTTATGTATAATATATAACACTTGAAGTTTAAGACTCATTTAACTGTTACAATAGAAGATTGAAATGTTTATCCACGGTATATATATTAAAAAGAATACAATAGAACAATTCATCAATTGATAGAACAGAGAATCATTAATATAAATAAAATAACTATTGCCAAGCGCTTTCAACTCCCATGAGTCCTTATCAAGGCAGTAAAAAACTCATATTTTCTCCTAAGTGATAAATTCAACATTTCATCAAAACACCTTTTCCGATTAGTTGTTTCTGCCCAATGCACTGAAATGTTGGATTTATTGTTTAGGAAATATGATTTTTTTACTGCCTGGATAAAAACTCCTAGGAGTGGAATTGCGAATTGTTATATTTTATAAGTTGTATTAACAGAAATATTTTCATTTCTTATTTATATTAAAAAGAAAAAAAAAATAGTTAAAAGAGACGAATACTACTTATATTAAAATAAAATTTTCACGAGTAACACACACATATAAAATATTTGTAATTTTTAATATTATGTAATATATCGAAATTAATACCCAAACTACTGGTTTATTATGTAAATGAAATACTCTCAATCCATAGAACAAGATAAAACTTTTAGACGGCGCGTTTTCTCTAAAAACGTTTTGTCTTGGTCTTTGGATTGATATTATTTCGTTTACTTAACAAATCAATAGTTTGGGTATTAATCACAATATTTATATACGTCTATTTACTTACCAGCTATTATAGTAAAATTATATTTAGCTATTCTCGGAGGTTGTTTTCCTATACGAGCCTCAGTAACTAATACCCAAGTAAGGATTTGGTTAATAATTTCAACAGGAAGAAAGTTAAAACAGACCATATTAATGACCTTGGGTATAAAATAGATAACACTTTCAAATTCTGAAGGACCAACATTTTGATTGAAAAGGCTCTGACTATCGCTTCGGGAGGCGGAATAAATTTCTAAGGTATGATCGAATATTAAACTCAATGTCGTAATAAATAGTTGTTGATTAATGGAGTAATTCACAGTAATACACATATTTTCATACAGAATAGGTAGATCAGGCTTAAAAACGACACCGTGAATAACAGGGTCATCCACATCAAATGGTTTAACTAATAAATAAAAAAATATATAAATAAAAATCTATGCTTGCACTTCCAAATAGCAAAAGATTTACTTAAATAAAAATGTCATACGTCACATATATACATAGAATTTCTATATGTATATGTGTTTATGGGAAACAGATTAGCTAGTATAGTAGTCACACAACTCATTTGTAGAATAGTTTTATTTTATCTCTACTTTTTTCTTTTCATTTTTTATGGAGCTATAATGACCTTACTTATTTAAGAGTAGCTGTTTTATTATTAGTAGTAGTATCATCATCATTATCATACACACACACACACACATATATATATTATACTGATCTACGTTTAATATATTAAATAGAATAGCAAATAATGAACAAATGCATATGCATGAAAAAGTAATGGTTGAGTGAGAGAGAGAAAGTACTATGTATACCATCTACAATATTAGTATTTTTACTGCATGTTAATACGCAGTTAGTATATGTTGCATCACCATATATGTCAAATGATAATCACATGCTCTGACCACTACATGCTGAGAATAAATTTGGAGATAAATAAACAATATTAATTACTTAGTTTATTAATAGATCTAAATACAAAAATTACTAGGATTTTATCCCTTATAATATCACAACATCAATTACTTGAACATCTTCTGTCCACATTTGAAACCGGATCAAATACTAAGTGATTTATTATTTCATATTTCAATCCACATTTACTATGTCTACTTCTACTTATTGTAATTTATTTTAGTAAATTATTTATTTTATATATGCAAAAGAGATATATTCACACCAAATAGAATTCTTATCCTAATAATCCCTATTTGCTCTTTGATATAGAGAAAATTGTCATAAATAGTTTAAATAATTATAACGCCTTTGATTCTAAATATAATAGAAAATAAACTAATGATGATTAAAAAATTATGTTGCAATAATATTTTAATTATTTATAAGAAAAATGTTGATTATTTCGGAATATACATGTTTCTAATTTAATATTTTCTTTTTGCATAATGTTTTAAATTCAATAGGTAATTTGTTAAATAATTTAGGAACACAATGATTTGTTATACTATATCATTATCATTATAAGATTTTGCATTTAATATAAATCTGTTTTCCTATGACACATTTAAATTGAAAATAAAGAACTTTGCTAAATGTTCGAGAAAGCATTAAAAAAATAAAACTTGTTAGAGCAATTGGCAAAGCTCTATATTTTTATTTATAAGCTTAAAAATATTGGATCACGTGACTCCATTTTTGTTTACATTTCAAATTGCTTTTATAAAAGGTTTTTTTTTAAATATAATCGATTTTTTTATAATTGTATTTCCCCCAAAAAATTCATCAAACCCCATATTTACCTAGTATTAATGCCATAAGTATTGTGTCAAAACTTATGTATATACTTATTCATAAAAATATACCTAGTCATTGACTGCTATATATAGATAGATTCATGACATCTCTACTGAAAAACCATCTGTAAGAGGGAATCATTTTCCTTTAAAGCAACATGATTCATTATACAAATCAGCACCATACATGCCAAATAACTTAGCACAGGCACCAAACCACCAAAAAACATCATCCATGATTCATATAAATCTTCCAAATTGTCATAGAGCCTGCACAAGGTTCTTATCAATTGTTTTTATCCTCATGATTGAATAGCTTCAATAATCAGGTATTATATGCACCTTTAGGTTGTAATAAAAAATGTTTATTCTGTTGGCCAGGCATAATATAAATCTATCAGATGAATTTAAAAAATTCCTAATAAATAAAAATGTCAAAATTAATAGTATCAAATTTATAGCATCTTTTTAAAAAATCATCTATCATTTCTCACAAATCCAGAAATTCCCAACATTTTAGGCTTTACTTATTCACTTAAGGTTTAGTATTTATCTTTTACCTATTATTTCAAAAGCAGTGCTGGTGATTGTATTTGAGATAATCCTGACAAACTATAAATCTCTCACTTTACCTTATAGCATATAGGTATCACACATTTAGTTGATACTTAATAATTTTTTTTAAATTTTAGTTCCATTTTTAGTTCAGAGTTTATTTTATTTTGCTTTTGATTTTTACATGACCAATATCTTCTTCAAGGTATCAATGATTTGATATTTTTATTTTACCTATGTTTTTTATATATTATTTCCAAAGCATTGATATAAGTATGGTCAAGAATTTTATCAGCTTACCTATTTGATTGACCAATCATTCTAGTATCCAAAGCATTTGAATGTGTGATATAAGTTGTATGGATTTTTTTAATTAGTACTTAATTTCATTAGTCAATGTTTAAGAGTATCTTATAATGGATTATTTTTAAAATCTGATCATCGGCATACTGTAAGCTTGCCTAGCTGTAAATTGAGAGTAGCTTTCTCTTTCAGGGAATTTTTCTTGCATTATCTGGTATCATAGATCTTCTAGTCTCTCTTCTGACCAGAACTTATTTACCAAGGCTCTCTTATATTTCTGTAATGATCTAGACTTGTCACATAAATAATGTCACAATGCTTGTGCAGTGCATTCTAAATGACCACATACTATGGGTAATGTATAGTCTTCAAATATCCAATTTATCTTATAATTCTTAATTAATTATTAAATGGCTGATTAAATTTATTAACAGATTATTCTAAAACTATCATTTGCTGCCTATTTTTGTTTCCACCAATGGGCTGTTCTGCAGTAGTTAATGTTACAATATATATGACTCTTTTTAAAAAAAATATTTACTTTGAAAATGAAGTATACTAATTGAAGTGATTAGTATGCATATTAAAAAAAGAATGTTACAAGCACATGCCCCCAAATCAAATCATGGGCAGTTTATATGTTATCTTAATTGACATAATATTCAGGGCATTACATAGATTCTGGTACTGATAATAAACTCAAAATTTATATTTTTTTTTAAAAGAGAATGATCGTTTCTCTTTATTAGAATTTTATTTTTTTAATAAACAGAACAGCTTCTCTGAGAAAATATATTAAAAAAAATATTTTAAAATAAAATATTAAGAACAATTATTTTTTTTAAAAATCTTCTTTAAATAAAAATAGAATTGTTTTGCTTTAACAAAATATTATTACAAATAATATAACTTTACTAATATTATTTCAAAACATTCACATTTTAAAATTGATCTCATAATCTTGAATTAATGTAATAACTGGAAATCTATTGTTTTTTTTTAAAAATATGAGATTAGATAAACCATTTCTCTTTTTTTATTATTATTAAAATACACATGTTTAAACTTATGAATAGTGATATTGAATTGAATGTTGTAAATTTACTTCTCATTTTACTTTGTAAAAAAAATAAGACAAATAAATTACAAATTATTACTTTGTATTTGGGTGATTGATAATATCTTCAAAATTGCGATAAATCCATTGAATAATTTTAAACATGTACTAACATATAAAATAATGACAGTATTTTTTTTGTTTATTGAAAAAACAATGTCTATATCATAGATCTAATTCAGGAGGGCATAATATATACAAATGGTCACAGAGGAACTGTTATCATCTGTATCCTGATCATCAGAGAGTTGCAGATTTAAAGCAGCAAAAAGTGTAGTGAAAGACATCTGACTTCTGGGAACTCTGCCTTGAAATATATGGAGTATTAAACAAATTAAAAAATAAATGTTGTGGGGTTGAAATTGAAAGTAAGTAAAATAATCTTTCAATGAATTATTATTAATTTAAAATACTTAGTAAAAATAAATTACAAGAATTTGTTATTAAAAAGGAAATGTTTATGATAAAATAAATTTCATTAATGCATTTAATTTACAAAACTTGGATCTAAAGTAATTAAACTGACAATCTGCTTGCAATGCCTACAACCACCACACTGGTTGAAATACTCCAGAATGAACAAGAGAATGAAACGGTTATAAATCATAGCAGAGCAAGAAATGCTCTTATCTTCTTCATCTGTAGCAGCAAAAAAAGCAGTGGGGGTGGAAGGACAGAACTTGAAAATTTTTCCCTATCATCTCAGCTCTTGATGAATGTCAAACCAAGTAAGGAATTAAACTTGTCACCCTGATTTTATTATGATTTTTATAAATCTAAAGAGCCAAATAGACTAAAGGAAAAAATCTTAAAGTAATAAAATATTAATACTATCATATAAATACATTAGATAAAAATAGTAAGTGGTATAAAAATAATGCTAATACAAAAATTTAATTATAACCAACCATCACACCTATTCCAGTTTTTCATAATGTTTAAGTTCAGTCCAATTGATAGGCAAATAATTTATCCTACATACTTGTTTATATACATGAAACATACATATAAACTAATATTTTTATCTATTTTGAGAAATTAGTTTTTTTTATACACCTTGAAAGCAGACAAATTCATTATATATACATGAAACATATATATAAACATAAATAAACTAATATGTTTGTCTATTTGCAAAAAATATTTTTTTCTTGTCTTCACTTAATATAATTAACAACAAAAATAATTAATTGACTGATAAGACAGATATGTTCAAAGGTCAAAATATACAAGGTCAAAATAGCTGCTAGGTGATAGGTTTGAATAATGAAGACTAAATAATAATAATAATAATAATAATAATAATAATAATAATAATAATAATAATAATAATAATAATAATAATAATAATAATAATAATAATAATAATAATAATAATAATAATAATATTTTTTTTGATTAGTTTGTAACAATAGGTTCTAGCTAGCATGAGAAAACAATGTAGCATTTTCCACTTGTCTGTGTAACAACAAAACCATCAGCACATAATGTAAAGTCTTATTTTAAAAAAAAAAACTGTTTGGGCATTAAAAAACAGTAAGAATATGAAATTTAAAACTTAATGTCTACATTTTAAAATTAATACAAAATCTTTATAATTTGGATAGAAGTAAACTGGAAATTTAATCTCAGCTGTTAAAGTGACAAATTTCAATATAACCTGGGTCTCATTTTATGCAGTAGATAGGTTCCTCAGAAAATGTGCACAAAAGAAATCACACAAAAATAGGCTTAACTTATCTTGAAAAATGGGAGATACATACTGTAATTTCCCAAAAATTGCATTAAAGCAAAGCAACAATGTAAAATTACTTTAAAATTTGCATAAAAAAATAAATAAATAAAATATGACTAATAAAAAATTTTAAATTTGAAAAGAATTGATACAAGACAAACTTTTTTACTTTTTTTATTAACTACAGTATTTAATTTTATTCAAAACAATATTTTTTATGCATAATTTACATTTTTTCATACATGTATGATATTTTAATCATTATCACTATTTGAGACATCAGATTCATCATGATGTGATGCAATGTGAGGTACTGTTGCTTCTCCTTAAATGAAGACAAGAGGAAATGCAACTAAAACGTTTTCCAATCTGCTGTTGATCCTTCCCATTTTGCTAAGCAATCTAAAATTGCAATTTTTGTTTACAAAGAAATTCATTTTCTTGGGTGTTTTTTTCTCTCCATTAGAGTAAACTAAAAGTTTAAAATAAAAATAAGAACTTAGACTTATGATAATAAATAGTCACCGACTCATTACTGTTGGGCAAAATTGAATTAAAACTAACAATTAAAAATTAAATTCTTATTTTTGACTTTAATTTTTTAATTTTCAATTCTGTTTAAAAAATCAAATTTCATCGTTTCACATCACCTTAATTTCAGATCATGTTACGTAATTTTTAAATTGTTAATTACAATTAAAAATCAGATTTTAATTATCAAATTTACTCACCTTTTAAAACTAAACTTGCAGACACTAAATGATTAATTGATTACATACTCTTTTTATAAAAAGCAAAAATAAAACGTGATTTAAAATGCAAAAACAACAACATATATAGTATTTTTCATCTATAGTGTTTAAACAGATTTACACTATAGTCTTGTAAAATTTAATATGTGTATATAAAATTAGGAAATCCTGATTTTAAATGAATGATGAACTTCTTTATTGCATAAAATCTATTACACTACTATTATAAAGCAGTGAAAATATTGAAATTATTACATTGGAAGTAGAACTTTGATAATGCACTATTTCTTTAAATATGAAGTGAGTGCGCAGAATTTATAATATTTAAAGTAATAGTGCATTATCAGAGCTTGACTTCTGATCTAATAATTTTTATCGCATAAAAGAAAACTGCATACAAAGATATTAAGAAGAAACATGAATCACATAATTTCAAATTGCATTAAATGAATCCACATAAAATGGACCTGGGTGTATAATTAGCAGGAACGAACTAATGATTTAATTTGTTCTACAAGCTGGAATTTGTTGTTATGGAAATAAGAAAAAAGAAATATTAAACTACTAGAAATTTATTGTTTCTTTAAGCTATTTTCTTATATATATTGAAGCCACAATATAAATAATAGTCATTGATAAAGTAGTCATTGCAATGGGTTTGGGGTTAATCAATACTCTGGGCATCCCAAGATCAGCTTCAATGTCATTATAAAATTATCCATCAAAATGACTATTTTACAAAACACTGGTGAATATCAAATCTTCAATGGATTTTTGCTATATGTTCAGAAGAGATAATTGGTATGTGTTTGTTTTTAACCAAGTAGTATGAAATATATAAATATCAGTAGTGTTCGTGAACAAGAACATTATGCATGGAGTTTGGCATTCAAGTTTATAAATTCTTAACTATGGACAAATACTTGCTTTCCTCAGGATAAATATATATATTTTTTGATTCATGTGATTTTAATTTTTTTTTGTTTTTATTATTTCTATTTGAAATTTCTTGTATTGTGATTTTTTTCTTTCTGTATTCAAGTTTCATTTTCAAATTCAGTCACCTGCATTTTAAAAGTAGGAGCAGTCATTTGATATGATTTGATATGTTGATATATAAAGAGGGAAAGGGATTATAGTCAATAAATATGTTGTAATGGGCATGGGATGATCGAAGGCTACACTTCCCTTTTATGAGTGCAGAATGGGGAATTCTAATGATTCAAGATTGTCCACTTTCCGCTACCTCAAGCAGAGAGAACATACGGACATACAGAAATCTATATCCATATTTAACCGAATCTGTATACTATACGGATATAGCACCAGATTACTTTCCCCGACCAACTGTCTCTCGACTGCTGTAAGATCTGACAGAGTTACAGCGCTTGGATGATATATAAATTTAACGGGATCAAATACTGCACCACCAACTTCCATGTGTTAATTCAATAATCAAAAAAATGAATAATGGTTTTCCCACCCTTAGACTAGACTACCCCTTTTGGAGTGGCAAAGAACGAGACAAGGCAGGTTTAAATAAAATAATAGATTTAATAGAATAAATTAATTGTAAAAGAGATAAAAAAAAACACATTAACATGAAATGAAAAAACACATTATAATCTATAGTGCTACAAGAAAAGAATACATATAAAACTATTATAAATGATGGTACATTTATAAATCGTCAGTCTGCGTATTTATCAAAAAAATTCAAGAATGTCTTTATCATTCACAAAAGGCCTGTGGCCATTGTCTAATTAAACTATGTGCACATTGAAATATATAACAAAATAGTATGTATCTTTACCTAGGTTTTAGTCTCTGAATTTATCTGATGTCTTGCCGACCATCACGTGGATTTTCTCCACTTCTTTAGGAGGGATGGTCGCAGGTTAGATTTGGTTGTGTGTAGCTTCTCAGTGTTTAAGGCATCAAGGATGAGGAATCAAGGACAAGGCAACTAAATGAATCCATCGGCAGGCGCTATGATGGCAGTTGTTATATCTTGGCCAGAACCATTAGTACAGTAAGTCGGGATCGACCAGCGATCACGATGGCCTTAGCCAGCCATTCTAGATGAGGCACCAATGTTGAAAGTCATATCTGTTAACTATATCGGTTGATTATTGGAGCTGTCTTTTACCACCCTCTTGACACAAAGTCTCTAGCTCTCTTGAAAACTTTTTTTTAATTATTGAATTAACACGTGGAAGTTGGTGGTGCAGTATTTGATCCCGTTAAATTTATAAATCATCCAAGCACTGTGACACTGTCAGATCTTACAGCAGTCGAGAGACGGTTGGTCGGAAAAAATAATCTGGTGCTATATCCGTATAGCATACAGATTCGGTCAAATAAGGATATAAACTCGTGTATGTCTGTATGTTCTCTCTACTTGAGGTAGCGGAAAGTGGACGATCTTGAATCATTAGAATTATGCACTCATACAAGGGAAGTGTAGCCTTTGATCATCCCATGCCTGTTACACTCCATACATGCACATACTGTGGTCACACATATAAATATTAAACATTCACACAATATTAAATATCATGTTTGATAAAATAAAGAAAAAAGAGTGAGCTTAAAAAAATTTACAGAACAAAGAAATGTTTCAATTAATTAAAAAAGAGAGAGAAGTAGAATCAAAAAGATTATTATGTTTTACCCTCCAAAGTTCGGATTTTGGTGAAATTAAAATGTAAAATTAGAAATATTGGAGGTGTACGTTAAAAAATAAAGTGATAAAGAAATATAAATCAAATGCAAGTTAAAATCTGATTTTAAAGTTTAAAAAAAAACTTTAAATAGCACGCAAAACATAGAAAGTTAAACATAATCAAAAGATAAGGATCTGGGTTTTAAAGTACACATTTGATGATAAACAAAATGTGGGTATGGAGTGTATTTGAAGCAGAATATAGACAGCAATAATAAATGCTTGTCTAAACTTAAATAAAAAAAGGAGAGAAAATCCACGTGACAGTCAGCAAGATGTCAGATAAATTCAGAGACTAAAACCTAGGTAAAGATACATACTATTTTGTTATATATTTCAATGTGCACATAGTTTAATTAGACAATGGCCACATGTCTTTTGTGAATGATAAAGACATTCTTGAATTTTTTTGATAAATACTCAGACTGACGATTTATAAATGTACCATCATTTATAACAGTTTTATATGTATTTTTTTCTTGTAGCACTATAGATTATAATCTGTTTTTCATTTCATGTTAATGTGTTTTTTTTGTTATATCTCTTTTACGATTAATTTATTCTATTAAATCTATTATTTTATTTAACAAGCGCTGTGACTCTGTCAGATCTTACAGCAGTCGAGAGATGGTTGGTCGGGAAAAATAATCTGGTGCTATATCCGTATAGCATACAGATTCGGTCAAATACGGATATAGACTCGTGTATGTCCGTATGTTCTCTCTGCTTGAGGTAGGGAAAGTAGACGATCTTGAATCATTAGAATTCCCCATTATGCACTCATAAAAGGGAAGTGTAGCCTTCAATCATCCCATGCTTGTTACATATTTTGGGGGCCAGTCCGGGATTTCTATTACTGCTGTGCAATTAATGATCACGTGTTAAATAATTTTATAAGATAACATAAATATTTTCTAAAATAAAAATTGTTTTAATATATGTGTTTCAAACATATAAAATTAGCGTTGTAAGTTAAAGTGGCTAGAAGTGAAGATGAAGGGGATAAGTTTTATTTTATGATACTCTATATGAGCATTTCACATCAAATGTGTACAAAGAATAGAAAGAGGGGGAAATTTTTTTTTGTTAGTATTACGAAAGTTTTGAAATGCGTAGTGAGGGATAATCTGAGACAAGAATAATTACACAAGTTGTAATGAACAAATAACTAATTATATCAAATGATTGCTGTAATGTAATATAAATCGTTTTAAAGAAAGAGAATAACACAAAGTTTCATGAAAGTTTATGATGAATAATAAAAATATATATATAGTAGCTGCATAGCCCAGTAAAGTTAAAGAATAGATAAATGTGTGTGTGTTTCCTAATCATATAAAAAATGTATTCAGCTATAATTATAGCGATCGGATATAGATTATCTGGATGTAATTAATTAACTGCGGTCACACATATAAATATTAAACATTCACAGAATATTAAATATCATGTTTGATAAAATAAAGAAAAAAGAGCGAGCTTAGAAAAATTTACAGAACAAAGAAATGTTTCAATTTATTATTGCTGTCTATATTCTGCTTCAAATACACTCCATACACCATTTTGTTTATCGTCAAATGTGTACTTTAAAACTCAGATCCTTATCTTTTGATTATGTTTAACTTTCTATGTTTTGCACATTATTTAAGTTTTTTTTTTAAGCTTTACTTTCTTTCAAAATCAGATTTTAACTTGCATTTGATTTATATTTCTTTATCACTTTATTTTTTAATGTATACCTTCAATATTTCTAATTTTACATTTTAATTTCATCAAAATCCGAACTTTGGAGGGTAAAAGATAAGAATCTTTTTGATTCTACTTCCCTCTCTTTTTTAATTAATTGAAACATTTCTTTGTTCTGTAAATTATTCTAAGCTCACTCTTTTTTTTATTTTATCAAACATGATATTTAATATTCTGTGAATGTTTAATATTTATATGTGTGACCACAGTATGTGCGATCATCACATTACACCATTCCCCTCCTTTAAAATCTTTTTTTTGTGAAAAAAAAAAATTATGCATTGAAAGCTTGATGCTCCCAACTACTGTTCAAACCTTTTTAGATTTATGCATTCCTAATATGATTTAGTGATGAGGTTAATCTCTAGAGAGGTGACCAGGTAAATTACATCTCTTTCCTTGATGACCCAACCAGCATTGCCAAACCAATTTAATCTTGTCATTAACATTACATGCATTTTATTTCTGCCTAATACTCATATATACAGGTTCAAATCCACAGGATATCTCTGTGACCCAATTAAACCTGTTCATACATCACATCCTGCAAATGATAAATCCCTAAGTGTCAACTGTGGACACTATTACCAAGGTGGGTTGGGAGGCTGGAATCTTTTTGTTCAGCTCATCCATGAGCTCAGTTTATTTTCTGATAGCTCTTAATTTATACAAGGGGTTCTTTTCCCCATTGATAGGTCTCTAAACCATTGACTCACGATATCTGCCCAATATCTAACTGGAAATCTTAATCCAGTGAGTCATTATGAGAATGGGATCTCTGTCCCTGTGTTCTCTGTATGATAAGATTTGGTGCACTGCAGAACATACATGAATGAATAATGAAGAAGGCATAACCAACTACTGTTCAGACCCATCTACCAATATCTAAACCTACATGCCTTCAGCCTCGATCTATGACCTCACACTCATATTTATCTTATGCTTTCTTATTTTATCATAATGTCCTTCATCTCTTTTCCCACTTATCGGCTCAAACATTTCTTTATTTTATCAGGATCCATATTACAGTCTGTTCTCCATGACTCATTGTCCATTTCCATTTCCAATCTTGTTATCATTAAATCCTTCCTTTATTTGTGACTGCCCTTATGTGTTTTATCTGGTGGTTGTCTTCCTCTATTGACATAACCTCTGCCTCCTCTGGGATGTGGGGTTTGCTCCCTAGGCTCATGGCTCTTTGTCCTGTCATATGGATGCTTACATTCCGTCTCCCATATCTGTTGTCTATTTTCCTGTCTCCTCGGTTTCCATCCCATAGAATATCCCCGGTTTTCTTGCCATCGTCCTTCCCCAGGATCCCATCCATTCTTTACTATAGGTGATTCTTTTAGAAGCAGACCAGATTGCCATCCATCCTCCCTTTGGTTGTCCCTGGTTGTGTCCAATGCACTCAGCAATTCAGCCACCCAGTCCACCATCTTCCTCTCTGTACTTATTAGAGTTCGTTGAATATTCTTTGGAAACCTGGGCCTAATTATCCGGAGTATTTCTGTCTCAGATAATAGATTTGCAGTCATCACTCATAACTTAGCCACTTGATGATGAAAGAATGTTATAAATGATTCCTCCGGTCTCCATTTATCCTGTTTTATCCAATGTAACATATCTTCTTGGAGTTCCTCACTCCAATAACTGGTCTCCAATGCTTTATAATATCCTGCAAATGTGATGGGTTTCTGGAAGAGTGAGTTCCACCAGACTTGTGATTCGCCCTGCAAATGGCTGCAGGCGACTGCTATCTTGGCCTCCACACTCATTCTACCGAATTTGAAGTACCGTTCTAGGCTGTTCAAATGCTCCATCGGGCTTTCTCCAGGGTTTCCAGTGAAGACTTGGATCTTCAGAAATTGGTGGAAGCCCACAGGATAATCCATGCAATTTCCAGTTCTCATAATTCCACATTCTTCACTGGTTCTTGGTCCTATGCCCTCTATGTTGGCATTGGTACTGCTATTGGCTGACCTCTTGATACTCTCTTCAACCTTTGTATTTAACCTTGCTACTATCTTTGCCACCTGACTTAGATTCTCCTGTATGCTCATCATCAATCTATGATCCTCTACTCTAACTACTTCCACCTCTTCATCTAACTGTCTTATCTCCCTTTCTGGTCGCCCTATGTCCTTTTCCCAATCAAATTCTGCTGATTCTCTACCTCTATCCTCAACTATTTCTAATTCCTCATATGCACATGGCCCTATTCTCCTTTGTTCATCCCTCTTAATCTCTTGGTGAAATCCATCCCATGAGTCATTAGCCTTTGATTGCAGGATGACCTCATTTCTTATTTCTTCCCTGACTTCAGACTATCTTTTCTGGCAGTCTATCTCTACCTTTACCATCCATTCTTCTATCCTTCTCTCGTGACTGTCCACGAGTTCTTTCATGAATTGCTCTTGCTCCATCCTCATTTGCTTTAACATATCCATGATATTACTATAGGCTATTGTATCCTCTACTTTCATCTCCTCTCCATTCCCTTCTTTTACTTCCTTTTCTTGAAGTTCCATTTTGGCTTGAGCCCTTGTTCACATAAATATGATTTTTATTTAACTTTCTTTATATCTGGACTGATTATTCCTACTATTGACCTCTTCTAACTAGACTTATACCCTACTTCTTTCGACTGACTTTATGTTTTTTCACTTTGATTAACTTTTAATTTCTTAGTTGTCTATCGATCAGCATTCAGATCGCTAGCCAACCCAAACATCCATACTCTGGTTTATCTTCTTATTCACCTGCCTTAGATTCGCCCGACTGCCTGTCCACCTTGATGATTGTCCTCTATTTTCCCTCTTCATCTACCTCTGACCCCTATACTTCAATTAAATGATGCACTTATATATTCTTTTAAATTTAACTTACTTAAATACCATACTTGTTCTTCTGTTAACGATATACATTATAAATTTGTTTTATTTGACTGTGTCTCCAACATTACCCTTCCGATATATATATTTTTCTACTCCTATGTTTACAAAATTCGGCCACTTAAGGTTACTACTGTTTTAAACAAGATCACACACACACACACACACACACATATATATATATATATATATACTTCTCTTACACATGCGACTATTCTAGAATCACACATATATTGTTCTCCCACTTAACTAAAATACATGACAATACTTATAGTTTCTTCAATTTAACTTATACACATGAATTCCTTTATCATTAATATGTTTTATTTTCCACTTAACTGGGACCGTTATTATTTATTCACACATATATATTTCTTCATTTAACTTAGTTTCGACTATTTTAATCATTTAACCTTTATAACTACAACATTACTGAAACTGTTTCACTATTTCTAACTTAACTATTTTATGTTTTCATTAATTAATTACATCCAGATAATCTATATCCGATCGCTATAATTATAGCTGAATACATTTTATTATATGTTTAGGAAACACACACACATTTATCTATTCTTTACCTTTACTGGGCTATGTGGCTACTATATATATATCATTCATCATAAACTTTCATGAAACTTTGTGTTATTCTCTTTCTTTGAAATGATTTATATTACATTACAGCAATCATTTGATATAATTAGTTATTTGTTCGTTACAACTTGTGTAATTATTCTTGTCTCAGATTATCCCTCACTACGCATTTCAAAACTTTCGTAATACTAACAAAAAAAAATTTCCCCCTCTTTCTATTCTTTGTACACATTTGATGTGAAACGCTCGTATAGAGTATCATAAAATAAAACTTATCCCTTTCATCTTCGCTTCTAGCCACTTTAACTTACAACGCTAATTTTATATGTTTGAAACACATATATTAAAACAATTTTTATTTTAGAAAATATTTATGTTATCTTATATAATTATTTAACACATGATCATTAATTGCACAGCAATAATAGAAATCCCGGACTGGCCCCCAAAATATGTAACAAGCATGGGATGATTGAAGGCTACACTTCCCTTTTATGAGTGCATAATGGGGAATTCTAATGATTCAAGATCGTCTACTTTCCGCTACCTCAAGCAGAGAGAACATATGGACATACACGAGTCTATATCCGTATTTGACCGAATCTGTATGCTATACAGATATAGCACCAGATTATTTTTCCCGACCAACCGTCTCTCGACTGCTGTAAGATCTGACAGAGTCACAGTGCTTGGATGATTTATAAATTTAACGGGATCAAATACTGCACCACCAACTTTCACGTGTTAATTCAATAATAAAAAAAATGAATAATAGTTTTCCCACCCTTAGACTAGACTACCCTTTTGGAGTGGCAAAGAACGAGACAAGGCAGGTTTAAATAAAATAATAGATTTAATAGAATAAATTAATCGTAAAAGAGATATAACAAAAAAAACACATTAACATGAAATGAAAAACAGATTATAATCTATAGTGCTACAAGAAAAAAATACATATAAAACTATTATAAATGATGGTACATTTATAAATCGTCAGTCTGAGTATTTATCAAAAAAATTCAAGAATGTCTTTATCATTCACAAAAGGCATGTGGCCATTGTCTAATTAAACTATGTGCACATTGAAATATATAACAAAATAGTATGTATCTTTACCTAGGTTTTAGTCTCTGAATTTATCCGACGTCTTGCTGACCGTCACATGTATTTTCTCCACTTCTTTAGGAGGGATGGTCGCAGGTTAGATTTGGTTGTGTGTAGCTTCTCAGTGTTTAAGGCATCAAGGACAAGGCAACTAAATGAATCCACTGGCAGGCGCTATGACAGCAGTTGTTACATCTTGGCCAGAATCATTAGTACAGTAAATCCGGATTGACCAATGATCACGATGGTCTTAGCCAGCCATTCTAGATGAGGCACCGATGTTGAAAGTCATATCTGTTAACTATCGGTTGATTATTGGAGCTGTCTTTTACCACCCTCTTGACACAAAGTCTTTAGCTCTAATCCCCACTGAAAACTTTTTTTAATTAAAAAATTCCACCAGCCTTTGTCCTTCCGATCCTTTGTTTTCACTTTCATTCACATCTTTTTTACTATGCCTTCGGCCATATGTAAATTTGTTTTACCCAATCTAGTAGCACTATGTACATTTATTTATTTCAATATTTTTTAATTTAATTACACAGATTTTAATACATGTTTTTCTCTCCTTTTTTTATTTAAGTTTGTTTAGACAAGCATTTATTATTGCTGTCTATATTGTGCTTCAAATACGCTCCATACACGCATTTCGTTTATCGTCAAATGTGTACTTTAAAACCCAGATCCTCATCTTTTGATTATGTTTAACTTTCTATGTTTTGCGTGCTATTTAAGGTTTTTTTTTTAAACTTTACTTTCTTTCAAAATCAGATTTTAACTTGCATTTGATTTATATTTCTTTATCACTTTATTTTTTAACATATACCTCCAATATTTCTAATTTTACATTTTAATTTCACCAAAATCTGAACTTTGGAGGGTAAAAGATAAGAATCTTTTTCATTCTACTTCCCTCTCGTTTTTAATTAATTGAAACATTTCTTTGTTCTGTAAATTTTTTTAAGCTCGCTCTTTTTTCTTTATTTTATCAAACATGATATTTAATATTCTGTGAATGTTTAATATTTATATGTGTGACCGCAGTATGTGCGATCATCACAATGTATAATTATTAATAAAAGTAAATTTACAGATCCTCTGGAAATCCAACACTGATTCATCAAAGCGACCTCAAGGTTCTTTTATAATCAACATTAAGTGCAGACTCTAGAACAAACAAAATTATATTACTTACTAATAAGTTTTTATTAATATTTACTTGTAATTATTTTATTTCTGAGTGCACAATTAATCAATTTGAGTAAATGGTCTTTTTCTTATCTTTCACTAATTTTAATATGACTTACACACTTATAGATGGAAGTGGTATTTTATATATTTTTTTAAAAATAGTTATAAATATATTTACCTCAACTTATAAACATTATTCTGATAATTATATTAATGGGATAGATTTAAAATTACTGAACTATCATTTTGCTTATCCCTTATATATATATATATATATATATATTAATTAATAAAGCAAGTCATATATAACATGACATTACTTTTATGAGCTTGTAATTACAAAAATGCACATAGAGAACGTACCAATAGCTCTAACAAGCTCGTAAATTAACAAGTGCGGTTATGAGAAATATTTAAAATCTCTATTCTGGATAGAGATTTTAAATATTTCTCATGTTAGAGCTATTGGTACGCTCTCTATGTGCATATATATATATAGGGAATTATCTAATTTTATTTTGTATATACTGTACTTTGAATTATTTTGTTTATTTATAGTGTAAATAAAGATTGATTGAGGACAGACTTCTATCACTGATTCAGTGAGATTTATTGTGTTAACCATCAAAATGATCAGAAGACCATTCTTTTTGACTAAATATTTTTTTGTAAATATTTATTATTATATGTTATAGATTATTAATAAATGTTATTGTGTTGTTAAAACCAATCTGATCTCTGTTTGATCATCGCCATCATCATTATGCATTTACACCATTAAAAGTTTCATCATCACTATCATTATGCATTCACACCATTACAGGTTTGATGATCATCATCATCACTATGCATTACTCTCCTAAATGATTGATCATCAATATTTTTATATCTATGCTTATACATAGGCATATTTGGTCAATAATTAAGTAAGTCCATCCCTGAAGAGAGCTGACTGCAAGAACTCTGAGTTTGAATTCTGTGGTATAATGGGGCCTGAAAACAAATGTAATGTATATGCATTAGTCTAAATTACATTGAAATATTTTAAATAAATTATGAGTTACCATACTAAACGTAGATGTGATTTGGAACTAGAAATTTCATTGTGACATCTTTATCATCCTACTCAAAGGCATAGGTCTGACAGTAGTGATATGTGCTTCCTTTGTTATATGCCATTTCTGATTCTGTAATATTTGGCACACCCAAATGGTATGTCGAATCATTGATTTAGGATATGACTTGTTGTACGTTATTTGATGCATTGTATTCAAATCATCCAACTACTTAGTATTATTCACATCATCTTATGGCATACCCCATGATTCCGTTATATTATTGTATATATGAAATTGATAAAATTATAAGGCATATTGCAACATCAGTTTATTATGTTTTCCATGTACATTACATATTTTATTTGTAATATAGGGTGTATGAGCACAGACTTTTCCACAACCCACCACTCCCCACTCTATCTAATAACACTGATACACTCAAGCATATATATGCTGAAAAGATAAATAATCACCAATATATGTATTTCATGCTAAAACAGCAATCATCAGTTTTTCCAGATTATCATCTCCCACACATGTATACTATAAGTGCTCAGATATATGTTAAGATAGACAATCTTCATACTTTAATGGAAAGGCTCCAATCCACTACACACTCCAACTCTTCAACCGTCCATCCAATTGAAAATGGATGGATGGCTGAAGAGTTGGAGTGTGTAGTGGATTGGAGCCTGGCCATTAAAAATTGGTGCCGATAAAGTTTAAACCTGGAGATAGTAAAATTTCATCACTCTTAACATAGTGTGATTAAAAAGTTAGTGTATTGTTAATTATCAAAACAGTTATAAATAAATGTGAAAGTGAAGGCAAACGAATAGCATTATTTAGGTAAACCTGATTGCTGAGTTTGATGTAAGCAATTTTGCCAAATGGCCATTATACATAAACCAAGGTGGATTTTTTTTAATTTCAACAACATCGAGAATATAAAATGTAATATAGCAGCAATCTTATGCTTTTAAGTAGGAGAGTTATTGAAACCTGTTTTTCTGAATAATGCACCTTATGAGGAAATAACAAGAAAGTTAAATGAATATTTTCATCCTCATTTATCTTACCACATATCTCGTTTAAGTTTAGGAAGTAAGCAAAAAGTGTGAAAATTAATGAACATAATGCATTGATTAGAGAATTAGCTAAAGATTGCAGGTATGAGAATTTTGTGGATGAAATTTTCATTAATCAGCTGCTATAAAGCATGAAACATTTAATAAATAAGATGGCTGTTAAAAAGGAATATCTTACAACCAAGTTAATATAAAAACAAATGCCTGATTTTCATCATAAAGCAAAGGATAGCCAAAATATGGGAGTTTATAAGATAAATAAGTAAATTACTAACTAAAAAAAAAATCAATATACATAAATGAATTTAAAGTCATTTATTATTGCTTTAGGAAAGCAGACATGTTGCAAGTGGTAAAATAATAAATGCCTATTAAATGTGAATTTAAAAGACCTTTAACCATGTATGTAGAAAAGCTGATAATGGGAAGAGCCAAGAAAAAAGCAATCACACAAACATAGGAGAGAGAAAACATCCAATAAACATTTTATTGAAAATATGGAAGTTATAGGATTGAAGCAATTTATGATGAAATTGCAAATCTGTGGAAAAGATATTGACATGGCTCAGTGATATTAATAATGTCTCAAAATGATTGGAATGCACTATCCATTAACAATGCAAATATTCCAATAGAAAAGCTAAATATTAAGGCTCAAGATGCAACGGAAATATGGTAGAATTAATTAGTCAAGTAAAAGTGCCATAAAACATTAGGGAAACGAGTTAAGAAAAAAATAGTCCTATTATCTGCAGAGAATGATTCTAAATAATAGAAATTTATGCTAGTAATGTAAAAAAAAAATTTCTGAAACAAGAAATTGAAAAGCAATAACCAAATTTGTTAATAAAAAATCAGGTAAAATTTTAAGTAGCCTGATAGAGATTGAAAGAATTAATTAATAGTAAATATATGTTTTTAGAAAAACATCCTAAAAATGTGATTAAAAGGAAGTTAATAGATATTATGAATAAAATGGTAAATTTAATAATTTTTGAATAGAGTAGATTATTTAAAATATTATCCAAATGATTTCATATCAGCTAAGATGTTTGTAAATATTAAGACTCATAAAGATGGTTTTCCTTTAATATTTATTTTTGATTTTACAGGTAGTGTTGTAGAGGGTATTTCTAGGTTCTTAATAATTTTTTAAAACAATTTGTTGATTTTGGTCATTACAGAGCATCTTTTTCTTTTGCGGCTTCTGATAAGATTAATAATTTTATAATGGAAAATCATTGAATATTTGGTAGTTTAGATATTGAGAATATGTAACAGTCTGTTAATAGATGAAGCATTTCTGATGTTCTTATTTTTGCATTGGTTAAGCAAGAATCTTTGTCAAAAAATAAAATTAAAATTATCAAAGATTTCTTTTTATTATTAGAGGATTCTATGTATCTCCATTATAATGGTAGTTTTTATAAAATTAAGGAAGGGTGGATAATAGGTTATATTATTTTTCCTTTAGCTTGTTCAGTTTATATTAATTATTTGGAAAAGGAAATTATTATTAAAAAGAATTGTTTATATTTAAAGTTATTTGTTAGATATGTGGATGATTGTTTGTTTGTAGTTGAGAATGATAAATTGAAGGAGTTGGTAAATGAGTTTAATTGCTTTGATCCTTCTATAAAATATGTGGTAAAAGGAAGGTGGTTAGACTTTATTAAATTAAAATTTTTAGATGTATTGGTGATTAGAAATGTAAAGACTACTTGTTTGGTGTGTAATCATTATGTTTAAAGTAAAGAGTTATGGTCTATAATTAAGCCTGATAGATATCAATCTATATTTCATAAAGTAGCTGATTTAAGAAATTATTGTTATAGATATGAGATTAAATAATTCTAATTGGGTAACTTTGTTTCAGAAAGGTCAATTTTATAAAGATTATTTGAGTGTTGGCTACTCTAATAAATTTGTTAAAAGTATTTTATTTA
The DNA here is from genome assembly GCA_028023455.1 of Epiperipatus broadwayi. Classification (NCBI taxonomy): domain Eukaryota; kingdom Metazoa; phylum Onychophora; class Udeonychophora; order Euonychophora; family Peripatidae; genus Epiperipatus; species Epiperipatus broadwayi. Next base: position 272,637 of record JAQFVV010000319.1, read on the forward strand.
GTAGTAATATTTGTAATAATGTAAAGAATAAAGAAAAATATGATTTTATTTTTTTGGTAAATTGTCTTTTTATAAAATTTATGTAAATTAGTAATTTATTTGGAAATAAGAAAATTGCTTGGAAAAGGGGTATTACTTTGAATTATTTATTAAATAATACAGAGGACATTTTTGATAGGAAGACTATTCCTGAGTAGTGTGTATTATTTTATCACTTGTTTTTGTAAGAAGGTATATATAAGTCAGAGAGGTTTGAGCTTAAATGATAGAATAAAGATACATAAAAGTAGAAAAACATATGTTGGTTCTGCTTTATATATCCATGTAAAAGATACAGGCCACATTATTAATTTTGATGAAGCTAAGATTGTCTTCTTTGAGAGAAATGAAATACAAAAAAGAATTGAAGAATCTTTATTATTAAAAATTTATGATTCTGAAGCAATTAACTTATTAAACGTTCTTTTAATATTAGGGATATATGGGAAGTAAATGGAATTGTTGATAATGTTTAATTTAAATATGTTATTTTGTAGTACTTTACACTTGAGAATTCTGCTTGTAGTGGTAAAACCATTGGTACTGTTTTAGATTTTATTTTCTTGGCTACTCTGGTTGGGTTTTGGATTTGCCATAGTTTTGATTATTTATTAGATTAGCTTTATTCTTTTAATGTTTAAGGTTGAAAATAGTTGTATGCAAACTGTAAAAATTCCATTTATGCAGAAAAAGAAAGTAGAAAGGGAGGCATTGACTAATAAGAACATACTGACACTAATCAAATTGGGCTAACCTATATTGGTAATAAGAAAATGTAATGGTCAAATCGAATATGTGGTGATTATTGAGTAATAATAAAAATTATTAAAAACAGCACATATCCAGTGCCAAATGTGAGAGAAGTTTAACTAGTCTTAAAGAAAAATAACACTTCCAGAACAGACATAAACTCCACCTTTCACAAAACAGGTCACCAAAACTATTAACCTTGACAATCATTGTTGGGTTATTTAAATGTAATTGGCTATGATTTTCTATTATGCTAGCACTACATATTTTTTCAGAAGAAATAATGCTTTATTATAGGGAGTAGATGGCATAATACCTTATTTTTATGACATCCATATTACAGTTTCTTCTGAAGAAATATAACATGAAATATTGTAAAGTATGCAGCAAATCAGAGACATTCAGAATAAAATTAACCGCTTAGAAAAGTATATGGAACACAAAGGATGTGGTATTTCTAGGGCATGTAGTTTCAGACAAATTTAAATGACCACCACTTCTGAAAATGCAATCAGTGACAAAAAGGACATTCCCAAAAATGTTAAATGACTCCAGGAATTTTTTGGTCTAATAAATTTTTTTTGAATGTTTTTATAGAATAAGGCAAAAATAGCAAAACTACTTTATGAATTGCTACAAAAATGGATCTGATTACCATAAAATAAAAATGCATTTACAAATCAAGGTGTTGCATCATCAGAAAAATGATTTACTTATTTTGCCAATAATCTTTAGAATGGGGAGTGGAGCAGTTACAGCCCATCCCTGTTACAATGGTGAATGACTTATAGCTTATTAATCGGGAACATTTTGAAAATCTAATAGAAATTATAACCAAATCAACAAAAAAGTTGTAGTGTTTAGTGTCAAAATGTTTCAGTAATATTTTTTGGTTTGTCTTTTTAAATAGTTACTGACCTGTAAACTATTATTAGGAATATTAGTGAGCAATAAGATAGCTCCAGACCATTTAAGCCTAAGTACATTTAGATGAAGAAGCATACTACAGTATATGATCATCAGTTAACATATAGGAATAGGAAAATTTACATACAGATATTTTGTCTAGAAATCCAGCTAAAGCAGACCTCCATAATAATGAAATAGAAATAAACTATTATAAAAGACTACAATCAGAAATCCTTAATAACAATACTATAGAAAAATGGATAGGGTCTAATGAAGGTTATCAGCTACTTATAACTTCGATAAAAAAATGACCAACTAAAATACTGCAATTCCTTATTCCAGATTTTTGGATAAACCATGAAAATTTATCGCTCAAAAATTGTGTTAATGGAATTTAGTTGTTATACAACTCAGAGTGAACATAAAACTTAAAATTAATACTTAAAAAATATTTACACATTATGCAGCTTAAAGCATTAACATGTAGATATGTCTGGTGGCCAAATATTACCATGGATATTGAGAAAAATATTAAAAAATATATGGCGCGTCAATCCGAAATGAATACATAAACTAAGGCATATAGAGAGTGCCGTACCATATAAAATATGTCAAAGAGACAATGCAAAAAGTAAATAAATTTTTGTCATGTCACAGATTTTCGGAAGTGATTGTTTCAGATAATAGCACAGATTTACTGAACTATAAATTGAAGACAGTTTCAGAAAAAAAAATTAAACATATTTGTACACTACCATACCATCCATAGATGAATGATTTGACTGAAAATGCCATTCAACAGAGACTAATTATGCGAACGTACAGAAAATTTATTTCCTATGTTACATCAGCATTCCACAACCAACCATAGTTACAAAAAAAAAAATTCAGTGATTCTGTTGATGGGCAGAAAATTACAAATTAAATTGAAAATGTTAATTTCAAAAGTGAAAGAAGATAAATACTTAATAGATAAAAATGTTTAAGCAAAAATTTTACTTAAAATAGTGGGAGTAAGTAATAGAACAGATTATCGGAGACATGAATTATATTCACTGATCGGTAAATAGAAGAAATAGAGTTCCCCAGAAAATGTAACAATTTACTCTAGATAAATACTTTGCATAAGATAGAGATATATGAGAGATAGTGATCTGGGCCAACTGATGAATGCTGGTTCAGCACGAAATGCATCTTGGGGGTAATTTGTCTTTTATTATATCTTTATTTATAAGAATTTAAAAGAATGGGGAAGTATGGAGGTGTTTATTATATCTATAAAGATATTACATACGGAGCAGAGAAAGGTGAATAACTCCGTGTGTTTGTAAAATTTTAAAATCAGATATATTAATCTTTAACTGAGGTTTAAAGTTTATATCGGTGCTAGAGATAATCTCTAATTTCGAAAATGATTAGTAATAATCATTAGTGCATTTATCTGAAATGGATGGCGTCAAAATTGAGAGTGCAGGGAATTTAACAATGGTAAATGAAAATGTAACAATAAATATAACCATTAAGGATAAAATAAATAACTCTTGCGAAAAATAAGAAATAGTCAAGTTATTACCGTATTACTTTAAGTAATTATTCCAAATGAACGGCAGACTGAAAAATTCAGCAAGAAAAGAACTCGCAGAAGAAACAAAAATACTATCTCAAAAATAGTATCGATCACTGACACCCAGAGACCAAAATGAAGACTGAAGAAATTGCAAGAATAGGGATAACATATGTAATGACCAATTTTTTGGAATAAGAAGAGGGGCGAAATATATGTAGTACTGAACAAATTAAAACTAAATGTTTAAGTAGACTTTGAATAAATTAATCTTAGTTTAAAATCTTTTGACAAAATAGGTTACAAAAATGAGAGATTTTGTTATCAAAAAGAAAATATTTGTTTTAAGAAAAGAAATTTAATTAGTGCAAACTATATATAGCAATTAAATTTATAAAAGTAAAACTTAGAGTAATTTAATTGATAATTCTTTTACAATGTCCATTATCACCTAATAGCTGAGATAATCCAACAAAAATAACAAAATAATGGAAAGGTATATAAATCATAGAAGATAAGGAAACGCTCTCTTCTTTATCTACAAAGCTAGCTTTGAAGCAAACAACATGAAACAGGAGAAAAAAATTCGCAGGGGACATCATTTTCCCAGAACCTCGATTCCCGAAGATTTTCAAATTGATTAGGAATTAAACCCTGACCTTATTATGATCTTTATAAGCCTAAAGAGCCATATAGACTAAAGGAAAACACTTGAAGATAGTAAAAACTTTTGTTATGAAAAATAATAGGAATATAATGTAAATGCTGAATTCTATGATAATATATTAAATTGATAGAGTTATAAATATTAATCTTAGAATATTTAGGAGTTTCTTAATAGTGTATAAGGATATAAGACGTAGCAACTCCTCTATATCAAAACCGACTAGAGGATAGAACAAGTCGCTTAGAAATTTATTGATTGTTATATTTTTAAGATAAATAATCTAATACGTTATAAAGAATAAAATAGAATTATAATTCTAAGTTATATGCTCTAGAAAACAACTAAAAATAGTACCAGAAATAACGCAAGATAATACTACCACTACTACGACTAATAAAAAAATAGCTCCTTATCAATGAGTGTGGTCATTCTAACTCTTCCTCCCTCCGAAAAAAAAAAGAAAGAAAGAGAGAAAAACTAATCTAGCAATGAGACTTGAACAAGAATGTACAAACTAATTTGTGAACCGCAAAATGCACATATATAGAATAAGATCGTGCATTTTTCTGTTTATTTGATATTTTAAAACGTATTTTAACTTTTTTAGCAGAAAACTTTATTTTCTGAAATACTTGAATAACACGTCTAATTTTGAAGTCTCGAGGTGTTTATTATACACCATATTTTCCCAGTGGAAATGACTGATATTGCATTTATTTAGAATGTCTGTGAGATAATCCTTATAATATAGATGGAGTCAAGTACTCTTATAAAAACTATTCTCAAGTTTATCTTAAAGCATCGTTTTAATAAGTCCCGTCGTGTTCTTTCATTTTATATTTTAATATTAATCAAGGTGCGATTTTAAATTAGTAAACTGCCATCCAAAATGTTCAAAAATATGTTTAATCGTCAAGCATTGGTGGTCGAGTGGTCAGCACAGCTGCCTTACAATCAGTTGTCCCGGGTTATCGGGTTCGCTTCCAAACCGATGCTATAACACATGAAAAAAATATGTTTGATTTTAAGAGATTGTCTTTGTATTTTTTAAGAATTTAAAACATCCTGAAAGTCATTTCCTACAACAAGTACAATAAAAAGCGTAAAATAATAGCTGAATCTATCGATAACTCAGTTGCAATAATTATTTTCCTGTGTTGAATTACCTTAGCTTTTAACTTGTTCAAAGCAGTAGCTGTACACTGGATTTTATGCTGGATCTCAGCATCTAAGATCAGCTCCTTTTATAAAATTTTCCTATATTTAAACTGGTTTACATTCTCAAAATTAGTAGCCCTCCAAGCTGAAAGTTACTGAGAATTTATCTACTGTCACTGACAGATAAAGAAGAGTGTTTTGAACATTAATTAATAAAACAAAGTCTTTATAAGTTGCATTAAAAACATTAAGAAAATTTTGTAAATGGTCTTTTGGACTGGAAAAAATTGCACAATTATCAGTATATAGTAAATACAGACTCCAAATTTTTTTAATCAATTCACGTTAAAAATTCCGCCTCTCAAACTAGCATAGTATCATGATGTCTATTTCATTAAACTGACTATAAACAATTACAAAGACTAATGACTCAAAAATTGAAAAATAATGTTGGAACAAGTATACATATTTATTTAACAACTGTTTTCATTTCCAATTCCCCAGATTTTTCCAACTGTAGTAATAACATTTCCTCTCAATTCATCATCTGCAAAATGTATAACACCTAATGAATTTTCGTGGATAACCAATTTATTCAAAATATTGTCATTAACAAGTAATATTAACAGAATCAAATGCCTTGAAAAAAAACAATAAAAACAATAAATCATTTACTTAATTGTTCCCAATACACTTTTTTTTTCATTTGCCTGATTCAAGATCATGCTTGTAATATTTGTTGATTCTGTACAAATGGCAATGTCTTTGTAAAGATTTATCTATGCTGGAAGCAACATATTTAATATAATTCTTGAAAGCATCTTTGCTTAAATGGATCATAATGATGTTTCATGGTAATTACTGCAATATTATTTATTTCATTTGTTTTAAAACTTGTAACTATAAAAGATTCATTAAAATTGCAGATTTGTACTGACAGACAAAGAAGTCAAGGTTTAATTCTGGAGTTCTAAGCTCATATCAAGTTAATCCAGATTTGCTGTAATATATTCAAAGTACGTAAAACAACCAAAGTCCTCTCTGCTAATGTATAAGTTATTCGTAAAGAAACTGTTAAATATTAGTGTTAAATATTAGGAATGTTAATTAATGGATAGCATCAATAATTTTAAATATATTAAAACAACTTTAGTAACATCAGAAATTTATTTAACAATAATAAACACGAATAAGGAAGAAATATATATATATATATATATATATTTAATTTCATAGAACTAACACACACAGCTTACAGTATTTAGACATGTCAAAATGGTAGTAAAAATTCTTCAAAATAAGAGGCATTTCTTAGAAAAATTTGACACTTTATAAATATAATGCAAACAGAAAAACTAAGCTTAAAGATCTCTGTAGTATAATGTCTAGCAAAAACACTCTGATGAATGTTATTAAATAATTCGAGAGAAATATAAAGCAATTTTTAAAACTGCAAGTTAAAATTGAAACGTGGGGTAGCATGGCATATTCTAAGATTAATGAACAAAATAATAAATATATGTAAGCCAACATTTCAAGTTTGTTTTTCTAATCCTCCTTATTTTAATAGGTTGATTAGCAACACAAAAGACACATTACAAAACAAAAGTACACCACTGGTATCCAAGATTCCATGCAACAGCCCAGATTGCCCTGCTGTATACCATGGAGGATCTAGAGTTAATATCTGAATTAGAATAGTGCTGAAAATCCAGAATGTAAGACTGTTTTTGGGACCATGAAAAACAATTTGGTCATAGCTTTGATCCAAGTATAGTCAATCTATTCTAATGTGTATGAAGTCTAATGGCAGAAAAATTAAAAAGGTGGGTTTATTGCCAACTATATAAATGTAATAAACAAAAGAGAAAACCATATCCAATTACCTTTACCTAATAAATGGAAATTTCAATGAACTAATTTAAATAAAAATACATGCATACACACAGTACAATGTAAATAAAGCAATAAAAATAATTTAGTGTAAAAGAGCCATAATTATAATGACCGTCACCAGAAATGGACGTAGATTTGGATTATAAAAAATAAAGGAACCCCTTCCTCAGGCAAATGAACAAACATATGCAAGTTTAAATTATAAGCAACATTATATTTTAATTACAAAATATTTTACACACATGTGCTTGCTACTGTTATATATGCGTATATATGCTTAAAAATTATTAATATTAATGTATGTAGATTTTTTTTCTAGATTATGTTAAAATTAAGATAATTAATTATGGAATAATTGGTATGAATTTACATAATTATGAAATTCTTTTTATTTACAATCTATGTCTATAAGAATCTATTTTACTTAGTTTCTGCACTAATTTTAATGATTTAGTAATATAATACACGCATAGACATTCTAGTTAGTTACTTGAAAGAATCAATTTTCTGAGACCAAACTCTCCAAAGAAATAAATAAAATATTAAATGACTTTTCGAAAAATACTTCCAAAACTTTCAGATTATTAGTCAGAAAAGAAAAATGTTGAACACAAGCGAAATAATTTTCAGCGAATTCTACTTTAAAAATTGAAATAAAAAAAAATCCTTACTAACTTTTGTTCAGATATTAGCAGATAACAGGGTCAGCTTTACGATAAAGCATTCAAGTTTCTGTTGTTATTTACAAATAAGAAACCGGCGATAAAGAGTTTTTCTTCTCTCTTTATAAAAAAGTAAATATTACATTTTACTGAATGCAGTTTCTATCTTAAATAAGTTGAACCTTTTTTTATAAAAAAAAACAAAACTATTTATATTTCAAAGCAAACTCAAAGTTTGTACAGTTTGTATATAATATGTATTAACATTTTTTAAACATAGTTTCAAAATATATTATTGTTTCAGTTAGTAATATATTGGAATTAATCAAAGAATATTTGCATTACTTCCACTTAAATTGCAATCCATGTTAACAGTAAGACTGTGTCATGTGACTGCATGCAATTGAGAGATAGTTCTGCAAACAAAGAAAAGGTTGCCACTATACCAGAAAATAAGTTATAAGCTAAAATTTACAACTTTCCAATTCGTGAATTTTAATGATTTTAATTTATTCTTTCTATTTTTAGAATATCATCTTGTGACAGTATATGCAAATACTTCACTGTTCTTTATGTAACACCAAAGATATAAGAAAGTATAGACTTTACTTTTTAAATAGAAAAAAGTTAATTACCCTATTTTCACACTTATATATCACACTTACATATAACATCTGCAACAGATTTTTTTACTAGAAATTTTAGATTGTTTTGAAAAAAATATTATAAATTTTTTATGGAATATTGTCCTTTATAGCAAAAAAATAAAAATAATACTTTAAGAAGTATTTTATTAATCATAGTAACAAGAGGAAAAAATCCCCATTACTTTTCAGTTATATCAACACGCTCTGCACATCTGGTTCACATCTACTTTACTATAACCTGCCTGTCTTCTAAATCATCAGTGTCATTAGAAACTCCAGAAGTCTTGGAACTACTCTTTAATGATTACTTGCTTGAGACAATTCTATGATTTCTTCATCCTATCACTTAGCTAGTTTTAGCTGGCTTTTTTTCTATTTGTGTTATATCGTGATTTTCTAATAATACGTGACTATTCCAATTCTTCCTGTATTGCACAAATTTTTTCCACTTTAAAATGGAAAAAGGAAGTATGGCATGCTGTATCTACAAATATATGGGAAAGTCCTAGTTTATTTATTGCTTTCAGAAGGTGCTTTTCTTTGAGTTTATGATTTACTTTGCATTTCTTTTATTATTTTTAATGTGGAGTTATATGTATTTTACTATAAAGCCATCGGGTAATGTACTACCATGACATTATCCTAGCAATTGATATTTTTCATAGATATTGAGAAAGACCATCCTTACTATTAGTCACATTATTAGTATATCTGAGTGCAGGTTGTTTGTTTTGATAGGTAGGTGTTGTGGTTGTGCATTATCAGCACCTCAAGTTGTAAATCCGATAAATATTTCATATTAAAATTGTATATGTGGCTTCAGTAAAGAATATAAATCTTCTTCACATTCATCACAAAACATGAATTAGTAAGTTATGTTTTATTAAATGCATTCATTAGGGATATTATAATAGAATCAGTGCTTTGTAAAAATGAAAAAAACTTATACAAAAATCAATATTGTAAAAGCTTTTATTAACCATCTCATATTATTTTTTTATTATTTCTTTATTTTAAACTGTAAATTACAATTCTTTTACAAATGTATCGAAGAATTCATGTTGATAAAATTGTAAAATAACAAGATTTTTTAAGAGCTTTAATGTGAAAATAAATGTTATTATTGTTAACTTATTTTCTTGACTGTTTTTCGTCAATCTGCATATCTTCAAAAATCTAAATATCTTTAGCTTGTCCTAAATTATGATTACGTTCATGCATTAAGAATGCCTAAATCTAAATATAATTTGGCATGAGAGTCTCTTTATTAAATTTGCATCTCTAATGTTAACAATACATCCATGAAACAGATTATTTCATTTATTCAAATAATTATAATTATTTATTCATTATTAGAAAATAACTGTAGTCAATTTTATTTATAAAATATCCCTGTGCTCATTTCTGAAAATCACTTTATTTTATTTTATTTATCATTATAAATTCAAAAGATAGGGTTTGAATTCAGAAAATACTTAAAGGGGATTTTTAGTTTAAATTTTATTAATTATTAGCATAATTTTAGGGAGGCATTATTTTAAGGGTCAAAATATGTTTCACTTCTTTATTTACTAGAATCTCATTTGTTATTTCATAGTTTTCACAAATTAAAAGAAAAGAATAAAATTTTGAATTATTAAAATATTCATTATATGAACCCTGAGATATACATTTTACACATAAGATTATTGGAGAAACTACTTTACTTAAGAACAAAAGCTATTTTAAAGAAGAATTTAATGTGACAAGATGAAAGAATACCTGCTTCTATTTATTAAAATAAATTTTATGATAAATCTGATCATGACAATAAGATACTCATTATGGTTGTAGGAGATGTTGGAGTTTTCAGATATGTTGTGAGTAGAGAAGAAGATAAAGAAACCTAACTTTTTAGTAATATATGCTTTAAATGTTAAGAGTCATTATATTTTAAAGAATGATTATAAATAGGATTCTCCTCTTAGCTTGCTCATATATTGCATTTATCTTAATTATTATTATTATTATTATTATTATTATTATTATTATTATTATTATTATTATTATTATTATTATTATTATTATTATTATTATTATTATTATTATTATTATTATTATTATTATTATTATTATTATTATTATTATATATTCTTATCACTTTTGATATTGTAGCCTATGCTATATGAAATCTTCTGAGCATAATTTCCATATTATTATGATTAGCCAATATTGTCATTGTTGAGCTAGTAGTTGTTTATCAGCTCATTATTTATTTTTATTGACGAGATATTTATGAGAGGATTATTATTCCATTATTTCTTCTGGTTTCAAATTTGGTGACCACATGTGTGGCCTGATTGATTAGTAGTAGTGGTATATCTCAATCATTATAATATGCGTAAAATCACTTATTGTTATTTAATTGCATTCAGTTGCTATGATCAGATTTTAATGCCACAATAAAATAATAATCACTAATTAAATTGTTTTTATATTTGCTATTGTAGATAGATCGTTTGGCCAATTTTTAAATGATCTGATTATAATTTATAATTTGATTTAATAAAATCATAGTTTCTCATATTATTAATTGCTAGATTTTCAATTATGATATTAAAGGTAAAAAGTGATGTATAATACAATGATTTGTACTCTCTATTCAATGCCAGTTGTATTCTTTATTTCATTGTTAACTTCAGATTATTTTGTGTAAAAGATTTCTGATTATATAATTTGAATTTAGTGTTAATGTATTTTATTAATATAGTAATGAAATTTGAAGCCTTCTGAGAATAAATATGGTTTATTATTACAATTTTTTTCTACAAAAGTTAACATGCCATAATGTACGTGTTATGTGAATTTTAAATATCTTGGTGGGTTGAGATTCGTATTTGATGCCTGGTTTAATTACATTGATGATATACTAAAATTGTAAGGTATTAATTTTGTGTGATTAATTTTAAAAAAAATATGAGCAATTTAAAAAAAAAATGAATTTTATAGGACTCAAGATATGTTATCATCTGATACCCAAATATTGAGTGGAAACAGATTCAAATTTTGGTATCTAATGATCCTCTACTTGATGATTTAAGAGATACCAAAAATGTAATACTTCATGATCTGAAAGATAAATTGACTCAAATATGTGAATTTTTATGTAATCAAATTGCAAGGTTAGAATCTATGGATAAGGAATTGGACACTCAATGGAAATCTCAAAAATATCTAAAAAATAAAGTTATTAGTTCACAAAAACAAGTCAAATAATCTCTAGAATAATCTAGAAAAGAAAATAAACATTGTCACAAATGTCTAGAAGATAAGTTTCAGTCGTCCCTGAAATCTTTTGATAATAAACTAGAAGTTTTAAACAGTAAATTAGATTAGTCTCAAAAATTCTTACAAAATAAAATCACAGAATGTAGATTAATAAAAGATAAGAAAGAGACTGTGACAGATATAAATTAATGTTTTGAAGCTATGGAGGTGATTTCTCAATTAATCAAACAAGACTCTGATCAAAGCCTAAAAAGCCTTAAGAAATGTTTAGTTCAATATCATATTGATTCTGATCTCAAATTGAGTAATTTTAGCACTTATTATTGAGAAAAAAATGTTAAACTGCTGAACATATCCTAGGAATGAACAATAGGATGAAAAGTATAGAAATGGAGTCAAACCAAATTGTAAAACTTTGTAGACTTAAGCTGGAGCATAAATTCAATCAAAGAGATGAGAAACAAGTTGAGTTTAATGAGAAGCTGGAGAATTGTAAAGAAAGCACTGAAATTAAATTGTTCAAGGTATTCTGTTTCAAATTGGTATAAATTTGCAGGAGGTAAAGCAGGAGTTAATATAATCCAAACAACATTCCAAGATAAATATTCCAAAAATGAAAAATTGTATAGTAAAAATGTAAAATAAATCAAAAGGATTTAGCTGATATTAATAATAAATTTGACATTTTAACTAATTAAGAATTAGGGCAGACAAGTAATTAAGTTAATCAGTTGAATTTACTCAAAGAGGAGCAGAAAGAGTTTATTGATAATTTATTTGAAAATATAAGATTAGATTCTAGTTTTTTAAGTGTTAATTAAAAGATCAGAATGCTACAAATTATTAAGGAGCAAAATATTAACATTAACAGAAATAATCACAGGCTTATAAGTGAGCCAGTTGTTGAAACTAAAGTTAAAAATTTCTTTAGGAGATAATATATTAAAGCCTGAGATTGATGTTTCTCAATGTAAGATGTCACCAGAAAGTAAAAAATTGAAAATTTGAGGCTTACGTTACGATGAGAGTAAAAATGGAAACTCAATGGTTTTCAAGTTATTAAAAATTGAAGTATCCAAAGCTGAGTATTTAGAAAATTCCTCTGAACAGTTACAAAATCTTGAGAAATTGTTTGCTTTGTGTGATCTATCTGAACCTAAAAAAAATCACCATTGCTAGTGATCAATTGTAAGTGTCTGCCAAAGATTGGTGGCAATCCATGTTTGTGAAACCACAAACTTATGGGAATTATACATACTTAATTTTGTCAAGATTTTGGGGAGAAAACAGCCAAGATAAAATTCATTATCAAGTCTCTCAAGAAAAGTATATTGTGCATAAACGCAGCTATACATAGTTCTTTAGAGATCAGGCAGTCAAGTTAAAATTTCTTTATCCAAGCACCAAATAATCTGGATTCTTAGGCATAATTTTTCAAACATATTAAGCAAGATATAATTGCTGTTAATAGATATACCATTGTGGTTGTATTGGGATCCTAGATGCACTCAAACCAAGTAAATGAAGTCTTGACAGCAAAGCAAAATTGATTAGAGAAGCTCTTTATCCAACAAATAACCTAAAGTATCTTCTATATCAAGACCCAAAGCTAGTAGAAAGACTCAAAGTGTAAATAAGAGTAGAAGACAAGTTCTTACTACAAATATTACCATCCCAATAAAATTACAAAGGTGATGGTGATTTGCATAATCTATCTTTCAGTGGAATTGAAAAGGATGATAGTACTTAGTGCTCTAATGCATGCAGTTTAAAACCTGTTCTTCTTGGGAATGAATAATTGTTTCAATGTGTTTAAATAAATAGTTATCTTGGAAATATAAATTGAATTTAATTTTACAACACAGTGTAATGATAATACGTTTTAAAGAGCTGTGAAATACTCTGTTGCGTTATAGAGGATTGCAAGTCTGTAATATATAAAATTGTATCCACTTAAGTTTGAGCGAATTTGTGTCTTAAAGCTGACTGTCAAATTTTAGAGTAGCATAATCTTAAAGAAATTTTAATAGTTTAATTTTTCTGATAAGCAAACTTTGTCACTACTTAATAATTAAATGTTTACATTTCTGATTAGCCAATTTAAAAAAAAGACGTTTATATTTTTTATGACTTAAAAAGTAATCTTAAGAGCCAGTTATAATATTTGAATCCTTTTATAGCTCTACTAGAATTTTGAATACTTAAGCTTAAAGGTATTACTAATGTAAAGTAGTGGTGAGTTTAATTTTAAAATGAAAACTATCTTAGTTTAGTTATTAAAGTTTATTCAAAATGTATTATTAGGGTAAAACTTTAAAGAGACAAGTTCAAACCTTTAAGACTAGGGTGCTAATACTTAAATTAACTGTAAAAATATCTTTTAATGTTAATAGTAGTAATAATATTTTAATTGAATAATCCCAAATTTAATTGAGTTTATGCAAAAGTAATAATTAAACAATCTTTAAATAAAGATTGGATATGAATGGGCAAGCACACACATTAAAGTTTTCATTTCTTAATAGCTTTCTTGTTGATTTAATGATAAGGTTATTCTTAAATGTTTTTATTTTAAAGAAAACAAAAAACATTTTGGGATCGTCAATAAATTTAAAAAAAATATTTAAGAAATATTACAAGATAATATTGTGTTTGTAATAATGTAAACTTTATTATGTAGTATTGTTCATTTTATTATAATACATTTCAATTTTTTTCTAAATAATTTGTTTTAAAAATATTTATAAATGATGTAATTATCAATTGATTGCTTATTTATATTTTCAGTCTAGACTACTATCAGGAGATGATTATAGAATTGTATTAATTATTGTGTTGCCTATAAATTCTAGAGAATTATTAACCTTTTTGCTAATTAGGTCAACTGGTTGTAATCAAAATGCCAATTTATAGCCATCCAAATTGGTCACATGAATTACAAGCTTGTAAAAACACTTGCACACTGTTGCTTACTTGGAGACAATTGCTTATGAATTGCAAGTATTTTTAATTAATTTTATTTGGTGTTCAAGTTTTAGGAAGAATAAATTTTGAAATTGACCTTATCCAGGCTCAGTCTTTGAACCCTTTTTTGTTTGAAATTACATTAAGAATATGCATTACGGGATAGCCAGCAGAATATTCAACAGAAGTTAATCGTTTTTACGAGATTTCGATGGATTTTATAAAAAAAGTATCATTATCATTTCAATACTTTTATTAATTTTATTTTCCATTCTATAGATATGTGATATTATGAAATTAAAGCATTAAATCTGCTAAAGGCTTTTGAACTATTTTAGCTATTCATTAAGAAAATTTTATTTAAATTTTTCATGTGTTATAAAGATTTTTGGGGATTATTTTATTTTTAAATGAAAAGACCTTAAATTCTAAATAGCAAAACTTATTTCTTAATTATAAAAGACTTTATAAATATTTTTGTAAGTTCATACAGGTATTGATAAAAATAATTAATTTATTTCAAGATTTTTTAAAATGCTGTAGTTTTTTTGGAAAACTTATATTATTTGATCTCTTATACATATTTATTTTTAAAATGCTTCAGGAATGAATGACTTTATATTATATAAAATGTGCATTCTTCTTATTATTATGAAACACTTATTTAAAAGATAACATCAATTTCTTAAAAAGGTAAATTATTTAAAACTTTATTGTATTTAAAATACATATATTATTATTAAAAGTGAAAGGAAAATGATTTCCTCACTGGAAATATATTTTGCTAATACATTGAAGTTAAATTTATTGACTTGTACTATTTTATGGAAATTTATTAATATGTACTTCTAAATATGATATTTCTGTGATACCTACAATATTTTTTTTAAAATTTATTATTGTTGCTTTTTATCACTAGCTGGAATAAATTACAGTAAATATTAAATTATGAATGCTCCCTTATTAATAGTATAAAAATTTATTTATGAACCTATTATTTTTCATGTGGACCCAAAACATCTGCTCACTCTTTGTTGTCATTATTAGGATTATACTCCATTCTATAAATACGGCATTTGAAAAAACAGCTTTTTAATTCTTATTGTTAATAGATATGCCTTTAAAAGATATAAAAAAATAATATATACTAAAATATTAAATATGCATCATTATTCATGTGTTGTTTATGAAATATATTTTGTCAATTTAAATATCCATACATATTTGTGCTAACATCTTCAAATAGTTTTGTTTAATTGGGTTGTGTAAAATTTGGTGCTTTTAAGGGAAATATGCTATATTACAATAATATGTAAGTCTGCAAGAAACCAATATGAAGGATTTCTCTTTTATTTTATTTATCACAAAAGATATATTTATTAAATTCAAATATTCATGATATTGCAAAATGCTATTCTTCTTCATATTATTATTATTATTGTTATATGCATTTTATCTGGTATACTTTTATAAATTATTTATGAAGTATCCTGTCAAAAGTTTGCAGAATATTAATATATTGATGATGGTATACTTTAAATGTGTTTTATTTGTCTCTGTCTTGAAGTTATATATATATAATTATTAAAAACAATACAATAATTAATACAGTAAAACAATATTTAAAAAACAAAACAAATATATACCAATTTAATAGAAGTACTTTCAACTATCTATGTAGTCGTTGTTAACTAGATTCAAATTGTATTAAAAAAAAACCGTTACAAATGTAAACAAAAAGTAATACGTCATACATCAATTTTCCCACAATTCATTAATTTTCCCACAATTCATTAATAACTACTATATAAAAATTTATAAAAAATTTGATTGTAAAATTACGTTTCTATATAATAAATATGTAAATAGGAGAAAAAATAGTAACTATGTCAATTTATCTAACATGGATATTGATTTTCAACAAGAATATATTTTGAATTATGGTTCTAAATACGTTGGTGGTATGTGGGTGGATAGTAATTTAGAGTTAAAAGCTGCTGTTGAACATTCTTTTAGTGTAATTAAATGTTCTCCTGAAGTATCAAAGGAATTAATACAAAAAGTTAACGTTAAGAAATTTAAAAACAGAGCTAATTGCAATTGGTATTCGCATATATTTAGATTTAAAAAGTTTATTCATGATAACGATCTTGTTTGTTTAAAAGAAGATAAGGGGTTGAGGTTATGTCTTATGTCAAAACTTGATTACTACGATAAAGTTTTAATTCAAATGGAAAAGCTTAAATTTAAAAAGGTTGGAAAAATAAACATTGAAAATTTACGTGTAAAGTTTATTGATGATATTTTAAAAAAAGCTAAAAAGAATAAATATATAGATGCTCATAGTATTATCGTCTTTATTCATCTGCTGCAATTTGTCCTAGAATTTTTTCGAATATTAAACTACATAAACAAGATAAACCTTTAAGATTAATGATTGACTTTGGTGGATCATTTTACTATGAAACTTGTAGATTTATAGAAACATTATTAAAAGATGTTCTTGGATTTGGAAAATATACTATTAATTCATCGTTTGATTTTGTAAAGAAAATTCAAAATATTAATATTAATAATAATGATAGTATTTGTACATTTGATATATGTGAGATGTACGGTTCAATAGATAGATTAAAATCTATAAAAATTATATTAGATGCTTTAATGTTAAAAAAAGTTGATGTTAAAAAAGTAAAATTTGTAAATGATGTATTATATTTTATTGATAAAAATGTATATGCTATGTTTAATGAAAATTATTATAAAATGGATTACGGATGGCCTATGTGACTTCCTGTAGTTTCACAAATATGTAGTTTTGTAGTATCAAGATATGAAGATATATTTCTTAATAATAATATATATTGCCAAGGTATTAAAATTTATTACAGGTATGTTGATGATGTTTTTGTTTGTGGAAGTTTAGATATTATAAATGTATTGTTCAATGAATTAAATAGTTTAGAAGGTTTAAAATGGAGTAAATCTTTTGAAGAAAAAATGTCAATTCAGTATTTAGATATTAAAGTTACCCGTAATAAAAATAAATTAGATTATTGTATGGTAATAAAAGATATTGAAAAAAGAGGATATATTCCTTGGTATAGCACATAAATTATCCGGTTTAAAATCATTTTTATTTAGGAATAATAAATTATGTAAATATAGTTCTGATAAAATAAGTAACATAAATGTATTTATTATGGATTTGTTAAATGTTGGATATGATCATAAATTAATTTATAATATTGTTACTAAGTTTAATAATAATATAAATATTTTAGATGCTATAGATATTGATAAGATAAAATATACTTGGATATCAATACCATTTATTTGTAATGAACAAGTGAAATTTATAAAACAGATATATAAAAATATATGTCGAGTTGCATTTTATACTACTCCTAATTTAAATAGATTAATAAATAATTCAAAAAATAGGTGTAGTATTTTAAATCAAAGTTGTGCAATATATAAATGGCTATGTGTTTGTGGAAAGGCATATATTGGGGAATCTCGATGTACATTGGAGAAAAGATCAAAGGAGCATTTGTTGTTATATAAACGAGTGCAAAAATCAAGACAAGAGAATGTTAGAAATGATGATGTATCACCATCAGTATTTTTTGATCATAATGTAACATGTAATTATGGTTTTGATTTTGATTTTAATAAAGTTAAGATTTTTTGTATTGAAAGAAATAATAATAAATGCAAAATTAAAGAAGCTATGTTAATAAAAAGTGAAAAGCAACAGTTAATAAACAGACAGGCCGCCAATATAAAAATTAATGAATTGTGAGAAAATTGATGTATGACGTATTACTTTTTGTTTACATTTGTAACGGTTTTTTCTAATACAATTTGAATCTAGTTGATAACAACTACATAGATAGTTGAAAGTACTTCTATTAAATTGGTATATATTTGTTTTGTTTTTTAAATATTGTTTTACTGTACTAATTATTGTATTGTTTTGAATAATTATATATATAATACAGACATTGATTAATAATATATATATATATATATATATATATATATATATATATATAAATATATATATATATATATATATATATATATATATATATATATATATATATATAACAAACTAACCAAAGGAAATACATATAAAAACAAAAAAAGACTTATAAATCCAATAAATAATATTATATTTCAACCAGAGGACTGGTTTTCATCAGAAAGAAAAAATACACAGTAAAATGGTGATAATCAAAAATTACAGATTTGATAAAAGATTAAAAATTTAACAAAAACCCCCCTGATTGGTCACAAAATCTAACACAGAATATCTACCCAATCAATGACAAAATTCAAACAACAAAAAAAAAAAACTGCATTTCTTCCTAAACAAGCTTAAATTCTATTTAAATTGAAATAAAAATAAAAATAAATAAATAAAAAATGCAAAATTAAAATATACATATGTGCATACATATAAAAATTAGACTATGCTGACATACAAAAAATAGCTGTCCTCACATTAATATTCATTAAAAACTAAAACACTTATACCCTTTAATCAAAAATTATAGTTAGTGCAAAGTACAATAATTTATAAAAATTAATTATTTATCTATATACCCATTAAACACAGATATTAAACAACCGTATAACCAATCTTTACATAAAAAAATCTCATATAAGAAAATTTTCACATAAAAAACACACGTATAGAAATCATTTAGGAGATCAGGTAACCCAGAGATGTAATAGTTCCAGTGTTTAAATTCAATCCATGTGGTTCTAAGGTCTTGAATTTAAAAATAAAAAAACTCTCCTTTTGTTTCCTCTCCCTTGTAAAAAAAAAAACCTTCCTGAAGAATTACTACTCATAAATGTCATAAGAATGGACAATCAAGAAAGAACAATAATAACAATGAGATTAATGTGTTTAATTGGTATATAGATAAATAATTTTTATAAATTATTGTACTTTGCACTAACTATAATTTTTGATTAAAATGTATAAGTATTTTAGTTTTTAATGAATATTAATGTGTACACAGCTATTTTTGTATGTCACCATAGTCTAATTTTTGTATGTATGCACATATGTATATTTTAATTTTGGATTTTTTATTTATTTATTTTTATTTTTATTTCAATTTAAATAGAATTTAAGCTTGATTAGGAGGAAATGTAGTCTTTTTTTTTTTTTTGTTTGAATTTTGTCATTGTTTGGGTAGATATTTTGTGTTAGATTTTGTGACCAATCAGGGGGGGGGGGTTGTTAAATTTTTAGACTTTTATCAAATCTGTAATTTTTGATTATCGCCATTTTACTGTGTATTTTTTTTCTTTCTGATGAAAACAAGTCCTCTGGTTGAAATATAATATTATTTATTGGATTTATAAGTCTTTTTTTTGTTTATATATATATATTCTAACCCAGTTTTTATTAGTTTATTTGCACCCATGACACTAATTTTTCCGGTTGTTGTTAAGGCAACCAAAATAAAGCAACATATCCATTAATTTTCCAATATGATCTAAAATACCTTTCATATAATACAATTGTACATTCAATTCTCTTAAGCCATGCCACGATTGTAATAACAACAATAATTGATCCCTTATTAATTTAAAGAATAATTATAATAATATTAATCTCAGGGTTCTTTGTTTCATGTAAGGAAATGCTCGGCAGTATTGTGTTGTCGCATATGACTGGCATTCTGGTCGGCTATAGGAAACATTTATTTGACTTAAATTCAATGTGTCTTCACCTCTCATATCAACTGCTATATTATTTAAAGAGATGATAATTCTATTCAATAATGACGTATAATTTTGAATAACACAGCCTTTTTTTTTTCAGAATCTCAGTCAGAATAATAAAAAGACAAGGGTGCTTTTTGTGTCCTTCCATCATCCATGACAACACAATAATATAACTAAGATTTATTACTTAGACAATTTAACTAAATGGGAATGGAATAATGTGCAACCAAAGTTAATGGTTTGGGAATAAATTCATTTTTTTTTTTTTTACACAAAGGTGAATGTTTAGTCTTAAGTTTTCAACTCCATAAATAATTATCATTAAACTAAAATATAATGACATATTCCGATCTGCTTAACTTTATTTATCTGGTATATTAAGTTCTTAAGAATTTGGAATGATTTCGGACTCAAGAAAAGGTTTTGCAAATATTGTGCAAACACTTATATTTAGCATATAAAAACAAAAAAATGAATCTACAACAAATTTTAACAAGACTATAATTTATTATTATCACAAAAAAAAAATATATGAACATTTATTCAATAATCCCATAGTAATACAAAAATATAAAATATAACTGACATTAATCTGTATACTCTTTTGGTTATGGACTAGAGGTTACTACTTCTCCTGTATGCAATCATATGGATTGATTAACTAAAAGTACATTTCATTACCAATACATTGTTTATTAACTTTTGGTAACCTTGTAGAAGCTTTTATTCAAAATTATTGACTAACTATTTTTTTTTTTTAAATGATTAATCCAATCATATGCAATACGCAAAATATTAAATTTATTTCTAATACATTTACTTTATTTATGGTCTTTAATGGGATAACTTATTCTAATTATAGGCCAGTTATCAGAAGTTACACTTACCATCTTACATTTAACTTAATGCTAACTTAAGTTATGATACAAATTTTATTCATACGTATAATTTTAAAATATGAGTATTATTTAATTACTAACCAGAATTAAATATTGCATTTGAATATTCCTTCAGTAAATAAGCGTTTTAAATTACGCAATTTTAATTACTTTCTCCATTGATTTACTTGTCAAATACTAGCAATATTTAGCAGCACAATACAGATATTGACCTTAGTTACTAACGCACTATTTATACTAAAGTGGATCTTGAGAAACTAACACCTCCAATATAACCTTTATCTTGCCCAAACTTTCAAAATTAAGCACAATAATCAACACCTTCCATGGTGGAGCTATCTTTATTTTCACATGAGGAATATGGAATAACCACGAAGGTCTGTAGAGTATTCTACGACATTAAAATATTTTGGTGGTTTCTTGCCTCTTACTTGGGCATACAACGAACACACATGAAATACAATCCTCTCCTGGGATTTAAACGAATGAAGCATACTAAATGCTAGATAAATTCTTGATCGTCCTATCTATGAGAATCGATCACTTGGGCTATAAACATACCTGAACATTATATTTAAAATCTTCCTCTCATGAAAAACAAAGCTTTTGGGGAGATCATTTTTCATCCCACAAAATAAATACATTATAATTATTACCTATGCGAATATTAAGCATATACCAATGCTATATCTGGGCAGGATAAGTAAATACACTGATTATAATAAACTTATGTTACCGGGTATACTTTGATCAACATCTGAAATCAATGGACATCATAGAATAAAAGTATAATAATTTTAATTTTAATAAAGGAACATTCAAAAATAGTTGGTAGCATACTATCTTAAACTAAATAAAGTGGATGTGTTATTTAAGAATAATTAGGAATAAATTCCTCAATTAATACAGTATAAAATCGTTTCAAAACTTTAACAATAAATATTTTGTTATAGCATGTTTTTTTTTTTTTAGTTACTTTTGATAATTTTCAATATTTATTTTACCCCTTAAATATCTAAATATTTTTTGTTTAAGTATCTAACATACAAAATTTCTACCTACAATTGTATGTACTAATTAAAACATATTTTATAGATTTTTTTCTTTCATGTTAAATATCAACTTAACCTATAATAATTATATTAAAACATACCTTTGTCATTACAAGGCTATTAAATATTCCTTGACCATACAGACTTTAACCTATGTGATATAACAAAAAAATACATATCATTTATAACTTAGTTTTAAACAATCATTAATTAACAAGTGCATACTCTCTCATTAGAAAATGTTTTTCTGTTGAGCAATTAGTCCAGGTGAAGAGCTTTATCCAGTCGTATTTCATGAAGCAAGTTTAAAAACAATAAACGCATGGTATTATTTCCTTTAAATAAAAGTTTTCTCTTATTTTGTGCGTTTAATAAATTAGGTAAAGAAACATATAGCAGAATTGAAGATTAATTCTTACTTGAATTAAACTACTACAATTTTGGGATCCAAGAAAAAAAAATAGACTTCTAACATAGACGAATATTTGACTATAGACAATAAACATACACAATTTTTTTTTATTGATGATACGTATACTTATTAGCTAGCTTACTTATGGATGAAAATGCGCAATTTTCCGAGAGATTATTATGATAATAACTGCAATCAATTTACGTGTACAGGAAGTTTTAATAATTCCAACTGATGTATAATATAATATATCATTTATTTTTATCATTAAGTCACTAAGATATTTGGTTTTGTTCATACTTTAGGAATTATAAATTTTTTTTTTAAATGGTAACTTCTCCGTAAGAATGCCCCTATATAACTTTTCCTATATTTACTCTGAGAAAGTTTATATATTTTTTTTATTTATTTTTTTTTTAAAAAAATATACAGGTGCATAATTTAATCTTATTTATCATTATTATTATTTCCAGCCAATTTTTGGTGAATAAAACATATTTTAACGTATGTAACTACATTACTTGTAAAGGCAGACAATATTGAGAAAGAGCGCGAAAATGTTTCTAGTTGATTTTCCTTGGTTTCAAAATATTTCTTTCAATTATTTTTTTTTTCTTTCTATACCAAGAAAATATCAATAAATGACATAAAGTTAATAAATAATTAATCTTTTCTTGGAAAGTGCTTTTTTTCTTTAATTTAGATATAATATAATTTTTCGTGATTCTTTTAGTTACATCTGTCATTTTTGAACTTTAGCGTGAGACAATAAACTTTTAAGTATAAAAAGTCTTTAAATAGGTAGATGGCAAAGAAAATCAGGATATCTTATCAAAAAAATTTAGCCACACATTATATTATTAAAATTTTACTTTGATTACATTTATTTCTGCAAAATAAAATGAAAAAAATTGAGTTACCAAATTTCAGCACTGTTCCTTCCTTGAAAACTAAAAGCAGACTATATTTTTCAAAAAAAATGATCTTGATTATGAAATTGGTTGTTTCGTTTTGTTGTTGTTTTTTTTTTTTTACTTTAGCGACCTCTTCCAGAAAAATAATCATTTGATTATAACATAAACAAAAGAAAGGAAAAATTTATTACAATCATATAGTTTTCAGTATTTTTACCTGGATTACAAAGTAATTTGACAATATAAAAAAAAATAATAATAAATACATTAAATTAACAATCAGTCATGTATAATTCTTTAAACATTTTTTTTTATTTTTTTTATTTTTACAAAAAGAAATTACCAGAAGTTATTGTGCTTTATGATAAGACACTCATCCACTCTCCCCTCTACCCATCCAAAATCAATTTCTGTTTAGCTTTTATACCATACTAATTTGCTCTAATTATTAATATCTCAATTAAATTATTCATGTTCTCTCTTTAAAAATGACATTGAGTTATTAAATCTATTAGTTATTCACCCAAAACATGCCAAAGTGAGTGAATAGCATACTTTATTAATCAATTATTACTATTGTTATTTTATCTTTTTATTTCTTTAAAGAATAGCATTGTTTTCCTGCAGAAATAATGCCAAGTAAACCAAGTGTCAATAACACTAGGTTACAATTCTCCCACCATTATAATAAATAAAAAATAAAATAATATATGCATTTTTAACACTTCTTATGGTATTACTAAGTTTATATCCTACTTCTTTCTTATGTCAATAAATACAGTTTAATGGATTTAATTTTGCTTGGGATATGGTAGCAAGCTTCGGGCATTATAGGTACCTCTTGTTCCATCAGGGGTTGAGACCAAAAAGGCATTCTCACTCACTTGTTTCACAATTTCATAGGGCCTTCATAAAGATACATGAATTTTCTAAACATATGTTTCTGGAGATTACTCACATGGGGAGTTCTAATTAAAACAAAATCATGGACTTTAAAAGGATGTGGACTGGTTTTCAAATAACGAGTGCGTTTATCACCCATCTTTTTAAGGTTAATTCTGGCCAGTGCTTGGTCATGTTCCACATTATGCTGTTACCCATATGTTTAAAAATAGGGCCCCGAAGTGAGGAACGTTCCTGCGAGGTCCTTTTTAATTTAATGCCCCGCTACTTTTACTACCTTTTATATTTTTCTTTGGTATTGTTGGGATACCACTAGTAGAAGGCTGATTCTCATTCAGAATTCTACTCTTAACTGTTGGCCTGCTAAGATGGCTATTCTGTCTACCATAGGGATTCGTCCTATAATATCCTTTTTCTCTAACTAACTTCCTCCTTCCCATATGTGACCTATCTGCGAAATTGATATTACTCACCATCGGATGGGTGTCTCTATTTACCCTAATTCTATTATCAATATTCCTATCGCTGGTCTCTAATGAATCTTATATTTCTACAACCTCTTCTATGGTATGTCTGTCAGCAGCAATCAACATCTGCTATATATGCCTTGGCAGATTATGGTGAATTATTCGCACAATTTGTGTCTCAGATAAAGGATAAGCTGTCAAGGTTTTCAATTTGATGGCCTGACTCCTGAAAAACTGAGTATAACTACCCTTATTTACATGATATCTTTCCTGAGATATCTGATATCTCAGGTTATCTTGGCGGTCTTCCCCCAAAAAACTGGCTAACAAGATATTTGAAGTCTCCATATGTTTCTGGTTTAATAAATAATGATTGCCACCAGTCTTTAGATGCTGCACACAAATGGTTAGTGGTGATAGCAATCTTTTCTATCTCAGATAAATGACATAAGGTGAATAACTCCTCCAGATTCTGGAGATACTCATGTGGATTCTCCAGATATTCACCTCTAAAAAATTTTATTTTTAAGAATTTTAAGGCCATGGAGCTATTACTTTCTGGCTCTAGCATGACTTTACTTCTAGCCTCATTTAATGGATCGTATATTGATTTTACTGGACTAATTACCGTATGTAACTCAGATATTACTTGGTTATTATGACCATTATTTGTTTCCTTTACTTGAGTTTCAGATAAACCTTTACTTTGAACAACTTTTTTACTTTTTGTAAAATTATCTCTATTATAGTCTATAGCTTGCATTCGACTCTCTAATTCTAACTTATAGTTCTGCCATTCACAGTCTATTCTCTTTGAACTATCTTTTAGGCCTACATTTAAGTGTTTAATCTGTTGTTCCAATTGGTTAATAGTTTCATCTTTATCTATCCCGAATTTATCTTCTAACCTTTGATAGACTTTACTCTCACACTGAGTCATTAATTTCCCTATTTCATCTTGGAGATTATTATGTAATAGCTGTGCATTACTCTTTATTATATCATTAAAATTTTCTACTCTTCCCATAACTTGACTTAACTCACTTTCTAGATTTTGATTAATCTCACATTGGGTCAACTCTTGAGTTTCTAGTTTAGCTATTAATCTGGTAATCTGGCTCTGACACCCTTTCACTACATTGTCAGGTGCTAGAGTTATATTTTTAACTTCCTCTTTCAAATTACTGACTTCACTTCTAGCACTGTCTAATTCTCCCTTAATAGATTCAACTCTATCCTGAACTTCTCTTTGAAATACTACTGTTTCCTTTTGATAATTTCTTATTTCCTGTACTTCATTGTTTAATACAATATATTGACTTTTAAAGTCCTGCTGGAAAGCCTCAATCATATTTTCTGCCCTTTCCGAATTTGTTTCGATCTCTTTCCTTATTCTTATTTCCAGCTTTTCAGATGCCAATTTTGATTCTTCTACATGATTTCTCAAATCTTCCCTTAAGTCCTTTATCTCCTGTACTTGATTTTGAGATGTCTCTTTGATCTCCTGCATTTGATTCTTTAATTTAATATTTAAATTTTGTATCTGACTTTTTAATTCACTATTTGATTGTTCTAATTTACTATTTGAGTTTTGGATCTGATTTTTTAATTCACTATTTGATTGTTCTAATTTACTATTTGAATTTTGGATCTGACTTTTTAATTCACTATTTGATTGTTCTAATTTACTATTTGAGTTTTGGATTTGACTTTTTAATTCACTTTTTAATTCACTATTTGAGTTTTGTATCTGACTTTTCAATTCACTATTTGATTTTTCTAATTTTTTCAAGAATTCCTCCAATGTATTTCTCATTAATTGATCTGGCTCATTTTCATGTTTTCCCTTTATTATTGTGGCTTCTTCTGGGTTAGCTATATCCAAATCTTCCCCTTCCTCTTTTAATTCTACACTAAAATATGGAGTCTGTGTATCAGGGGATTGTAACTCTTGGGATCCTCCCAAATCCTCAGAAATACTATGATTATCTTTGTTTTCACTCATATTAAAATTCTAACTCTTTTAGTATTTAACAGTACTGAAATATTAGCAATGAACTATTAATAAATTTATCGATAAGAAATTATTGACAAGACAGCCTGCCTCCATGCCTCTCCTACCAAAAACAATCTACACCAAAAACTATGCTCTGACATTTAATATCCCTAAAGCTCCAACATTAACTACTAAATATGCTCTTCTTTTTTTTTTCACATGCTTCTTGGTCCATATAAATCTCATTAGATATTATGTAATATAGCACAAGTGCTAATCACAAGACAAGACAAACAGATCATCATAAATGATAAAATCATTACAGTGTTTTATGGAATTGACTACAGACCACAACTTCATAAACTGACAACTTAATTATTTATTTTTCAGTGGCAAAAGATTAGATCATATAAGAGATATTCACATAATATCTTATGGCTAAAACAATTCATTATTGGCAAATATTTTTAATCAATGAATAACTATTCGATTCAAGTGCAAACAATATTAATATTGACTTTAAGAAAAGTCTACTAAATTCCTCATGGCCAGCTATAGCTATCGATGGCCCCTGTAGTTGGGCGGCCATTTCTAACACAGATTTTATTAGTTTATTTGCACCCATGACACTAATTTTTCCAGTTGTTGTTAAGGCAACCAAAATAAAGCAACATATCCATTAATTTTCCAATATGATCTAAAATACCTTTCATATAATACAATTGTACATTCAATTCTCTTAAGCCATGCCACGATTGTAATAACAACAATAATTGATCACTTATTAATTTAAAGAATAATTATAATAATATTAATCTCAGGGTTCTTTGTTTCATGTAAGGAAATGCTGGGCAGTATTGTGTTGTTGCATATGACTGGCATTCTGGTCGGCTATAGGAAACATTTATTTGACTTAAATTCAATGTGTCTTCATCTCTCATATCAACTGCTATATTATTTAAAGAGATGATAATTCTATTCAATAATGACGTATAATTTTGAATAACACAGCCTTTTTTTTTTCAGAATCTCAGTCAGAATAATAAAAAGACAAGGGTGCTTTTTGTGTCCTTCCATCATCCATGACAACACAATAATATAACTAAGATTTATTACTTAGACAATTTAACTAAATGGGAATGGAATAATGTGCAACCAAAGTTAATAGTTTGGGAATAAATTCATTTTTTTTTTTTTTTTTACACAAAGGTGAATGTTTAGTCTTAAGTTTTCAACTCCATAAATAATTATCATTAAACTAAAATATAATGACATATTCCGATCTGATTAACTTTATTTATCTTGTATATTAAGTTTTTAAGAATTTGGAATGATTTCGGACTCAAGAAAAGGTTTTGCAAATATTGTGCAAACACTTATATTTAGCATATAAAAACAAAAAAATGAATCTACAACAAATTTTAACAAGTCTATAATTTATTATTATCACAAAAAAAAAATATATGAACATCAATAATCCCATAGTAATACAAAAATATAAAATATAACTGACATTAATCTGTATACTCTTTTGGTTATGGACTAGAGGTTACTACTTCTCCTGTATGCAATCATATGGATTGATTAACTAAAAGTACATTTCATTACCAATACACTGTTTATTAACTTTTGGTAAACTTGTAGAAGCTTTTATTCAAAATTATTGACTAACTATTTTTTTTTTTTTAATGATTAATCCAATCATATGCAATACGCAAAATATTAAATTTATTTCTAATACATTTACTTTATTTATGGTCTTTAATGCGATAATCTATTCTAATTATAGGCCAGTTATCAGAAGTTACACTTACCATCTTACATTTAACTTAATGCTAACTTAAGTTATGATACAAATTTTATTCATACGTATAATTTTAAAATATGAGTATTATTTAATTACTAACCAGAATTACATATTGCATTTGAATATTCCTTCAATAAATAAGCGTTTTAAATTACGCAATTTTAATTACTTTCTCCATTGATTTACTTGTCAAATACTAGCAATATTTAGCAGCACAATACAGATATTGACCTTAGTTACTAACGCACTATTTATACTAAAGTGGATCTTGAGAAACTAACACCTCCAATATAACCTTTATCTTGCCCGAACTTTCAAAATTAAGCACAATATTCAACACCTTCCATGGTGGAGCTATCTTTATTTTCACATGAGGAATATGGAATAACCACGAAGGTCTGTAGAGTAATCTACTACATTAAATATTTTGGTGGTTTCTTGCCTCTTACTTGGGCATACAACGAACACACACCAAATACAATCCTCTCCTGGGATTTAAACGAATGAAGCATACTAAATGCTAGATAAATTCTTGATCGTCCTATCTATGAGAATCGATCACTTGGGCTATAAACATACCTGAACATTATATTTAAAATCTTCCTCTCATGGAAAACAAAGCTTTTGGGGAGATCATTTTTCATCCCACAAAATAAATACATTATAATTATTACCTATGCGAATATTAAGCATATACCAATGCTATATCTGGGCAGGATAAGTAAATACACTGATTATATTAAACTTATGTTACCGGGTATACTTTGATCAACATCTGAAATCAATGAACATCATAGAATAAAAGTATAATAATTTTAATTTTAATAAAGGAACATTCAAAAATAGTTGGTAGCATACTATCTTAAACTAAATAAAGTGGATGTGTTATTTAAGAATAATTAGGAATAAATTCCTCAATTAATACAGTATAAATTCGTTTCAAAACTTTAACAAGAAATATTTTGTTATAGCATTTTTTTTTTTTTAGTTACTTCTGATAATTTTCAATATTTATTTTACCCCTTAAATATCTAAATATTTTTCTTTTACATATCTAACATACAAAATTTCTACCTACAATTGTATGTACTAATTAAAACATATTTTATATATTTTTTTCTTTCGTGTTAAATATCAACTTAACCTATAATAATTATATTAAAACATACCTTTGTCATTACAAGGCTATTAAATATTCCTTGACCATACAGACTTTAACCTATGTGATATAACAAAAAATACATATCATTTATAACTTAGTTTTAAACAATCATTAATTAACAAGTGCATACTCTCTCATTAGAAAATGTTTTTCTGTTGAGCAATTGGTCCAGGTGAAGAGCTTTATCCAGTCGTATTTCAAGAAGCAAGTTTAAAAACAATAAACGCATGGTATTATTTCCTTTAAATAAAAGTTTTCTCTTATTTTGTGCATTTAATAAATTAGGTAAAGAAACATATAGCAGAATTGAAGATTAATTCTTACTTGAATTAAACTACTACAATTTTGGGATCCAAGAAAAAAAAATAGACTTCTAACATAGACAAATATTTGACTATAGACGATAAACATACACAATTTTTTTTTATTGACGATACGTATACTTATTAGCTAGCTTACTTATGAACGAAAATGCGCAATTTTCCGAGAGATTATTATGATAATAACTGCAATCAATTTACGTGTACAGGAAGTTTTAATAATTCCAACTGATGTATAATATAATATATCATTTATTTTTATCATTAAGTCACTAAGATATTTGGTTTTGTTCATACTTTAGGAATTATAATTTTTTTTTTAAATGGTAATTTCTCCGTAAGAATGCCCCTATATAACTTTTCCTATATTTACTCTGAGAAAGTTTATATATTTTTTTTATTTTTATTTTTTTTTAAAAATATACAGGTGCATAATTTAATATTATTTATCATTATTATTATTTCCAGACAATTCTTGGTGAATAAAACATATTTTAACATATGTAACTACATTACTTGTAAAGGCAGACAATATTGAGAAAGAGCGCGAAAATGTTTCTAGTTGATTTTCCTTGGTTTCAAAATATTTCTTTCAATTATTTTTTTTTTCTATACCAAGAAAATATCAATAAATGACATAAAGTTAATAAATAATTAATCTTTTCTTGGAAATCACTTCTTTTCATTAATTTAGATATAATATAATTTTTCGTGATTCTTTTAGTTACATCTGTCATTTTTGAACTTTAGCATGAGACAATAAACTTTTAAGTATAAAAGGTCTTTAAATAGGTAGATGGCAAAGAAAATCAGGATATCTTATCAAAAAAATTTAGCCACACATTATATTATTAAAATTTTACTTTGATTACATTTATTTCTGCAAAATAAAATGAAAAAATTGAGTTACCAAATTTCAGCACTGTTCCTTCCTTGAAAACTAAAAGCAGACTATATTTTTTTTAAAAAAAAGATCTTGATTATGAAATTGGTTGTTTCATTTTGTTGTTGTTTTTTTTTTTTTTTTTACTTTAGCGACCTCTTCCAGAAAAATAATCATTTGATTATAACATAAACAAAAGAAAGGAAAAACTTATTACAATCATATAGTTTTCAGTATTATTTACCTGGATTACAAAGTAATTTGACAATATAAAAAAAAATAATAATAAATACATTAAATTAACAATCAGTGATGTATAATTCTTTAAACATTATTATTTTTTTTTTTTTACAAAAAGAAATTACCAGAAGTTATTGTGCTTTATGATAAGACACTCATCCACTCTCCCTTCTACCCATCCAAAATCAATTATTGTTTAGCTTTTATACCATATTAATTTGCTCTAATTATTAATATCTCAATTAAATTATTCATGTTCTCTCTTTAAAAATGACATTGAGTTATTAAATCTATTAGTTATTCACCCAAAACATGCCAAAGTGAGTGAATAGCATACTTTATTAATCAATTATTACTGTTGTTATTTTATCTTTTTATTTCTTTAAAGAATAGCATTGTTTTCCTGCAGAAATAATGCCAAGTAAACCAAGTGTCAATAACACTAGGTTACAATATATATATATATATATATATATATATATATATATATATATATATATATATATATATATATATATATATATATTGGATGCACATGCAAATGCTGACAAATATAGAAATTGGTTTATATTTTAATTGTTTATTTTATGCCATATTTTTATTAAGCCATATTGCACACTAATTATCAATTTATTGGTTTTATACATCAGTTAGTTGCTGCTATTTTAAAAGAAATTGAGACATAAGTTTCTCTCTTGTTTTAAGTATATTCATATCTTGCCAGTGTATATTCTATAGAGATTGTAGCATTAGTTTTTCTCTTGTTTTGAGTAAACTCTTATCTTATCAATGTATTTTAAAGAGATTGTAGCATTGTTTCTTATATTGCCATTTTTCCCAATGAATTATATTGTTCTTTATTTCATATTTGACAACACAATGCTTTATTTAAAGGAAAAATCCCATTGTTATTATTGTTCTTTCTTGATTGTCCATTCTTATGACATTTATGAGTACTGATAAAGTCCTAGTTCATTTCTTGCTTTTAGAAGTAGATGCTTTTCTTTGAGTTCATGTCATTATTTCCTTTGCATTTGATTTATTTTCCCAAATGGGATTTATTACTGTTGTATTTTTGGATAAGGCATTGGTAGTATACTGCCATGACTTTATCTTGGCAATTGACTTTTTCTAGTCATACTAATATTTGTATGTGTGTTGCTTGTTTTGATGCAGCTGTGTTTTTCAGCACCTTGAAACATAAATCCAATAAATATTTAATATTAAAATTTTATATATAGCTTCAATAAAAATATACATTTTTTAGCATTCCTCTCACCTGATGGATTGGTCATTGTGTTTTGTAAGGGTATGAAATAGATTCACTGGAGACATTATAATAGAATGAGTATAACCAATCCATATTATTATTTATTTATTTGAAACTAAATTACAATTCTATTTCATATTAAGTTTTGCTTACTGTATTCAAACATTTATTTTAAATTAAATTACAATTCTATTTCATATTAAGTTTTGCTTACTGTATTCAAACACTTTGCATTGATAATATTGTGAAATAGTAAGTGTATTTGTGTGTTAAATGTTTTGATATAAAAATAAATGGTATTTTTATGATTGGTTTATTTTCTTGAGTGTTTCTTATCATCTACTTATTTTCAGAAATCTAAATGTCATTAACTTATCATAAATTGCTTTTACTTTTATAAATTAAAAGTACATTAATCTATATACTTTGACATGAGAATCACTTTATTAAATTTGCATTTCAGATGTTAAAAATATATCTAAGAAAGAGATGATTTTATTAATGAAAATATTTACTATTATTTATTCATTATTAGAAGATCTCTTTAGGCTATTTCATTTACAGAAGGTCATTGTGCTCATTTTTAAAAATAACTTTGCATTATTAAGAAATCACTTGGCCACATTTAGCAGATTACTTTGTTAAATATCATAAATTCAAGTGATTGGTTTAAATTCGGAAAATATTCCAAGAGAATTGATAATGTGATATTTTGAATGGCCATAAAATTCCTTGGCCACATACTATCCTAGTAAATTATTTTATTCTAAATGAATAGTTTTCATGTTTATTTAAAATTTTAAAATTTATTCTTATAAATTTTAGAGAGACATTATTTTAAAAAACATTATTTTAAAGATAAGAGTAGGTTTCACTGTTTGGTTTACTGGGATCTTACATTTTATTTTATAGTTTTCACAATTTAACTTTTTAATAGCCTGAAACATGATATCGCGGTTGTCACCTTTAGATTGCTCTAACTCAGCCAATTTTTTAGTTACATTGAAGAAAAAATACCCGTATTAAAGCTTAGAGCAAGGCCTATAAGATACTGCCCTCTTTTGAATCATTTTACAAGTGAAAAATCAATACTAGGAGGATTTTAAGTTGAACAAAAGAAGAAGGCCAGTTTTGATTGGTTGGATAATCTATTCCCAATCTATTCCCAATTCTTATTGGCTGATGATTTCATTAAATATTTTTTCACCGCTAAAATGAAAATATATGTTTTGGAGTGTTTTTTTATCATGTTTTGTACATATTATAAATAATTTTCATAAAATCTAATATTTCTAATAAAAATATAGTTATTTTACAAAAGTAGTAAGGTTTTATTAAAAAAATTGTATACTTTACACGATTGTAAATTGAAAAAGAAACCAGCTGTAGCAGCAATTTTTGACATCTTGTCAAGAGGTTAGATTGCTCCAAGATGTTTATTTGATTTTCAAACAAAAATTAATGATTTAGAATATTTTTCTGGCATTATAATGTATTTTTGGTATATATATATTTTTATAATATGCTGAAAGTATAAATATTTTGAAAAAGATGTTAAGATTTTTCCTAAAAAATTCTTAAAAAATTTGTAACGTGAAATCTGGGAGGGATCTAAATGACATTTATAATGCTTTTAATTTTCTCGTAATGTTTTCTTTGATTTTTCCACTTTTGAATATTTCTATAAAATACAAATAAAAATATATTTTTGAAATAACTTTCATTTACTTTCTTAACAATCCAAATAATTAATATACTTTTTGAAAATAAAACTAAAATTAATATACATTAAAAGATGAAAATATTTGTATCAAAAAGTTTGTCACTTGACCAATTAAAAGTTTCAGAGTTTACTTCACTGGACCAATAACAAAAGTGTTCTATTTAAGTGTTAAAAAAGAAGAATAAAATTTATAGTTATTAATATATTCATTATATGAACCCTGAGATATCGAATTTACAAATATTATTATTAGAGAAAATTATTCTACTTAAGAACAAAAAATATTTTAAAAAAGTAATTAATGTGGCAAGACATAGGAATACCTGATTCTATTTACCAAAATAAATTTAATGGTAAATCTGATTATGCCAATAATATATTCATTATGACTGGAAGATGATTTGGGATTAGAAAAAAAAAATAAAGCAAGGATACCCCTTTAATGACATATGCTTCTAATATTAAGAGCCATTGTATTTTAAAAAGAGAGTATGAGAAGTCTCCTTCTCCTAATTTTGCTAATGTATTTATTTTAATAATGTTAATTGTTATTGTGGCATATAGAATGCAAAACTCTTCCGAACATAGCCCAAATTATGATGTAGCCAAGAATATTATCTGCTAGTTTTATTTTTGGTCACTTACATGAGAGTATTATCCTTTATCTTTCATCGATCACTTATTTTAGGTTACTATATATTGTAATGGGATAAATATATTGTAACGTTTTTCTTATTACTAGGCCCTTATACGCCTCAAATTTATATTTGAGCATGAGTTGATCAAGCTGTATCAAAGGAAAAAAGAAAGTTGTATTTCTATTCTCAACACAGCTATTTTTCCTGATCAACTTCGGCCTAGAACTATTACCGACTACAATCGTGAGCAGAACCAGTTTTAAATTTCTACTTGAGGGCGCCAGAGTCGTTAGACCCACTGAGACTGCGTCAAACATATTGTAGCCTGTAAGGTAATAATTATACGATCTAAGTCAAATAACTAAAGGTAAAACTTAAATAGAAAAAAAATGCTTTTAAACTAATCGATATTACATCATACCGTAACGAGAATTAATTTTTTTAAGATTATTAGTCCTGGGTGTATTGAAACATATTGGCAAAGGTAACTTACGTTTAAATCTTATTACACTAAAAATAAATTTAATAATAAAAAATAATAACTATTATTAATAACGCACAAATGAGAATTGACATTAGAAATATTTTTAATTTTGACAAACTAAAATACTTCATGTTAAGTAACTAATTAATACCTTGGAGAGAACACATTTAATTCAGGTGGGAAATATCCAGAAAATATAAATATCAGTTAAAATAAACAAAAAGTTCTTGGTTAAGTAAGAGTCTCTCATATAGAAAAATTAAAGTCACTATCGGGATTCTTTTACACGTATATTTTTACGAGTAGTTTTAAATAGTTAACTTTGTCACAATCAGGATAATTATTCTTACCGGTAAGTTTCATGAATTCAGTAGTAGATTACTATGCATAGTTTTTTGGTTATAATGAGCTCGGCCTTTTGGTTATTGCTTGATCTTGTGGTCCATTTCCCCAGTCGGTCACGAAGGCTTTTCCTGGTGTACATCATTAGGTCCGATGTCTTCAGGAGCTCCGGTTCACTGCGACATGCCGAATTCCTTCAGCGAAGAGCGATCTTGGATCTATTAATGTTATCCAAGACCAACTAGAGAAACAAAATGAACAAGACGTTCCTTCAACCGGATCCCTCCTTTTTATATCCAGTTTTCAGGACTTCTGTGCATGCTAGTACCATGCCTTTTTAATCTTATCCAATCTTTATAAATTTTATGTAATAAAGTCTTTATTTTCTTCAAGTTTTCGGCCATCTTTAATTAATTTGAGTATTTCTACTTTCAGCTTATCTTTTTTTTACTTGCTTTTGGAATTCTTTTGTTCTCTCCAATTACTGTTATTACTAATCACATAAAAAAAAATAAGAAAAAAAAATTACTCAACAAAATTTTAAATCCACTTTTATCTTTTAGTTTTTTTTTTACCCAATGCCAATATATTTGCAACGTATATAAATAAACATTACAATACCACCAGTGCCAGGAGATGAGAATAAAATAGGGGTTTACACTAATTTTATTCTTAAGTTTTTAAATTCATATTCGTATTTTTTTTTTCTGTAGTAGCGTGCTGATATATTGTGTAGACTCATTCACAAGTGACATTCGGCTTTAACGCCCACTTTTAGGTCTAACACGGCGGGAACGGAAAATATTTCAACATTCATCTGTGTCCTATCCGCTTTAGTGTAATATTAACGATAAGAAGCCCAAGTTATAAGCAGAAACGAGCGTTGCTCATCGTTCTGAGTCTTACAGGCTCGTGGCAACTTGGACCAACTTGATCCGCCTTCCCCTTTATTGGGATCTCTGCTAGAAATAGTCTGATGAGCATTTAAAGATGGTCTTATGTTCATATACTGCGGATAAGGACTCGGGGCTATGTTATTCCCCTCTTCAGTAACCGCCTACCCGGTCAAATACTTGTGACTTACGTGTACATCAGCCACGATCGTGTTTTTAGACATATATAAAAAAATATACATATATATTTTTTCTTTCTGGAAGTCATATTAAAAAAATATCTTCTTTCATATTTTAATAATCAGGGTTTAATTAGTTAGTTTTTTTTTATATAATTTTTTTCTTTTTTCAAAAAAATCATAATTTATTTTCCGGCTGTGAGTTTCTTTGAGTCATCATTGTAATGTTCTTTATCATTACAACTCATCTCAGGTTGTAGTTGTTAAATCGAAGCCTGAGTTGGGTCGCCATTGTAACGTTTTTCTTATTACTAGGCCCTTATACACCTCAAATTTATATTTGAGCGTGAGTTGATCAAGCTGTATCAAAGGAAAAAAGAAAGTTGTATTTCTATTCTCAACACAGCTATTTTTCCTGATCAACTTCGGCCTAGAACTATTACCGAGTACAATCGTGAGCAGAACCAGTTTTTAATTTCTACTTGAGGGCACCAGAGTCATTAGACCCACTGAGACTGCGTCAAACATATTGTAGCCCATAAGGTAATAATTATACGATCTAAGTCAAATAACTAAAGGTAAAACTTAAATAGAAAAAAAATGCTTTTAAACTAATCGGTACATCATACCGTAACGAGAATTAATTTTTTTAAGATTATTAGTCCTGGGCGTATTGAAACATATTGGCAAAGGTAACTTACGTTTAAATATTATTACACTAAAAATAAATTTAATAATAAAAAATAATAACTATTATTAATAACGCACAAATGAGAATTGACATTAGAAATATTTTTAATTTTGACAAACTAAAATACTTCATGTTAAGTAGCTAATTAATACCTTGGAGAGAACACATTTAATTCAGGTGGGAAATATCCAGAAAATATAAATATCAGTTAAAATAAACAAAAAGTTCTTGGTTAAATAAGAGTCTCTCATATAGAAAAATTAAAGTCACTATCGGGATTCTTTTATACATATATTTTTACGAGTAGTTTTAAATAGTTAACTTTGTCACAATCAGGATAATTATTCTTACCGGTAAGTTTCATGAATTCAGTAGTAGATAACTATGCATAGTTTTTTGGTTATAATGAGCTCGGCCTTTTGGTTATTGCTTGATCTTGTGGTCCATTTCCCCAGTCGGTCACGAAGGCTTTTCCTGGTGTACATCATTAGGTCCGATGTCTTCAGGAGCTCTGGTTCACTGCGACATGCCGAATTCCTTCAGCGAAGAGCGATCTTGGATCTATTAATGTTATCCAAGACCAACTAGAGAAACAAAACGAACAAGACATTCCTTCAACCGGATCCCTCCTTTTTATATCCAGTTTTCAGGACTTCTGCGCATGCTAGTACCATGCCTTTTTAATCTTATCCAGTCTTTATAAATTTTATGTAATAAAGTCTTTATTTTCTTCAAGTTTTCGGCCATCTTTAATTAATTTGAGTATTTCTACTTTCAGCTTATCTTTTTTTTACTTGCTTTTGGAATTCTTTTGTTCTTTCCAATTACTGTTATTACTAATCACATAAAAAAAAAATAAGAGGAATAATTCAACCCTCATTGTACGTTTTTTTTTTTTAAAAAAAAATTACTCAACAAAATTTTAAATCCACTTTTATCTTTTAGTTTTTTTTTTTACCCAATGCCAATATATTTGCAACGTATATAAATAAACGTTACAATATATATATATATGTTATATTTAAATTTTAGTATTTACATTTTTTTATTATAAATATCTAATACCGAATTAAAAGCACAGGCATTCAAAATGCACAAATAATGAGTTATTAATTTATTAATAAGTTTAATTTAAATATTGAAATAAAATAAGCTTAAAAAATTATAGAATTGAAGCAAAGATTCTAAATTTTAAATAAATATAATAAAACCATTTAATTTTAAAAATAACAAAAAGAGTTTTTAACAAAATAAAATTACAAACAGATCCTTAGGGCAAAATGACCATTAAAAAGATGATTACAAAATAGATAAGAGTCTATAAATAAAAAAAAGGCTTGCTTTTCCCAACCAAGATATACACAGACCACAGAGGAAAAAGTTTTGAATATGTTTGCTGGATCCACACATTCCTAGATAAGATGCCTCAGGAGTTATAAAAGAAAGAATTCAAAAGAAATAAAGGATTAAAAGATTAGAATTTTGAATTCATTTTGTCATTGCTGAAAAGTAAAAAGTTATTGTCACCATTATCAAAAATGCAATCTGTTTAATCGTGCTTCCCTCAGTTTGTCTGGCCAAAGGTAGCCTCCATCTCCACAGATTCCAGGATTGAACCACTGAAACTGTCTATATAAAGCATCATAAGTCTTCATAAATCATCATCGACCACAAAAAATGGCCCTTGCATAAATTCAGATTATCATCGCAAAGGAATGAGCCTGGATAAAGGAAAGTATAAATTATAAAGGATTAAAAATGAACTATAAACTCTCTTTAATTTAAAATCTCCAAACTTTATTTTTCTTTAAATATGAACTATAGTTTTTTTCTCCTGATCAAATCTGAACTTTATTTTATAAAAAAGTCTTATTTAAAATTTATACATAATCTTTTTAAAATATGAATTATATATATTTATTTATGCTTAGTAGAAGATTTGTTTGTAATAGGGCAGGAGTTTGCGATTGCAAATGAATTTAAAGATAAAATCAAACACATATCATTATTTGTGCATTATTAGATTTAAAAAAAAGGTCAAATCTATTATTTGATGTAAAAATAAGTTGAATACAATGTAATTTTAAAATAAGTTAAATACTCTAAACTAAATATTTTTTTATAAAGTAAATTTTTAAAATGCAATAAATTTAAGTTGGGTGTAGATAGCTGCATAGAATCATGAATGTTTAATTATTTTTTTTTGCATATTGATTAAAATATATAATATTTGGTAAATATGATACCTCATGTTGAGTATCAAAAACAAGTATTTATTCATATATTTTTAAGTTATTGGTGTCAATGCGGCATTTTATGATGAATGCCATTGGGTTTATTGTAAATTTCCCACTGCAATTCCATCAATGACTTTATATTTTAATCATTTATGTTTATTTTAAAGGGTTTTTATTTCAGGCTATTTGTTTTGTAGTTAGGTCGATGCTGGTGGAGGGATATATGGGTGTTTATATCAATGTAATGTGAAGCAGGTTTATACAGGGCAATGTGCCCAACTGAATGTATGACCGAAAGATGTAGTCAGTGCATTGCAATGGACACAGATGTATTTCCTGCACCATTGACCCCTTTTTTAGCTCTATGGATGGGGTCTATAAGTCGGCAGTAAGACTGCTCTCCCCCCGTATGTAGCATTTCTCTTTAATTATTTTATATACATGATTCTTTCACCAGACAGATGCACATTCCTGTACCAGATGAAGATCATGTCCTTCAAATAATATCACACAGCAGATGCACATTCCTGACTGCATGGTTTTATGCTAGCATCCACATATTGTGTTGGTTGTGACTATATACCTGGAATCAGGCATTGGTTTGGCTACAAACTTTTATTCTGAGATTGAAAGATTGTTTTAAAAAAAATTTAATTGAGTAATCTATGTAGCCTATCTATACTCAACATTATAAAGTAAAATTTATTAAAATGTCCATCTGTGCAGACTGTTTTAAAATAATAATTTAAATTTAAAAAAATTAATAACTAATCTAAAATAATATATTTTATTCCTCAAATTTAAATGTTTATATATATATGCATTAATAAATGTTTTTGTGTGTTATTACTGGCAGTCGCTTTTATTTTTTTATATTGAAAATATATTTTAAGTAAAATTATATATTATTATCTCTGCTGCTCCATGAGCTAGGGACTAGGGCTGATGGTTGGAATAAAATATATTCAGTAAAATAAATTCAAAATTCTAATCTTCTAATCCTTTATTTCTTTTGAATTCTTTTTTTATAGTCCTGAGGCATCTTATCTAGGAATGTACGGATCCATCAAACATATTCAGTAGATTTTCCTCTGTGGTCTGTGTATATCTTGGGAGGAAAAAAGCAAGCCTTTTGTTTCTATTTCTCGACTCTTATCTATTTCATAATCATCTTTTTAATGGTCATTTTGCCCTAAGGATCTGTTTGTAATTGTATTTTTGTCCTTTCATTATTTTTAAAATTAAATGGTGTTTATTATATTTATTTCAAATGTAGAATCTTTGCTTCAATTCTATAATTTTTTTAAGCTTATTTTATTTCAATATTTAAATTAAACTTATTAATAAATTAATAACTCATTATTTGTGCATTTTGAATGTCTGTGCTTTTAATTCAGTATTAGATATTTATAAAAAATATTTAAGTACTAAAATTTAAATGTAACATATATATATATATATATATATATATGTTACATTTAAATTTTAAATTTTATATATATATATATATATATATATATATATATATATATCCCATTACATATCACCAAACTTATTTAAAAAAATGATAAAAAGGAGACTTTAGTTAGGGTTTGTACTAATTGACAATAGTAATGCATTAAAGTTCTTTTTTGTAGTAATTATTCACACACAAATAAAACTATTCTCCCCAACTTTTTACATCAGCTGAGCAGCTTTCATTAGACAGTTTCCAACTTACTTTTTTATTATTAACTGAAACACAGTCTTATTATATACCTGTAACTATATATTAATCAGATTTTCCTAAAATTATTTTTTTAATATTATATTTCATAAGTTTCTTTCTTATGTGGATGCATGCACATGTGCACAATATACATTCTGGCAGTTCTTTTACATCTACATTATATTCTACAGCTTTAAAATATAAACAAAAATTCATTTAAAAAAACTTTTTTTTTGTTACTGGCATAAGATATTTTTTAAAATTCTTGGGGTACTCATGGTTAAAGTGTATCGCCCTACATTGGGCACTGATTATAACAGTCAGGGAAGATCACAGTCTTATTGTATCTGTGCTAGAAGGCCGTACCAGACTATTTGAACCTGGAAATTTTATAGAGTAGGCAAGTACATGTTGTTAAGATTATAACAGTCAGCAAAAATCACAATCTTATGGTATCTGTGCTACAGGGCACCATTAAGCTATTTTAACATGGAAAATTTATATAGTAGGCAGATACACATTGTTAAGATCTAAATTTTACATATATATTTTATTCTGACCATCAGCCCTTGCCACTAGCTCATGGAGATGCAGAGATTTAACATAAAACTTGCTTAAAAGAAATACATTAATATTTTAAAAAATGAAATAAGCCACTGCCATTAAGAGCATACACAAAGAAACATTTATTAATGCACATATATAAATATTTAAAATTGAGGAATAAAATTTATCTTGCTTAGACTTTAATATTAATTTTAATTTGGTTTTATTATTTTTTTAGTTTAAATTATTAAGAAAGTCATCACAGATGGACATTTTATAAAAGTTTGTTGTATAATGTTGAGTATAGATAGGCTACATAGATTAGTCAGTTAAAAACATTTCAAAACAATCATTCAATCTTAGACTAAAAATTCTTAACCAGACCAACACTTGCTTCCTGCTATACAAAATGCAACCAATGCAATATGAAGATGCTAACATAAAACCACCCAATCAGGAGTGTGCATCTGCTGTGTGATATTATTTGAAGTACATGATCTTTGTCCAGTACAGAAATGTGCATCTGTCTGGTGAAGAAATCATGTATATAAAATAATTAAAAAGAAATGCTACATATGGAGGGAGCAGTCTTACTACTGACTTATAGTCCCCATCTATAAAGTTAAAAAAGGGGTCAATGGTGGAGAAAATATGTCTGCATTCATTGCAATGCAATGTCTACATCTTTGGTCATGCATTCAATTGGGCTTTGCCCTGATTGCTAAACACACTTCACATTACATTGATATAAATACCCATATATTCCTCCATCAGCATTGACCCAACTATGAGACAAATAGCCTGAAATGAAAACCCATTCAATATAAACATAAACAATTAAAATATAAAGTCATTGATGGAATTGCAGAGGGAAATTTACAAGAAACCCAATGGCAATCATCATAAGATGCCACATTGACACCAATAACTTAAAAGATATTTGAATAAATACATTTTTAGATACTCAATGTAAGGTATCATATTTACCTAATATCTATATATTTTAATCAATATGTAAATAAAAAAATAATTAAATGTTAATGAATCTATG
Organism: Epiperipatus broadwayi; assembly: GCA_028023455.1. Taxonomy (NCBI): domain Eukaryota; kingdom Metazoa; phylum Onychophora; class Udeonychophora; order Euonychophora; family Peripatidae; genus Epiperipatus; species Epiperipatus broadwayi. The sequence continues at coordinate 315,728 of JAQFVV010000319.1, forward strand.
CAGTCATCTATACCCAACTTAAATTTAATGCATTTAAATAATTTAGTCAATAAATATTAAAAAGAAACAGAAATGATTAAATCAGCAAATTCAATATTTAAAATTAAACATCAATAATTGATTTTGAAATCTTAAGTCAGATTAAAGTTCATTTTAAAAATTAGGTTTAGCTTGTCAAATCTTAATGAAAGTTCTTAATTACCTTTTTTTAATTTTTTTCAGTTCATATCTTACAGTAGAAGAGCTCCCAATTCCTGCTGCCAATTCCCGGTGAAGACTTTATTAGTTATAATTTCATGGAAGACTGATCTGTTGTTAATACTGCAGTTCTCAATCTGGAGTCTGCCTTATCTGGTTCAATCCTGGTACTATTTAATTTCAGTACCCATATAATTTGGGGTCTGAAACCATGCCATTCATAATTCAACAGTCATTTTATTTGAAATAAGTGAGAGAGGGTGACAAGTGCATCTTATTACCCCTCTCAAAAAAATGAAGCTGTAACTGTTTTAAATTGAATATTTTTTCCTTTTATAACAATTGTTTTGATTCACTGAACATGGTTTCCTGTTCCAAATTTTTGTTAAGGTTTGAGCGTTCATTGCTGCTTCTATTGGACATATAATTTTTTTGTCCTCTTAACTATATCTTTCATCTGACTTTTTTATATAAGAGCCCCAAGGGCTAGTTTGCTTTTCATTTAATTTATAAAACGATCATTTCCATTTACTGAGATTACATAGGAATCTTTTAACAAAAATATTTTATCTTTAGATTGTGTACTTTTTTTATAAAAAAGTATGTTCAAATACTTTTTTTTATTTTAAAAAGAAAATAATAATTTTAAAGTTTTAATTCCATCTGTGCGATATAGTATATATGTTAAACAACTTTTAATTTTCAGTTTTTAAGTTCAGTTTTTTTCTTTTTAATAAATCAATTTTTATTTATAATCTTTTTATTTTAATTTAAAATAATGTAATGGCATACTATATACCATTACAATATATATATATATATATATATATATATATTGTAAGGATCACCACAGGTCTCATCCTTACTATATATATATATATATATATATAGTAAGAATCACCACAGGTCTCATTCTACATCCTTACAATAACACACATTGAACACACAACATAAACATAAGGAATTAAACACTTGTGAATGAAATAAAGCATGTGAGTAGATATGTGTTAGTTAACAAAATTAATACATCCATTGAAAAGTATAAGCTGGTAATTTATTAGATGTAAAGGTTTGAATAAAGTTATATTTGTATTTTACAAACTGGAAATATCCAAAATAATAATAATAATAATAATAATAATAATAATAATAATAATAATAATAATAATAATAATAATAATAATAATAATAATAATAATAACAACAACAACAACAACAACAACAACAACAACAATAATAATAATAATAATGATGATGATGATGATGATGATGATAATAATAATAATAATAATAATAATAATAATAATAATAATAATAATAATAATAATAATAATAATAATAATAATAATAATAATAATAATAATAATAATAATAATAATAATAATAATAATAATAATAATAATAATAATAATAATAATAATAATAATAATAATAATAATAAAAAAAGGAAATTAATGAAAAAATGTCTTACTAATTTGAGGTTTATTAATATTTTTAAATAAGTGTACTTGACTAAACGATGTTACTTAAACAATTAGAAAGGGTTTGTATGAATAAAAAAATTCAGTTTTATATTCTAGTGATGTGAAACGAAGAAGGGAAGAAAATGTTATACAACAACAATTGTTTTTATTGGCTTAGAAATTATAACAAGTAAAGAAAAAATATAAGAAAGTTTTTCTTTTCTATATTCTTTTACCAATGACAGATAAAATTATCTGAAAAGTATATACATTATTTTGATAAAACATTCTTCATCATTGTAATGAACAAATAATGCACAAGAATATCTAGAACTGTAAGTTGCCTAATTATATATATATATATATATATATATATATATATATATATATTAGGTAGTGTTTTCCACAGTGTCAAGCAACTGCCAACAGTTCTATTTCTGTGTCAACACAGAAGTATTCAGGTTATAGAGCCAAAAGCAGTGTTTCTTGTCTCTGTCAGTAGATGGCGCTCATTGCAATGCATAAGCACATTTAGCTTACATCATCTGCTACCAGAAACTACCAAGAATATTGGATGCTTGATTGGTGGTGCTGTTGCCATACATAAGCACATTTAGCTTAAGATATCGGCTAACAGCAACTTCCAAGAATATTGATATTCACTTGGCAGTGTCTATGAACATCCTTAGCAGAAAGATAACATATAATGTGAAGGTGTGGCCACAACTATTTAAATCTACTTTGACAAGTAATACTGTTACATTCTCTTTCACCTTCTGATAAATTGATGTATTTTAAATTATTTTTTTTTATAAATCGATTTTTTAAAACTATTTTCTCTAAAAATGGGTTGTTGTTTTTTAAAAAGATAATTTTTACAACTTCTTTTTATGGCAATCTTTCTTTGCTTTAACACTACTAAAAATCGGCCTTTTTTTTTAAAAAAAAAGCTAATTTTTGAAATTCTGTTATTTTAAAAGGTGATTGTTTGTAAAACTTTTTTTTTACACTTTCAAATAATATTTCCATGAACTTTTAAACTAATACAGTTTTTATTTCAGTTTATAGAGCTTTTAATTACTGTTTCACTAATGTGTTATTTTAAAAGTTGATTGTAAAACTTTTTTTATACTTTCAAATAATATTTCATTAACTTTTATATATATTCTGGTTTATAGATCTTTCAATTACTCTTTCTAAAACGTTATTTTAAAAAGATTTTTGTTCTTAAAACTAAACAAAATAAACCACACATTTAATAGTAAACAATGCTTTTTTTTTATTAATGTTAAGATTCTACAATGAAACATTGATGTGTCATAACAAGGAATAATACTGGCTATTATGCACAAGCAATAATTCAAAGATGATTCATTTCCATCCATTCATTTTTACAATATCTTCAGCAGAGAGAATTTTTCTGATCTGTTGTTCTGAACTTGTTTCTGTGCTGTGCTTCTCTTATTACAATTGTTTAAGTTCTGTTATTCTATTTCTAAAATTCATATTTTAACTAAAAAACTGTATATTGCAGTTTATAGAGATTTTGATCTGTTTATGAAGAATTTCTTTCACAATAAATATTTTTTAAATTATTGAGAGAAAGCAAATCAAACTCTCCTTTAAATATATTAAAATACCTATTCAGTTTAAACATAAAAAAAGTTTACAGTATAATTTATGTATACACATACATGTATTATTTGTAATATAAGATCTAATAACTCAATTATACTCAAGTGGTCAGGCAAAAAGCATATTTTATTGCTGTAACAATTTCCTCGATAAGCTCTTGATTATCATCTATTTTTCAAATAATCCATTGAAAAAAATTCCATTAACTTAGTGCTAAATCTTTGTGTATATTTATGTATACACAAAATACATATTATTAGTCAAATAATAATTATAATTGAAAATTAAACTAATAAGTGTTATAAATGATAATGGTAAAGTAAATGTATGTGCATGGATGCCAATAACATTCACAATATTTTAAAAAAGCATTAGACTAATTAAATAGTTTAATTAATGAAAAACTATAAACTAACTTATCAAGAAAGTTAGATGAATGCAAGCAAAGGATTAAGATAATGCAAACAAAGCCATTGCTTAAAATAGACGATTGTAATGTAATTGCATTATCTGATTGGGGATCAAATAGTGTAACAAACGAGGACAGCAGATGGCCAATCAAGGGAGTCTTCTCTAAAAACAATGAGAGAAAAAAAACAGATCAATCAGAACTAAATCAGTACACTTGCTAAGTGAAGACCTTTAAAGGCAGATGTGCCATTTCCATGGGAGCTGCAGTCAGCTCCTTCTTTCACTTAGGCTTGTGGAGAGGTTTACCTCCAGATGTTCAAAAGCAAACCTAGGAACCGTGTAACAGGTTGTATTGATCTTGTTATTATTTTTTACACCTTTGGGTAATTATTATTATTTATATTGTGTGTTTATATATATATATATATATATATATATATATATATATATATAATCTATATATATATATATATATATATATTAACAAGATTGATTATCTCATATATAACTCTGTAAATAAATTCTTATTTAAATTTACTTGCCAAGCTGCCTCATTAATTACTGATTATTTGTGTGATATATATTGTGCCATTACAATTTAATCAGTAGCTAAATTTGTAGTAACATGCATGAAGAAAATGTGGAACAAAAATCATCATCACATTTGTATATAGTAAAAGAAGCTCTAGGGCACCCATGTTTAAACTCTACAAGATCAAGTTTTGAATGCTTAAGACAGAAAGAGAGTGGGGTGACAGTTATGTTCATTCTTTATTTGTGTGTTGATAAAAAACTCAAAAAGAATAGTACAAACAGTTAATTATTCAATATTTAATTTTTTTGTTAAAAAGGTAAAGTAATAACACATATATAGGCAGTGTGTGCGTAAGCTATTTAATTATCATTGCATATTTCAAATATTAAACTCTCTTCAAAGCTAACCTACATTTGCTAAATTCTAATATTTTATTATTATCTGTTTCTATTCTGTTTGTCTATGATTATAATTTCAGTTTTAGGGGTTGTAAGAATTTAATTTTAGATATTAAAACTATAAAGTTCTAAAAAGCATTCAGGTTATTTAATAGACCAGTCTTTATAAATTGTTTGGATGATGAAGTGTGTGTATATTGCATACCTAAATCTACATTTTTTATTTATTACATATTGAAAAAAAGAAGAGTTAAAACTGTTAAACCATTTGCTTCACAATTTTGTGTTAAGGGAGAAAGATTACTTAAGCTTGGTGAAAACTTTAATTTTAAGGTTGTCTCATCTTAGATCAAACAGAAGAGATGGAATCTTATAGGAGTGTGATTTTTACCAGCAGAGTGAGAAGGCAAACATTTAAAATAACTTTACTTGAAAAACAAATTAAGCTTTCCAAAAATCATGTAAGTGGAAGTTTCTTATATTGTTTGTTACTGATTACTATAGCTGAAAAATAAAGTATAAAAACTTGTCTGGGAAAAATTGGAAGGGAGTTTTTAAAATATTAAAACTAAGGAAGACAAGCATTTGAATTCTGCCAAATATCAATTTTAAAAATCATTATTAATAGAAAGTTTTTTTGTGAAGATTAAAAACAGCATGGCAGGTTGAAAAATATATATATCCTCGTCTGTTTACCAGACTGCCATAGCCAGCATATCATATAGAAAAAATGTCTTGTCTGAAATTATATGTTTTACATCTGATGACTGATGGAAAGAAATGTGATATTGTCAGTAAGAGAAAACATTCACCTGCATTTGAAAGCTGAAGGAAAATGATTTATTGACTGATAAGTATTAAATCATCTAGTACAAATTGAATAATCTAGTACAATTATACCAGTGACTGAATTTAAACCCAGTAGAAAAAATTGCAAATGAGAGAACAACTGATATACTCTATTGGAAAAATTATGCTTAACAAGGAAGGGGAAAAGTTCCAGTCACAAATAATATCACCATCACCATTACCATTAAATAATTACAAGCCTCAGGAAAAGGAAAGATTGCTGAAAAAGTATGAACATTAAACAAGCTATGTTTGAACCTGTGGGACTGGTAATATGAATTGTTGTTATCTATTTTCTTTTTATGATCTCAAAGACTATTCATAACATTTAGTAATAAAATTTTCTATTTTTTTTAGAACTTTAAAACAACCATAATTGATTGAACACAAAATTTTCTTCAATAAGAATAGTTATAACCTAGAGTAAAAATTTGATATATGTTAGGACTATTATAACCATCTTATTAATGAAGTTTATTTTTTAAAGGGTATTATTGTATACCAATCTAAAATTATTAAATATTTGTTGATATGTAAAATATTTTTTGTACTATTATTTTGTTTTTAAATAATGTTTAGTTATAAAGAGATAAACACACATACACAGTAATATATTAAATTGTTACATGTATATCATTGAGTGTGAATGGAAGAATAATAGACATATATAGCATTAAAAATATCAGATTATTTTTGTTTTGATTTAAAGAATAGTGATCTCCAAGCTTAACGGGAAGGGGGAGAAGCAATTTAAAAACTTCTTTCTGGAAATCTTTTTCTTTTCGGTTTAACTAACATTTTTTCTACTTCATCATTCTATTCTATATGTTAAGTTTAGATGTATAAAGATCAAAAGTATGTGTGCCAAAGAGTGAATATTTTTTTAAAATAAAATATTTTATTGCGAAAAAAAAACTTTAGCAAACTTAGTATCCAATTTAATATACATTATATATATTGATGGGAAAAGGGGAAGAATGCAAAATAAATCTTATGAGCACAATTTAATCAATTGTTATTATCATTATTAGTCATATAAATTCTTAATTTTATCTTTAAATTGTTTGTATATGTTAGCAGTACATTAATAAATGTTAAATTGTTTTATTAAATGAGGCATATATATTTCATTGAGAGTATTCTTTATTAGTTGTTATCATTCATCATCAATGGTGAACATTAATTATTTAAGATCTAATTAGATATACTAAGATTAAACAATAGTTATAAATTTCTTTAAAAATTCAGTTTATGATTAGGCTCAGTCCTAAAGCTGTTGCTGGAACTATTATCATTATCGTCATCATCATCATCCTGTTTTGATTAATGAGCTAGATAAATGTTTAAAGGCCATAGATAAATAAGTGATTTTAAGACATTTAGTTGACATTCGTGAATAATTATAATGACCACCATTCCATAATCTACATCATGCAAGGATGTGTGAATTGCCATCCTAAATTAATAGTATAATCTGAGCTAGTAAAACTTATAAAGATATTGAAATGCATTTATTATGTTAAGATTTAGGTGATGATTTCTGTCTAATGAATTTTATATACTCCACTTTAATCTAAGATGTTTTATGTTTACCTAAATGTGAGTGCATACAGTGATATGGGTCTAAAAGCAAAATCCTCCATTTTTGTTAGAAATAAAGTACCAAAAAGGGATTCAAATCCAGTACATGTGAAAAGGTGATAAGATATAACTGTGTCTAGGTTCAGATAATCTAGTGGCACACTGCTAGACCATATTCACTTGTTATTTCCTTAAATATGCACTTGACATCAAACCAAAAGATGAAAGTGGATAAAACCTACTGTCTGTATACCTGAGAAGATATTTTATTGAGTTACCAGTGTATTCACCCACTTGATATTATTTCCTGAGTTATAGTAGTTTGTCCTTAATAATGTTTTTATAGTTTCTACTTGTTTAGTGATGATACAATGGCTGCCTAACTAGGATTTGAAATAGGCCAGACACCTTAAAGGACTAGTCTCCAAGTATTGTTGTTTCTAATTATTGATATTATGATATCTTTAAAAATCTTAAGTAGAAATTGATGAATTTAAGCCACCATTATTTTTATTGATAATTAATATTTACTTGAGTGTTGATAGTAATAAATTTTGATGACTATTTATGTGATATTAGTACTCCTTAATAACTCATCAGTCTGATCTTTTGTTTAATAGACAACTCAGGTATTATTATAATTTTTCTCATACTTTAATTTAAGTTAGAATGCATTTTCATTCATAGCTTATACTCAGCAGATGGTAATATTTTATAAAATACAATTCTTTTCTTTTTGATATAAAATTTAAGTTACAATTTTTTTTCAGTTTATTAAGTTATAATATTATGATCTTATATATTTTAGACTACTCAGGTATCTTAATTCTAAAGATCTTCGTTATTTAAAATACAATATATATATATATATATATATATATATATATATGTCAACAGATGGCGTTCTACCAAAAACACTGTCAAGTGTATGTTTACATAAATGTCAGAGCAAGCATTCACTATCTCTAACTTTAATTCCACTTTCAGATCATGACTTCAAGCTATTTGCTATCATCAGTGAAAGATAGGAATAAGAAACTAGATCTGAAAGTGGAATTAAAGTTAGAGATAGTGAATGCTTGCTCTGACGTTTATGTAAACATATGCTTGACAGTGTTTTTGGTAGAACGCCATCTGTTACATAAATACAAGCGTTAGCACATTTTTAACTTGTTTTTTGTTTTTCATAAATGTACATTTGAGTTCTTTCTAGCAATGATATATATTGCAAAGGCTTCGACTATGTGGTGATGCTGAACTGAGATCAGACCCATATAGCTATCTGGCTTGCTAAGCTGAGTTTGAAGACATTACGTGTTTAAAAGATTCATGCTTGCAAGCTGAATAGAAACTGTTTCATAAATGCTCAGAGTTTGTTTTTAGATCTAGTTTCTTATTCCTGACTTTCACTGATGATAGAAAATAGCTTGAAATCATGATCTGAAAGTAGAATTAAGGTTAGAGATAGTGAATGCTTGCTCTGACATTTATGTAAACATACGCTTGATGGTGTTTATGGTAGAACACCATCTGTTGACATAAATACAAGCATTAGCAAGTTTTTAACTTGTTTTTTGTTTTTCATAAATTTACCTTTGAGGTCTTTCTAGCAATGATATATATTTCAGAGGCTTCTACTATGTGGTGATGCTGAACTGAGATCAGACCCATATAGCTATTTGGCTTACTATGCTGAGTTTGAAGACATTATGTGTCTAAAAGATTCACGCTTGCAAGCTGAATAGAAACTGTTTAATAAACGCTCAGAGTTTGTGTTTAGATCTAGTTTCTTATTCCTGTCTTTCACTGATGATAGCAAATAGCTTGAAATCATGATCTGAAAGTGGAATTAAAGGTAGAGATAGTGAATGCTTGCTCTGACATTTGTGTAAACATACACTTGATGGTGTTTTTGGTAGAACGCCATCTATTGACATAAATACAAGCGTTAGCAAGTTTTTAACTTGTTTTTGGTTTTTCATATATATATATATTTGCAATCCAGTAAGCAATAGAGTGCCACTGGACACAGCACATAGTATCATAAATGATATATAAATTTATAAATCATTCAAGTTTTACTATCTTTGGTAAAAAATAAATTTATTAAAATTAATATGTGTGTAAGCAGTAAATCATCAAACAGATTTTTGTGATATAACAAATAAAATATAGGATTCAGAAAATTGAAGAGTATGGGCAAGACCTTTATTATCTCTTTCAATTTGCTGTGAAGAGTTGTTGCTTATAAGTATATTCTACATATTTAATATTGTATTTATTGTAGGTGGAATAAGTTGTCAGAGAATTGCATCGAGTAAAAATATTCAAAGCATAAATATTAATTGAAGTTGTATTTAAAACTTTAGGATCATTTTAATAACTAAAAATGTCATATACTCCCAAGGAAATTTCAAACTAATAGGTTTAATAAGGACAGCAAAAGTAAGATATTACAGAGACTCAGAAAAAAAAGTTTTAGAGCAAAATGCAAAAGCTAATGATAATATAGAAAAAATATTTTGTTTTGAAGGAAACAACACAAGATGTAAATTAATGAAGTTTGGGTAGTAATTTAAGAGATGTGAGAGAGTGTCATCCACAGATTTATCTTGCAGGTTAAAAAATATATACATTTAATATCTTTATTGATGGTTAGAATTTAAAATGTTATGGTCTAGAAAACAAACACAGATTGAGGAAGTATTTTTGAAACTTGGATTGTTTTGTTTAAAAAGTTAAGAAAAAACGTTGTAGTCAACTACATTTAAATTATTAAGAGCAACACAGAATGTATGAGGGTTCATTGAAATAGATATGAATGTTTGATGCTTATGTTAGGCTTGTATATTGGTAAAATTAAAACTATTATTTCTCATAAGTAATTTGGAAGACATTGCCTGTCAAAATTGAATGATCATTCAAAATTATATATGATCTTAATAGCTTAAAATTCAGAAGCCTGATAGTACAGTGTTTGCCAGTATGCTGTTTCTTTCTTTCATTACTGAATTAGTAATATCGCCACAGCTTATAAAAGTAATGTTACTTTATTATAAAAGTTTAACAATGAGTTAATTTGTTTCATAATAACGCTGTTAAAAGTGTTGTTAATTTTGATATAGGATATATCTAAATGAATGACTAAACATTATGAAAAATTTTTGAGAGAAGTAAAGGTAATACTTTTTAGTAGATACTTTCCAAGATTAGAATTTACCAATGAAAGTTGAAATCTAATTAGAATTTTGCAAAAAGTCACTTTATTTACTTTATGATAGAACCATCAAAGTGAGAGTTATTTGATGCTGGATACAGTTGAGAAATTTTTAATTACTTGTTCAGTAATTGAATGTTATTGGTTTATCATGAAATAAGTACATTATCTCTGTAAAAGCTAATGAATACATATTTATTTTCAATAATGGAATAAAAAGTTTAATTAAATTTGCCTATTAAATTAAAACAAGATCATCATCATCCACCATTATCAATCCGCTACAGGATGAAGGTCTCTCAAAGTTTAATACGTCTTTTCTGATCTGTAGCTTCTCTTCTCCACATCAATCCTGCACACTTTCTTATTTCATCCATCCATATCACATGTGGTCTCTTTCTGGGTCTTTTACAGTCTCTTGGAATCCAGTTTAAGATTTCAATTGTCAACTTATTACCATCTCTTCAAGCAATATTTCCAGGCCAACTTCACTTTAATCTTTTAATTTTTTCAATGAAGTCAGTAACACCTGTTTGTTCTCTTACTTATATATTGCCTTTTCAATCTCTTCTTGTTACTCTGAACATGCAGCTCTCCATACTTCTGTGAGTGGTCTTAAATATCTGTATTGCTCTTATATTAAATGTCCATGTCTCAGATTTATAAGTAAGAACTGGTAAAACACATTTATTAAAAATCTTCCTTTTCAAACACATAGGCATATTTACTTTTAGTATCAAGTTATTTCTACCCAAAGCAATCCAACCAAGTTTAATTCTATGATTTATTTCATCCATTATGTTTTCCTCTGTATTAATAATCTGACCAAAGTATTTGTAACTGTTAACTTCTTCTAATTCATCATAATCACTTTATATTTTCATATTTTGAAAAATCCATTAAACATTATTTTTAGTCCTACTTGCCTACTTTCATCTGATAACTCCTTCACCAGTTCCTGCAGCTTTAAAGCATTATTTTCAAAAACAACTACATCGTCTGCAAAATCTAAATGACTTAAATAATCTCCATTTACTTTCATTCCTTTAGCTTCCCATTTTAATCCACAAAATACTTCTTGCAGTACTGCTGTAAAAAGTTTTAGAGATATGGAGTAACCCTGACTTACACCCTTCTCAATGCTGACTTTCCTAATATCATTACATAATCTAATTGTTGCTGTTGCATTTTATAAATATTCTTTAAAATATGACAATATCCTGGATCTACACCTTGATGATCCAATTCTATAATCACTGAAGAAATGTGTATAGATCCAAATGTCCTTTCATAATCTAAAAATCCAAAACATAATGGCAACTCATATTCATTTGTCCTTTCTATAACTTTTCTTAATACCTGGATATGATATACTGTACTAAAACCACTTTTAAATCCAGCTTGTTCTCTCGGTTTGTGAAAATCCAATGTTCTCTGTAGAAGAATTGTAATTATCTTGGTAAAAATTTTGTATAAAACTGATAAAAGGCTGATAGGTCTGTAATTTCTAATATCTTCTTCATCACCTTTTTAAAATATTAATATTAATACTGCATTATTCCAATCTTCTGGTACATCTTTATTATTTAGACATTTGGAATATAAGTTTGCTAAAAAAATTCTATTTCTTTATCTGCTTTTTTAATATATCAATTATAATTCCATCATTACCTGGAACCCTTCCCTTTTTATATATTTAATTGCATGTCTCACTTCTTCATTTAAAATTATGGGCAATTTGGAAGATGTAATAGATATAGGAGGTACTTGTTTTTTACTACTATATAATTCTTGATAAAAGTCTTCTATCCATTTCATGATGTCATCTCTCTTTTTAGTAATAATTCCATCTTTTTTTCATAAAGCATATATACATTTCCTACCAATACCAAAATGTTTTACCCTCTTGAGACGTTTATTCTCTTCTACAGATTTCCTTGCTAGTTCACAGTTATATTTCCTTATATCGCTTTCAACTTTTTTCCTCATAATTTTACAAAATTCGAGATGTTCAATCCTTTTTAACGCATCACTTTTGTATATATTCTTATTCCTTATTTTCTTCACACATTCTCTAGTCTCAGTAAAAATTTTATTGGTCAATTGTTGCTTTTATCAACCAGCTATTTTTGTTGCAGTTTTTAAAAGTGTATCAGTTATTTTTATATTAATTTCATTCAAATCTGAATCATGTTTAAAATCTACTAGTACTTGACACCTATTTGTAAATTCTAATTTAAATTCATTAGAATGTTTCTGATGATTAAGAATATCAATTGCAAATATTGTTTTTTTAAATAATTTTTGTCTCTCTAGTTTTACATTAACACGTAACTTACATCTTACTAATCGACGATCACTTCCTGTGTTAAATTTATTAAGAACATTACAATCTTGAAATATGTATTTTCTGTTAGTCAAAATACAATCCAATTCTGCTGTATCTTCATTTGGATGCTTCCATGTTCATTTCCTTTTAACATTTTTCTCAAAATAAGAATTCATAATATAAACTTTTCCTTTTTCTGCCTCCACAAATCTATGTCCTCTCTGATTTCTATTACCATAACCAAAATTACCTACAGCACTTTCATTTTTCATTTGTTTACCAATTCTAGCATTAAAGTCTACCATAACAATCTTAAAATGCTGTTTACTCTGATCAAAAGCCTTTTTTACATCCATATAAAAATCTTCTACTAATTCATCACTATGAGAACTTGTTGGGGCATAAACCTGAATTATCTGCATTTGGTATATTACCATTCTGTTTGATACACCATCAATTTTCACAATGTTGTTCTTCCACTTTTTATTTATAATGAATCCTACTCCACTTATATTTCCAATATTTGTGCCTTTATAGTTGAGTATATGTCCACTTTTTAAATCAATTGTCTGACCTTTTTTTTTAACTTCACAAAGTCCAATAATATCCCATTTAATAATAGACAGTTTTTATTCTAACTCTTGCAATCTTCCTTCTCTTAAAAGTGATCTGCAGTTGTAAGTACATAAATAAAAAAGTGGTCATGAAATGGCAGTTTGGGTCCACAATCAGGGGATCCTTAGCACCCTCTGCCTTCGGTCACCAACTGCTGCCTTGGTTTGTGATTTTACAGCCTCCTGGGAATAAGGGCCATGATTTATTTTTATCTGTCATAATTGTATATATGTATTGAAAAAATATTTATCATTTACACATACATTCATTCTGTATTATCATGCATGGAGTTTCTTGATCTTAAACTCAAAGGTAAAAATCCAATAAACGTACCATGCTGGTTAATGCGTTTTGGTGACCAACCCATTCATTTTCGTATACTATATGAATGATCACATAGTAATAACAGCTGCAACGACAAGAACGTTTGGAATGAACATTAGGAATTTGCCCTGCTCAGTTTCTTCAAGGCTCCCAAGAGGAATCAACGGGTCTCCTTTCAATTAATAGCAAACTCCTTTCCGCAGCCAAAAGAAGCTAAAAGAAGTTATTCTTATACTGGAATTTTAGGACCTTAAGTAAATAATCTATGTAGATATAAAAAATTGATAGAATTTTTTAGTCTGATAAATACAAAATGCATTATATGCAATGAACTATAAAGGTAAATGCTACTTTATAGTTAATACTGATTGGTATTTTGAAATTAAGCTAAATGTCTATCAGATATATAAACTTTTTTGTAAAGTTGAACTGAATCTCAGAAGCGCAAAATTAACAATCTCAATTTGAGACCAAAATTAGAATGTCATTTTTTCCCCAATAAATTTATTAAATGTAAATAAGTATGATATAAAGTGATTTTGTACAGAAAAAAAATTAATACAAACATAAATTTGTACAAGTGTGAATTTTTGATTATCTTCTGATTATCAGTTCTCAATTAACAGCTCATGTTCTGCAGTTCACTGCATCATTCATTCTTATGGTGAATAACAAATGTAATCCAATAAATCCTTAGTAGGCTTTTGCCCATGAACTGCCTTCATATCATCATTTCAAAGATCACCTGTAATGTCATGTGCACTTCACTGCTGGAAGGGCACAGTTCTATAATTAGATATGGCTCAGAAACTCAATATTGATCATCTTTATTATCTTTTAAACAGTGTCCACTGGATAACATGTTCTCAATCAGAAGAATTAAGCATCATTATTTGATGTTCATAATATATTCATATGGACTGTTAATCCATATTGATTTTATCATAAATACAGATATAGGAATGTTCAGTAAAAAAGTATTGTAAAGGTTCGCAATAATATCTGGATATATTCTATATGCAAAAGAGGTAAATGTACTTAATGTTATTGTAGATGATTGCAATAATAATTGAATATTAAATGTGTAATGAAGACACTGATGTTATGGTAGAAATAGGTTGGATATCTAGCTTCAAGAAAACTTAGAAGATATAAGATTTTTTAAAGAGAATTTTCAAAATTGATTTATAAACACAATTAAAAATGTCTGTAATTCATCATGAATAAGTATATCACATAAACAGTTGTTGTATGTATGAACATCTATTTAAGTAATTAAGGATGACAATAATAGTGTACCCTCCTGAGTGTAGACAATTTTTTGCAATAAATCAAATGTTAATGTTTAATCAAAGTAATTAATACTTTATTAGTTGATGTTGTGAAATTGGTAATATTTAAATGTCTCTGTTGGGTGATATATAATCAAATTTGTCTATTTAGAAATTTATTTATAGATTCTTTAAACCACCTAACTACTCACAAACATTGTATTAAAAATCTGTAGAGATTCTAACCTGTAAATAAATTCTAGTATATTTATTAACTCCTTTAAGTTTGCCCCTGTTTTCTGTTTGATCACAACCCCATAAGTTAATAATTGTTGGAATCTACTGAAAAATGCTATAATACATCATAATGAGAATTTTAGAGGTATTCAGATCTAATTTTATGTCACTATGAATCCTTTATGAACTTTCCTTTTAGTTTTGGTTATTAGAATTGGTTACAATCCTACAAATCGTCTAAATAGCAATTTCAATGAGACACATTTCCATCTTTGCAACTATAAAAAAAGGACAATAAATTTGAATGACTTATAATTTTTCAAAAACCTTTTTAAAATAACATATTTGTAAACTAGTAATTTCCACCAACTTTAAAACTAATACAAATTATATTTTCATTTATATATCTTTCAATATTTTTTTTAAAAAATGGTGAAGCATATTAAAGTCTGGAAATTTCCAGCCATAGAAAAGAAAGCCATTGTATTTTTACAGGCTGAAAACGTTTTGCCACAGAGCAGACAATGTTCTTGTGGCAGACATTACTCGACATTCTTACTGCGGATGGCATTACTATTGCAATACCTATGCCTGCAAGAAAAGTCATTCAATTCATGAAAACACTTGCTTTGACGGCTTCACTATTCCTTTTGTGACAGTTGTACATCTCCTATACTACTGGATTAGGGATGACTTTTCAGTCTAACATGCTCATAAAGATCTACAACTGTCCAACAAAGCCATAGTTAGCTGGACCAACAGGCTAAGGAAAGTGTGCAGTGAAATCCTGCAGTCTTGCACAGGATATCTAATTGGTGGCCCCAATAAAAATGTGGAGGTGGGCCAAACACTATTTAGCAGGCGTAAAAACCATCAGGGCCATATGCTTCTTCAACAATGCATCTTTGGAGGTGTTTGCCATTACACAAGAAAATGTTTTGTCATGTGTGTTACATGTAGATCTGAATGCACACTACTTCAAGCTATATGCAACAACACACAGTCAGGATCCACTATATACTCACTGTGATGGAAGGTACAGGACACCTGACTTTGAGGATGCTTGTTTTAGACACATGAAGGTCAACCACCACTACAACTTTGTTGACTTGACAATTGGCACTCTCACACAGAACATTGAGTGTTTGTGGGGGCTGTTAAAGTGGCATAAGAAAAACAGGGTGGTACAGCCTGCCAAAACCTCAACAACTATCTAGCAGAATTCATGTAGCAATGCCTATACAAGGGAGATTTGTTCCATGCACTTCTAATGGAAATGCGTCAGCAACAGTTGGATGGCATGTCAGCTCCGGCACAGGTAGTTTTTTGTAGATGTGTTTTATAGTAATGAAATGGTTTGTATTAATGTCTATATTAATGATTTAATTTTTTTTATTTTTTAAAACTCAACAAGACACAACTAACATTGCACGTGTTCTTTTTCTTTTTTTAAAATATTTTTTCCCTTTAAAATGTTTTTTTTTAAACATGTAAATAAACTTATGTTTCCATTAAAATTGTCCTCACTTTCATTATAATAGTTCTTTTACAATTGCATATCTTATAGCTTGCTTGAAAAGTGTGTGGGGGGGAGGGGTAAATGTTATAATTTTTCAAATGTCAAAGAAGTCCGTTATGTTTTCCGTATAATATTTTTTTTAACAGTTGAACTGTGTGTGCATATCTCATAGTGTATGTTTTCATGTGTGTATTGGCCATATGTAATTTTGGGAATTACCATGGGAAGCTAAAGGAGTGAAAGTAAATGGTTGACATACAATATTAAGACTGCATTCTTCTTAAAGTCAAAATTATTTCCCAAATTCTAACTTCTTCAATGACTATGATAACTCCACTATATCTTCACTAAATCATCTAACACTATTACACAATTAACCTATTGTGACAAATAAAACCTAGATCTTAACTTTTTACTTATGGATTCAGCCTTGCTTGTGGTAACCACAATGAATATTAAAGATATTAATCCACAATTAAAAGATCACAAACTATTTTTTTGTGTTGCAATCCATTTGCTTTTCAATAATGTACAATTCTGAAACATGCTCAAATTCTGGCTAATTCAAAATAATAAATGAATAACAGAGCAGCAATGGACATCATTATCTTGTTTAATTTGAAAAATATATCTTGTCTGATTTATCTTTAAGAATTATTGGCTTTGTTATAATTATATATGTATTCCAATATTAATACTACTTTCCTGATATTTTCATAATACATCATTAAAACCAAAGATGTCATTATATTTATTTTATAATTTCACAATTGCAGTTTTGCATTTTCCATGCAATATTTAAGCAAACTATCATTTTTATTACACTTCTTAGTACTTAACAGTTCTTATAGATTGTATTGTCAGCCTCATTAATTGATCGCATATTTTTCTCTTCATCACTTTTACTAGTCTATATAAGTAAAGTTCATTATTATTTTTCTCTGATATTATATGATCAATCTTAGATTACGATATAACAAATTCTAATAACCTTTACTAAAAGGAAAGTTCATAAAGGATTCATAGTGACTCAAAATTATACCTGAATGACATCTCTAGAATTGTCATTATGATGTATTATAGCATTTTCGGTAGATTATTAACTTATGGGGTTGTGATCAAACAGAAAACAATGGCAAACTTAAAGGAGTTAATAAATATACATTTATTTATTTACTGGTTAGAATGTCTACAGATTTTTTTAAATATAATGTTGGTGAGTAGTTAGGTGATTTATTGAATCTATAATTGAATTTTTAAATAGACAAATTTTAATATATATCACCCAACAGAGACACTTAAATATTTACCAATTTCACAATATCAACTAATAAACTATTATTTACTTTGATTAATCATTAAGATATGATTTAATGCAAGAAATTGTCTGCACTCAGGAGGTTACAAATTTATTGCCATCCTTAATTACTTAAGTAGATTTTCATACTTGCAACAACTGTTTACATGATATACTTATTCATGATAAATTACAGATTTTCTAATATGTTTATAAATCAATTTTGAAAATTTTCTTTAAAAAATCTTATATATTCTACGTTTTCTTGAAGATAGATATCCAACCTATTTCTTCCATATCATCAGTGACTTCATTACACATTTATTATTGAATTATTATTGGCAATCATCTACAATAACTTTGTGTACATTTATTCACTATGCATAAATAATAATTCCAGATATTATTGAGAACCTTTATAATATCTTTTTTACTAGACATATAATAAATATGACATACTATTTTTGATTTTAACTTGAGACTGTTAATTTTGCTTCTCTGAGATATTCAGTTCAACTTTAGAAAAATTTTCATAGATCACTAAACATCACATGATCACTATTTCTTATGCTA
This sequence comes from Epiperipatus broadwayi, assembly GCA_028023455.1. Classification (NCBI taxonomy): domain Eukaryota; kingdom Metazoa; phylum Onychophora; class Udeonychophora; order Euonychophora; family Peripatidae; genus Epiperipatus; species Epiperipatus broadwayi. Next base: position 334,180 of record JAQFVV010000319.1, read on the forward strand.
GCACATAACTGTTATTAAAACAGGCAAACTCTCTTTACATATTAGTACAAACAGAGTAATCAATGGATGCCAAAAGGCTTATGCATAAAAATCCCCATATAGTGCCATAAAATCCTTATTTAGTGCCTACTCATCCACAAGCCAGAAACTAGTCTGGGGATATTGGATGAGTAGGCACTAGATTGGGATTATATGCACAAGCCTTCTGGCATCCATAGATTACTCTGGCTAGCACTGAGTGCTACTACTGTATGGATAGTTTTGCCTGTTTTAATTTTCATAGATCTCATAGAAATGACATTTCCCTTATTCCAAATTATCAATCAGTATTAACTATAAAGTAGCATTTACCTTTATAATCCCTTGGATCTAATGTATTTTCTACTTAAGCAACTAAAAAATTCTATCATTTATATATATATATATATTATATATATATATATATTGAAACAGATAGGCTGTTCCTCATATAAATATTCAAAAGACACCCCCCCATTTAAAAACGTCTAGCGCGATTCAGTCTAATTGGGAACGCAATAAAGCTGTGATTTGTTTAAAAAAATCATATTTTTAATTTTGTGATTAATGGATTTAAATAAAATGTTAAGTTATCTTATTTTTTTTATCTGTCTCAATAAAAAAAGAAAAGAAATTAATTATCCAATCATTAAAAAGAAAAAAAGAAAAGATACTTGAATTAAACTGAGGCAGTATTCAAATTAGGCACGTCATCGGAAGAAAAGAACTTTTTTTTTCTCTCTCTCGTTTTACACAGAGAAGCAGAACATATTAATTTTTTTTTTTTAAAAAAGAAAGTGTATCACTTAATTCTTTTGAGAGATTAAAATATAGTTTTAACAGAACGTAAAAATGGAAAAAGAAACCTTTGCTAGAGGAATTATGATAATAATGGGGTAATTTAGTGGCTTCACTCTCTCCACGCTGTGCCATGACTTTCCATAGATGAAATAACCTGCCTTCTTTAGAATAAACTAGACTGCAAAACTGGAAGGTAATTTATTTTATAAAATATTAAAACATCTTTATCATATGTTATAAAATGAAGTTATGAAATAACTACATAGAATTTGTTTTGTAAAATATTAGAACACGTTTATCATACGTTATAAAATGAAATTATGAAATAGTTATATGCAAATTTATTTATAAAAATATTTGAACGTATTTACTATATAAATTATAAATGCTTCAATTACTAAATGATAAATGCTCCACAAGCTGAACAGAATTTATGTGTATGAATATACCCTTATATTTGACTAAATTATAAATGCTGCAATTACTAAATTATAAATGCTCCACAAGCCAAACAGAATTTATGTATATGAATATACTTTTATATTTGACTAAATTATAAATGCTTCAATTACCAAATAATAAATGCTCCACAAACCAAGAATTGCTGAATTTAAATGTTTACCAATCAATAATGATTCATAAAATAATGAAATGTTGTATAAACCATAAATGCTTGACTGCTTCTAAGGTTCTTCTCTTAAATGAATTCAAAATGAATTATTGTATAAACCATAAATGCTTGACTGCTTCTAAGCTTCTTCTCATAAATGAATTCAAAATGAACTATTGTTGGATTAGTATATTTCCAAGCTTCTTTTCATAAGTGAATCCAAAATGAACTATTGTTGGATCAGAATATTCCCAAGCTTCTTTTCATAAATGAATCCAAAATGAACTATTGTTGGATCAGAGTATTCCCAAGCTTCTTTTCATAAGTGAATCCAAAATGAACTATTGTTGGATCAGAATATTCCCAAGCTTCTTTTCATAAATGAATCCAAAATGAACTATTGTTGGATCAGAATATTCCCAAGCTTCTTTTCATAAATGAATCCAAAATGAACTATTGTTGGATCAGAATATTCCCAAGCTTCTTTTCATAAATGAATCCAAAATGAACTATTGTTGGATCAGAATATTCCCAAGCTTCTTTTCATAAATGAATCCAAAATGAACTATTGTTGGATCAGAATATTCCCAAGCTTCTTTTCATAAATGAATCCAAAATGAACTATTGTTGGATCAGAATATTCCCAAGCTTCTTCTCATAAATGAATCCAAAATGAACTATTGTTGAATCAGAATATTCCCAAGCTTCTTCTCATAAAGGAATTCAAAAATGAACTATTGTTGAATTAGACTATTTCCAAACGTCTTCTCATAAATGAACTTATAAATGAACTATTGATAAAAAAAAGAGAACTGCTTCTAGCTCTTTCATAAGTAAAATGAAAATGTGTTGTCATGGGGATAGAAATGAATTTCGTTAGAAATTGCAAATTAATTGTTATTTAATAAATTTTTTTTTGTTACTAAAAATTAAATTGGTTGTCCAGTTGTCCAATTCTGTTTTGTTTTATTGCATCACTCATCAGTTATAGCACTTGTTCATGAGAATCTCTTGCTTTCTGAGCTATGTCTGGCATAACTTGACCTAGGCCAGTCAGGTTGTAGTGAGATGGAACTCTAATGGCGCTTTTTTGGGAAACCAAACATAAAAATATTTAGATGTTTCCAGTCTCTATCATACTACATCCTCTGATGAGCAGGAAATATTGTTGTAGGAGGCATTAACATCTGCATTAGGAATGTCAATTGATAGTTCCTTCCTACAGCATGCTCATCAGAAAATTGTTACAACTGACGTGATAAAACGGTTGTCTGCGGGTCCGGTTACAATATATATAGATTATTTACTTAAAGTCTTAAAAGTGCTGTATAAGAATAATTCCTTTGATCTTGTTTTACTTTAATATGCAAATTTAAGTAAACTTTTTCTACCATTATTAAAAATAAATATGTATTTATTAGATTTTGCAGATAATGTACTTATCTTGTGATAAACCAATAACCTTCAATTACTGAACAAGTAATTAATCATTTCTCAACTGTATCCAACATCACACGACTCTCACATTGATGGTTCTATCATAAAGTAAATAAAGTGACCTATTGTATAATTGTAAGTAGATTTCAACTTTCATTGATAAATCCTGAACTTGGAAAGTATCTACTAAAAAGTATTACCTTTACCTTTCTCAAAATTCTTTCATAATGTTTAGTCATTCATTTAGATATATCCTATATCAAAATTAACAACACTTTTAACAGCGTTATTATGAAACAAATTAACTCATTGTTAAACTTTTATAATAAAGTAACATTACTTTTATAAGCTGTGGTGATATTACTAATTCAGTAATGAAAGAAAGAAACAGCATACTGGCAAACACTGTACTATCAGGCTTCTGAATTTTAAGCTATTAAGATCATATATAATTTTGAATGATCATTCAATTTTGACAGGCAATGTCTTCCAAATTACTTATGAGAAATAATAGTTTTAATTTTACCAATATACAAGGCTAACATAAGCATCAAACATTCATATCTATTTCAATGAACCCTCATACATTCTGTGTTGCTTTTAATAATTTAAATGTAGTTGACTACAACGTTTTTTCTTAACTTTTTAAACAAAACAATCCAAATTTCAAAAATACTTCCTCAATCTGTGTTTGTTTTCTAGACCATGACATTTTAAATTCTAACCATCAATAAAGATATTAAATGTATATATTTTTTAACCTGCAAGATAAATCTGTGGATGACACTCTCTCACATCTCTTAAATTACTACCCAAACTTCATTAATTTACATCTTGTGTTGTTTCCTTCAAAACAAAATATTTTTTCTATATTATCATTAGCTTTTGCATTTTGCTCTAAAACTTTTTTTTCTGAGTCTCTGTAATATCTTACTTTTGCTGTCCTTATTAAACCTATTAGTTTGAAATTTCCTTGGGAGTATATGACATTTTTAGTTATTAAAATGATCCTAAAGTTTTAAATACAACTTCAATTAATATTTATGCCTTGAATATTTTTACTCGATGCAATTCTCTGACAACTTATTCCGCCTACAATAAATAAAATATTAAATATGTAGAATATACTTATAAGCAACAACTCTTCACAGCAAAATGAAAGAGATAATAAGGGTCTTGTCCATACTCTTCAATTTTATGAACCCTATATTTTGTTTGTTATTACACAAAAATCTGTTTGATGTTTTATTGCTTACAGACATATTAATTTTAATAAATTTATTGTTTCTCAAAGATAGTAAAACTTGAATGGTTTATAAATCCATACATCATTTATGATACTAAGTAAATGGAAATTTTTTTCTATGGATTATTTGAAAAATGTATGATAAGCAAGAGCTTATTCAGGAAATTGTTAGAGCAATAAAATCTGCTTTTTGACTCACGACTTAAGTATAATTGAGTTATTTACATCTTATATTCCAAATAATACATCTATGTGTATACATAAACTGTACTGTAAAATTTTCAAATTTAAACTAAATAGATATTTGAATATATTTAAAGGAGAGTTTGATTTGCTTTCTCTCAAGTAATTTAAAAATATTTATTGTGAATGAAACTCTTGATAAACAGATCAAAATCTCTATAAACTGCAATATACTGTTTTTAGTTAAAATATGAATTTTAGAAATAGAATAACAGAACTTAAACAATTGTAATAAAAGATGCACATCACAGAAATAAGTTCAAAACAACAGATCAGTAAAATTCTTTCGGCTAAAAATATTGTAAAAATGAATGGTTAGAAATGAATAATCTTGGGAGTTTTGCTTGTGCTTAACAGCATATTTTATTTCTTGTTATGGCACAGCAATGTTTCATTGCGGCATCTTAACACTAATAAAAAAGTGTTGTTTTCTATTAAACGTGTGGCTTATTTTGTTTAGTTTTAAGAATAAAAACCTTTTTAAAATAACATTTGCAAAAAAGTAATTGAAAGATCTATAAACCGAAATATAATTTGAATTAGTTTAAAAGTTAATGGGAATATTATTTGAAAGTATAAAAAAAGTTTTACAAACAATCACCTTTTAAAATAACACAATTTCAAAAATTAGCTTTTTTTTTTAAAAAAAAGGCCGATTTTTAGTAGTGTTAAAGCAAAGAAAGATTGCCATAAAAAGAAGTTGTAAAAATTATCTTTTTAAAAACCAACAACCCATTTATAGAGAAAATAATTTAAAAAAAAATCGATTTTTAAAAAAAAAAAAATTTTTAATACATCAATTTATCAGAAGATGAAAGAGAATGTAACAGTATTACTTGTCAAAGTAGATTTAAATAGTTGTGGCTTGTAGATTAATCACACCTTCACATTATATGTTATCTTTCTGTTAAGTACATGCATAGACACCACCAAGTGAATATCCATATTTTTGGTAGTTGCTGTTAGCTGACATTATGCATGGCAACAGTGCTGACAATCAGGCATCCAATATTCTTGGTAGTTGCTGGTAGCAGACGATGTAAACTAAATGTGCTTATGCGTGGCAATCAGCGCCATCTAGTGGCTGGAATGAGAAATGCTGCTTTTGACCCTGTAATCTGAATGCTTCAGTGTGTTGACACAGAAACAGTGCCTTTTGCAGCAGCATGACACCATGGGAAACACTACCAAATAATTAAAACAGACAAAATTATCTATATGCTTTTGTTGGAATCACATGCTTACATGAATTCTGTACCCTGAAAAAAACAAAACAAAATCACAGTTGTTTGATTGAAACATAATAGGCACAAAGACTCTTTCTTTCAGTATAATTTTATTGAACAATTTATTATTGGATAAGTAGAGATATATATTCAAATAATTGATTGTTTAGTAATTATAGAAATGTTGAAATTGTTGATTTAATAACGGTTAGTTTTAAAAACCAATTTTAACAGTATTCTTGTTATATAGCAACATGCTAACCACTGATAAAAGAAAATATTTTTTTATGTATATACTGACATAAAAAATCATGCAGGTGTGCTAAACAATCACTGTGAAGGATCGAAGCTACTGAGCTGTATTTGAAGAAGATGATATATATATATATATATATATATATATATATATATATGTGTGTGTGTGTGTGTGTGTGTGTGTGTTTCTACCATCACATATATATCCAATGGCTATCAGATGTCATGTTGAAGGTTTCCAGATCAACTGTGAGTCTTGCCAAGCCAGATGCTACCCATGCTACATGTTCCTTTTGAGAGAAATGGATAAATTGGAAGAGGCATAACTCTGGAAAATGAAGCAAGAATAAATAATTATACAAGAGATACTGAAAGTTTCCAATACACAATGAATTTTGCCAACTGAAAGAAAATACTCCAGTGATCCAAGATGTGTACAGAATTATTCATAAATTTATGTTATCATGTTTATTATTGTCATCACATTAATTTTGTAAATTTTGTACGGTTTTCTCTCCTCTATACTTTTACTTCCATATTTAAATTTTGAAGTGGAAGAGGAGAGAAATTTAACATTATGTATTTTATTATGTAAATGAGTTAGGTTATAGTTCATTTATTGTTTAAATAAAAGCTATAAATAGTTCTTTTAAAAGAAAAAAGGAACTGAACTATGATAAAGACTGAACATACAGAGAGATAAGACTTATTTTAATTTTTTTTCTAAGAGACTATAGAAACAACACTCTTATAAATAAAGGTCATTGTTAATAAAATTTTATCAACCATTCGTTAATATGTTGCATACTGACAGTTTCTTTTAAGTGCATGTGGTTAATTTTAATGAATTGATAGCAATGCTAATTATACATAGTAGTAGAGTTGGGATTCAAATAAGTCAGTTCCCATCCATTTTATTACTGTTATTTTACTTGTGACACAAATAGTACATAGAATAATGGTTATTTTATGTTTGATTCAAACTTAAAGACCAATGGCATTCACTTATTATATATTACCAACTGTAAATCATTATTTTAAGATGCTGGCATGAAATGCAGATGCTAATGCATAATGTGGTGGATATTTTGATTTTGTGCTTTGGATGAGATTATGTAAATGTGGAAGTATTATAATTCAGAGTTACTATGTTAATAGGTTCATATTTTGTTCATTATTGGATTTCATATTGAATTATAATAAATTTGTTAATAAGTTAGTTTTACCTTACATCAGGGTCATCAATGATTTATTGGTAACACATAATGAACTTCACATATCTCTATTTTATACATGAACATACATGTTGCATGAATATAGGAAATATACAATATGAACCATAATGCCAAGTCAGTGCCCATAATGAGTCAGGGCTGACATTAGCTAGTTATCTCCTTGTCATAACTCATCCATGAAGAAAGTAGCTGTTCAGTTTATGATTGGGTTCGAATTCTGGGAGTTTAACAGATTATAGTGGAGAGAGAGTGGATCCAGTGAGTGTTACTAATCAAAAAGGAGTGTGTGGTTCTTAAGATCTGCTTGAATTGTAATGTAACTGGATCCCTGCAATTCTCCATGGATGACTGGTTTCTTGTGATGTGTATAGTGGCATGGGGATGAGTCCAACAGAAGAATGCTTGCCATCCGCCCATTGCAATATATATATATATATATATATATATATTGCAATGGGCATATATATATATATATATATATATATATATATATATATATATTGCAATGGGAGGATGACAAGCATTCTTCTGTTGGACTATATATATTGTACATATATATATATATATATATATGTTTTCATTCCCACACACACATATGCATTCTTTAAATAAAAAAAAAATTCTTTTATATAGAGATTTGTGTGTGCATGTATTATTATTATTATTAATATATATATATATAGTTTATAGATGATAGATTGATACACTGTAATAATATTTAATATATTGATCTATTATGTTTTTTTTATTAAATAATGTGTTACATTATTTAGCATTAGTTTTTGTTAAAATAAAACAGATTGAAAGAAAGTGTAAAAGAAAGCAATCAAGATTAGTAGATAAAAATGTACATGTGAGTACATTTGTTTTAAACCTAAGACATTTTTACACTTGTCTTTATTGCAAGCTTTTGTTGTTTTGTATTATCTAGATCTTAGATATCCAGAGAAAAGAAATGCTTTGACGGAATAAATATAATTAATAATCTTATTAATCTTCTTATTAATGACTTGAAGACCATCAGCTTGTGAAACTTTGATCTTTATCTCAAGATAACAGGATTTTCAGGTGGCCTTTTGGTTAGAAATTCGAAATATAAAAACGAGTGAAACAATATTTGAGGGTTAGTTTTTTTTTGCTATTGAAAAAAGAGAGATGTAGTCATTGATATGCAGTTTTAAAGAGAAAAAGGATTCAGTTTTAATAATTTTAAGAAGAAGGATCACTTAACAATATGTAGTTTTTATGGCAAAGATTCAGTTAATAATTAAAAAAAAAGATGTGGTCATCAATATGCAGTTTTTGAAGGATCAGTTAATAATTTTTTTTAAAGAATATGCAGTCATTTTAAACTAAAAAGAGTTGTTTGATTTGCTATTTCTCTCTTTTAAAGAAAAATTAAAGAAGAAAATATGACTCTTATTCTAAAGTCAGCATAGAAGATGTGTGCATATATAAGTAATTTACAGCAAAATTACTTTAAAGAAAAGAGGTGGATTTAAATTGGATCCTTTACAGAAGTTGTTAATATAACATATAATGGTACTTATATATATTTTGATAGTTTCTGAAATCATAAGGATGCTGTGCTAAATCGCAATTCTTGTTTCTTGAAACCTGTCATCTATAGGTTAGCTCACTGATCTATCTATGGACCCATATACCGGTCAATAGTAACCAAAAGAATGATCAAGTTTAAAGCCAACCACATAAAATATCTGAGGGGCTTCTTTTATGTCCCCTGTCCTATTGAAGGATCCTCACTTTTGAATGGAGGGAGAAAGGGAAAGAAGAGAAGAAAGATTATAAACACCATTTAATGAAGTTCTATTAATCTATAAATCAATTTTTTTTCTAAAGTTTTCTTCACATTTATCTAAAGCATCTACAATGATTTTTTTTTGAATGGTGGGATCAAGTAAGCCAAACAGTTCATATTTATTTAAAAGTATTTGTAATAACTCTATTTAAAATAGTAGAAACAAACAGATCAACCAATTCATATTTATCTCAAAGTATCTGCAACAACTCATTTTAAATGGTAGAAAGCAGTCGAACCAACCAGTTGACAATATAAGTAAAGCAAGCGGTCTGAAATTTCAAACCTGGGACATTCATAATGTAACCGGCGACCCTTTTTGGTCCTTTTATAACCCGGCACAAGAGATCGACGGCTCTGAAATAAACCTGACATAGCGTAAAGTTTTATTTGTTTACTCATATCGATAGTTATTCGCTATCCACATAAGGGGGCGCCAGATACGATTATTTAAGTGGATTTTAATTACTCGCATCACCTTACGTCATGTCAAAACGATTTCGAAGTCCGATCCCGCCGACTAGCTCAAACTCCCAGCATAGACCAATAGATAACTCAAGGCCGTAATACAGCTATTTCGAGGACGACTCCTCCCGAAAAAGACGCACTGTCCGCTAATGAAAAAATCAGCTTAGTTTTCTAATTATTCGATCACCGCATAAGATTCATTTATTGGTTGTCATTAACCAATGCGATGGTTCGTTCATGCCCCGCACTAGGCTTAGAAGTTCATCCCTCCCGACATATCATATACAACATAATTATTTGATGTTTATTTCGATTGATTATAGACCCGCCCGCTCTTAAATCTATCTTAACTAAGGTTAAATAAGAAACATCGTGACTTACGGCACGATGTTGACATAATCAATAAAGGAAACAACTTAAATCTAAATTTAACTAAACATACTTTTAAAGATAAATTATTAAAGAATAAATAAACTACGATTTTAAGTGTATGAAAAGATTTGAGAAATGCTCGACTGGTTAAATATTGAACAATTTTATTAGATGTGAAAAAAAACATTATTAATTTGATTTATTGCACACGCGCACATACATTCACGCTCACAGAGAATCATAATTAGACATAGCACAATATGAACAGTGGAATAAAGTTCCTTTCTATTCGAGAAAATATATTATCTTTCCTTAGATTCACTAAAGTTCAAAGTTCATGTTTACAAAGTTCTATGACTAAGATAAGTTATAATGACGAGGAAAGTTTCAAGATTTGTTTATTTATGTTGGTTAATTACGAGATTTCCTTACGAGTTTATAAAGTGAGGGAGTGATCATAATATAAAACATATTTACCTAGGATTTATTTTGGTTTCCGCTCCTGGAGTGGTCCGCTTGCTTTCAATTAATATTGGATGGTCTGGACGAATTTGGGCAACTCTCGGAACATGATTTATTTTTATTGGGAGCATTAACTTCACACGACGATGTTATTGTAGTTTCATAGCTTCGGAGATAATTAGTAGCGGAGCGCCGATCAGTCACTGAAGGGTTTATTAGCCCCTCATGACAGTCGACGCCCTTAATATTAATTTTACAGTGATCATCTTGAATGCAGAGGAATAATATAAGTTATTTCAGAACAATGATCTTGATAAAATAAACAGCATAAGCATCGGAATAAAAATAAGCAATAACAACCGGATAGGATAAAAAGAAAAAAGCACAAGCACCATTGAATAGTTTTTGACTGATATTTATACGGGGTGATCCTTATCTGAGGATCCAATCTACCACCAGAGTTCCATGTTCCTGGAGCTGCCGTTCAGGTCCGCGTTTGAGGTCACTGTTCCTCAATCCTTGTGCTAAAGGCAATATTTGTTTCGAGACAATCTTTTGTTGCAATCTTATTCAACCAACCTTACCTCTTCACACCTCGAGTGCATGCGTGTGTGCGTGTGTTTTACAAGAACAATACAAGCTGTATTAAATTTAGAAGTCGAGCATTTAATCTTTTCCTCAAATCTTTTCTATAAGTTTTACTATAGTTAACATTATAATTCTAACATAAACATTTTTAATTACCCCGTGGCGTCTTCGAGCGACAATTATATTTTATTATTTAGGAGAGCAAATTATATTTATTATTTCTAAGAGTAAATTATATTTCTTTTATTATTTCTTCGTGAAGGCTATTTTATTAATTTTTATTATCTGAAAGCTTTAATCATTTATTCGGACGTTTACTATCTGTATTTTATAAATGTATTTTATGAGAGGAAGAAAATTATTCCAGGTTACGAAAACAAATTACGAGTGTTTTAGGTTGCTTGCTGGTGTGTGTGTGTGTTGTTTCCTAGATTTAATATCGATGTAACGCTATCTCGTTACATATCTCCCCGCCTGGTGTAGAGTAAAATCCGATGCTGCGGGTTTTAGCTCTGTGATGGAGCCAGACTATTCCGCCCTCTGGCATTACATGTTCCCTTAATCCCCTTTTTTTTTTTCCTTTGTGTGTGTAGCGTCCAACGAATCGACCCAACATCCCCTTTTCCTTCGTACGATACTATTCCCCCTATGACGGCTATTCCGGCCGTTTGTCTGCGGCTCCGCCTTCCCTTAAAATTTGAATCAAGTGCTCGGCGGTCAGACCTCCTCTTTAAACGACTCTTAACGGAAGAAATACAATAACACTATTTGGTAATCTAGGGTATGTCACGATTGACGACTATGGCCAATGGGTCTCGTGCATCCCTAACTGGAGGTATGGGGATGGACTTTTCCGAGGTCCCCGATACAGAATATGATTGATCTCGATCTACGGTTTCGGAAAGTCTGACTCGCCCAGCAATAACAACGTTTGGAAAGTGAGCTAGCACGAACTCTCACGAAATGGTTTATGTGATTTCCCGCACTGAGGTTGAGCCCGTCATGTGCCAGCCGTCTCCTGGATTTGCAGGGTACCCTCCGGTCGATCCACCAACACGTTGGCTCTATAGGTTAGAGGCTGCTTTGCGATCGTTTGATCTGTTCGGTGTTATTCCCAAGGCTGGGGTTAGTCATCCCCCCTTTTTTTCCTCTTTTTTTTTTTTTTCCGTGTCCTATGTCATATTCCGATTCACGTCCTAGGTCATTCCCGGTTTGTGGCATCTATTTCCCCTGTGAGTTCCCTTGAATATTGTCCTTATGCTATCCCTGGTCGTCAACTCATTTTCCCTCCGTCCTATGGGCTAGTATCGGTCCGGTGGTACATGTTTTCTGGGTTGTTCATTTCTAGACCCCTCCATTGGCCCGCCTATTCCCTCTTCTTGTTCGAATTTCGCGACCAATTCCCCCATTTCATGGATTCCTTTGCAATCCCTTCCCAGCATCATGCGTCTAAGGGTGGTCGGCATATTGTGTCTGATTATCGATATGATCTGCATCTCTGTCATAGGGTACGCAGGCAAATGTTGAAGGCTCACCACCTGCCTATAATAAAATTGTGTGGCCGTCTCATTGGGCCTTCCCCCATATTTCTCCCGGGTGATTCGAAAATACGTCCCCTCCTGGCGTGCCGTGTTCCAGAAACACCGTAAGACTTCTTCCTTGTACTCCTCATATGACCGGGGTTTAAACTCCAGCGTCCTCCACCAGTCTCTCGCTGGGCCCTGTAAGTAGCCGCTCGCAATATTTACTCGGTCTGGTTCTCTCTCCGTCGGCTCTCGAAACAGGTTCCTGATGCTTTCGAGGTGGTCCATTGGGTTTTCGTTCATCCCGGCCCTAAATATTTCGATTTTCATCTGTTTTTCCACCCATACATGACTCGTGTCCCGTGGCGCCATCTGCCTTTCCCATCTCTTCTCCATCTCTTCCATCCTTCTACTCATATTCCCATGTCCCTGTTCGGCTTCGATCCTTTGAATTCTCTGTCCCCATTCCCCCATTGTTTCTCGGGCCTCGTCCTGTTGTTGCCTAATTTCATGACACACCTCCTCAGTCTGCCTGATCGCTTCTTTCATCACATCCTGATGTCTCTCGCCCTTTCCTACGTCCTCCGTTAGGATCTCAACTTTCTCCTTTAGTTCCCTCAGGTCTGCCTTCGTCCTGTCCGTCTCTAACGCATTCTGAGTTAACTCTTCCTTAACGTGGGTTACACTACTCTCCTCCCCTTTGTCCTCTTCTGGCTTCCTTTCCTTTCCCCCGAGTAGTTGCCTGATCTCCTCTCTAAACTCTTCCCTCTCTCTTCTCCGCTCTTCCCTATCTTCCCTCATTTTGGCCATCATTTGCGTCATCATCCTTATTAGGGTTTTGATATCCCCTTCATTCTGCGTATCCTGTTTTTTAAATCGGATGGGACTTTCTCCCGTCTGTTCCCACATGCTTTCATTTGCCTCTTCTTCCATGATTTAATATTTCTTTTATCTTTGTCCTATTCTAACTTTTGTCACTACTGTTTACGGGTATGTGGTTCTTTTTACTTTTGATTTTATTCGTTTTATGGTGACAGCGACTGATCGGCGTCTGCTCCCTTATCTCCTGCTATGTTTTATTTATTTTGTTTATTTTGCTCCGGTTCCCGATGTTTTGTTTACAGATTTGCGATGTTTAAGAATCGCTGCGTTTTTTGTTCCGTTTGTTTATTTTCGTTCAAGGTTTTGTTTACATAAACATTTCCGCATCTTCTCTCAGGTTCGGCCGCTTTTGCTAGTATCTATATTTGCTTTATCTTTATGTTTAGAAGCGTCGTTTATACTAGCCTCACGTTGGAAGCGCCAATGTAACCGGCGACCCTTTTTGGTCCTTTTATAACCCGGCACAAGAGATCGACGGCTCCGAAATAAACCTGACATAGCGTAAAGTTTTATTTGTTTACTCATATCGATAGTTATTCGCTATCCACATAAGGGGGCGCCAGATACGATTATTTAAGTGGATTTTAATTACTCGCATCACCTTACGTCATGTCAAAACGATTTCGAAGTCCGATCCCGCCGACTAGCTCAAACTCCCAGCATAGACCAATAGATAACTCAAGGCCGTAATACAGCTATTTCGAGGACGACTCCTCCCGGAAAAGACGCACTGTCCGCTAATGAAAAAATCAGCTTAGTTTTCTAATTATTCGATCACCGCATAAGATTCATTTATTGGTTGTCATTAACCAATGCGATGGTTCGTTCACGCCCCGCACTAGGCTTAGAAGTTCATCCCTCCCGACATATCATATACAACATAATTATTTGACGTTTATTTCAATTGATTATAGACCCGCCCGCTCTTAAATCTATCTTAACTAAGGTTAAATAAGAAACATCGTGACTTACGGCACGATGTTGACATAATCAATAAAGGAAACAACTTAAATCTAAATTTAACTAAACATACTTTTAAAGATAAATTATTAAAGAATAAATAAACTACGATTTTAAGTGTATGAAAAGATTTGAGAAATGCTCGACTGGTTAAATATTGAACAATTTTATTAGATGTGAAAAAAAACATTATTAATTTGATTTATTGCACACGCGCACATACATTCACGCTCACAGAGAATCATAATTAGACATAGCACAATATGAACAGTGGAATAAAGTTCCTTTCTATTCGAGAAAATATATTATCTTTCCTTAGATTCACTAAAGTTCAAAGTTCATGTTTACAAAGTTCTATGACTAAGATAAGTTATAATGACGAGGAAAGTTTCAAGATTTGTTTATTTATGTTGGTTAATTACGAGATTTCCTTACGAGTTTATAAAGTGAGGGAGTGATCATAATATAAAACATATTTACCTAGGATTTATTTTGGTTTCCGCTCCTGGAGTGGTCCGCTTGCTTTCAATTAATATTGGATGGTCTGGACGAATTTGGGCAACTCTCGGAACATGATTTATTTTTATTGGGAGCATTAACTTCACACGACGATGTTATTGTAGTTTCATAGCTTCGGAGATAATTAGTAGCGGAGCGCCGATCAGTCACTGAAGGGTTTATTAGCCCCTCATGACAGTCGACGCCCTGAATATTAATTTTACAGTGATCATCTTGAATGCGGAGGAATAATATAAGTTATTTCAGAACAATGATCTTGATAAAATAAACAGCATAAGCATCGGAATAAAAATAAGCAATAACAACCGGATAGGATAAAAAGAAAAAAGCACAAGCACCATTGAATAGTTTTTGACTGATATTTATACGGTGTGATCCTTATCTGAGGATCCAATCTACCCCCAGAGTTCCATGTTCCTGGAGCTGCCGTTCAGGTCCGCGTTTGAGGTCACTGTTCCTCAATCCTTGTGCTAAAGGCAATATTTGTTTCGAGACAATCTTTTGTTGCAATCTTATTCAACCAACCTTACTTCTTCACACCTCGAGTGCATGCGTGTGTGCGTGTGTTTTACAAGAACAATACAAGCTGTATTAAATTTAGAAGTCGAGCATTTAATCTTTTCCTCAAATCTTTTCTATAAGTTTTACTATAGTTAACATTATAATTCTAACATAAACATTTTTAATTACCCCGTGGCGTCTTTGAGCGACAATTATATTTTATTATTTAGGAGAGCAAATTATATTTATTATTTCTAAGAGTAAATTATATTTCTTTTATTATTTCTTCAGGAAGGCTATTTTATTAATTTTTATTATCTGAAAGCTTTAATCATTTATTCGGACGTTTACTATCTGTATTTTATAAATGTATTTTATGAGAGGAAGAAAATTATTCCAGGTTACGAAAACAAATTACGAGTGTTTTAGGTTGCTTGCTGGTGTGTGTGTGTGTTGTTTCCTAGATTTAATATCGATGTAACGCTATCTCGTTACAATAAGAAGTGAATATGATCGGGTAACTTTGAACTTTAATTAACAAATCTTTTAGTAGTACTTATTAAAAGTAAACTTTAATTTCTAAAGTCAAAGCATTTTTTTTCTCCTTTTAAAACAGATACATTAAGAGTTTGTATAGTGATTGTGATTCTTAATAATACATAAAATACACACACATAATTTAAAATCCATGAAACTTAACTTTTTCAATATTTTGATTTTTTATTTAGTTATATATTGTAATGATAAATGTTTTTTTATTATTGTTCTTTTTTTATTGTGTTAATTAAGCAACTTATCAATATATGCTTTATGTTTTTTTTATCATTTTATTTATCTCTGCATATTAAATTTGATATAATGTATTTTTTTTGCTCAGAGTTGCAATAATATTTATATATGTGATTTATGTATCCATCCCTAATATAAGGGAACCCATTTTAACATTATATATATGTTCACATATCAGCAAGTGTGTGTGTATAACTGCTTATACCATTCAGTGAAGAATAGGTTTTGCATAGTTAATTTAAATATAGTAAGTTGAACAGCAGGGCTTTACATATGAATGAAAGTGAAAAAACACACACATTATATAAATGAAATTTGCCTTTGTGACATATAATAAGTAGTGAAAATTTTGAATGAGCATTTATAGAATTTTTTTATGTCATTTTCAGAAGCTTATTTTAAAATATCAAAAAACTTGTATATAAGTTTATTTAGTTATGCGTATATAAATGTTTGTATTAATTCTATATTTAATTAATATAATAATAATAATAATCAGTCAATTGTATAATTAGTAAATTTGATTAGGAAAAAAAGAAAGAATAGTATTAATAAATATAATTATATCTTATTTGGTTTTCAAGTTAATATTAAAAATATTGTTGTATTTTTCTTGTCTTGATTCTATCGTTTTAAATGATCATCATCACTCAAAAATATTAAGCAAGCACTCGTAAATGTTAAGCAAGCTAAAATATTGATTTACATTTAAGGATTTAAGGATTACGCTTGACATCTAACCAAGTTTTTTTAATAATTATAGGTTAATAATAGAAAGCTAAAATATGTTGTGCCCATGAGTTATGATCACCATCATCATTGAATAAATTATAATCATTAAATCCAATCTTTAACATAATTAATATGTTTAGTAAATAGGGGTTTATAGAAAGTTGAATATCATGTGTAGAGATTCGTGATGATCAGTCATCATCACTGGTATTATTGAATCTTAGTTTTAACTATAAAAGTACTTGGAATAAATAACTATAAACATATATAAATGATAGTGAGTGTTATATTTAAATCCCAGTTTAACATAGGATATGCTTATAAAGGTAAACTTGTTACGAATTCATTATAAAGTTATGACTGGCATTATCATCATCATCATCATCATCATCATTATATTTATGATATTTAAGTAAATTAAGTAACTAGTTTAATGGCCATATATTTAAGTAATGGTCTTTACTATGTGTGTTTGGATGCCATTAAGGAGAGTATTTTTTTTTTGTATTTGTTCATCAATATACATAAACTGAGCTAGTAATGTCTATAAGAGTCTTGGATATATAAATTTTGTGATATTGGGATCTTATAATTTTATTGACATGGATAAAATATAAGAATGTCATTTATTTGTTCATTAGTCACCCAAGTCATGTGTATTAAAAAATGTACTAAAGGAGTTTGACCTCAGTACACTATAGACAGATAAAATTTATCTAGGTTGAAAATAATCTAGTGGTGCTCGTGAAAAACACACGTACTTAGCTAAACTGAATAAAGAGTGATTTAATCTTTTTTCCAACTTAATAGTATTAACTTTATATATTTTTTTATAAATTGTTATAAATAGCACCAGTGTGTGCATGTGACCATGAATGGTCTTATGTATATGGAAAAAGGAATGGGAAGGATTCTTTATTGAAATAACCTATTACTGGAGATAAGCATAATGCACTCCAGGGATTTCACAGTAATTTTATTCAGTTGCTATAGGTAATATTTGTTTATCTGATGACAATGGCTAGTATATTTTGTTAGTTAAAATGACTTCCCAATATCGAAATAATTTAAATCTTAAATTGATGAAAGTGATTAATTTTATTTTTTTTATTTTGTGTGTTGAGAAATGGGATAATTATTTATCTCATGGTTAGTATAACTAAAGTAATGTGTGTAATAGTTGCAAACGGGCTATGGTGTTATATTTAATTATTTACAAATAGACACTCAACTAAAGCATGATATGTATATGTTCTTATTTATGTGTTAGCGTCATCCTTATTTAATTACAATCTGCATATCAGCTAACATAGTAAATTCATTTCACATTTAATTTTATTCAGTTACAAATGATGAACCGCTGGAGCATATCTTGTTTAGTGTTTAGTTTTTTTTAAATTATAGCGACTATCATTATCATCTATCATATTCAGCATATATATTTTTTTAGTTACAATTTTTTTTAGTTACTATATATATATATATATGTGTGTGTGTGTGTGTGTAATACATTAACTTTTGATATCTGTAAAATAAACAAGGCTATGTTGATTTCAATAAATATTATATATATATTGTAACCATATGTTTTGGCTATATCACATTAAGCTTTATTCAGTGGTCCGGTATATAAAATTTTAAATAATGATAACTTATTAATATATTGAAAATCAGTGTGTAAAAATCAGTTACAAATTGAAATGTTTGTTGGATTATTATTTTCCAATTAAGTAAAAGCTCACCCATAAAGATCCTTAAAGTGATGATGATTTGGACTGTTTATGATGCACTGGAAAATCTGATAGAATGGATATGAATCTCATAAACATTTTATCACAAGTTCCAATGGCAGCTATTTCAAATAATATTTTAATAGTATTAAACCAATTTGGAAGTATGAAAATATTTAACACTTTCTTCTTCTTATTATTATTAAATAATATTTAAAAGAAAAGAAAAAAAATTATAATTCTTCTAAATTTTGTAAACAATCATCAAATATATTGTATTTTAATTTAAATTGAAATGTAACAGTCTAAATTTACTATCACTAAAGGGATAGATATTAATTTATTCACACTGATTAGATTGGCCCATTTAGGAGCAATCATGCAGTGTATTACAAGGTATATATAATATAACAAAGTTTTTTTAGGGGGGGGGGTGATTAAGAAAAAGAAAATCAGAATCAACAGACTCCAACTGTACACTTATAAAATAAGGAAGAAAAAGCTTAAAAAATTGGAAAATTTGGAATCTACTTGAATGGGATTATAAGATATTATTTATTTAAAAATATGGAATAGAAAATCTTTAAAGCATTGTATTATTTCAACATTATTTTCATCAATCTTATGATTCTTAATGGGCCTACTGGAGAAGCTCGAATGATCGCTATCTGGATAATTATTTGCCTCAACAAATACTGTTTCAAATGAAGAACAATTCCAGAAAATGTACACAATTACTTTTGTTTTGTTTTTATCAGTCAATTGTCAGATTTAATAATAACATGGAAATTATTTAGATAATAAACATATAAATTCAACATTCTTTTTCTTTTTAAAACTTGTTTTATTCCAAACTATAATTTTCTTTCTCCTTCCATACAACATTTTAAAAAGAAAAGGAATGTTGAATTTATATGTTTATTATCATTTAGCTATAATTTAAAAAGAAAAAGAAGTGAAAAGTTGTGTATATAAAATTATTTAGATTTCAAAAACAAAGACTTAAATGTGTTGGTTTTCCTGCACTCTTAAGTATAAAGCAGAAAAAAAAGACGTTTGCTTATCAATTATCATCTCAATAAAATAATTTGAAATAATTTTAAAGAAAAGTTTTAAGAGATATAGTAAACAAACCAAAATGTCATTTTAAAATCATATAACTTTTAATCAATTTAAAAGAAAAAATGTGTGACTTATTCCTTATTTTCATTAGAGGAGAATACTCATCTGCAATGATATTTCAGTGCAAATTTGCTTAGCTATTGAAAATGGAAAAGTTACAGATTAAATTGAAAATGCCAAGGATATCATATTTATAATTTAATAAATTCTTCTTAATGTTCTTAAACATATATTAATTTGCTGATAGAAACAAAGAAATAAATGTTTATTTGTTTTTTAGTCTTATTGTGCAACTTGCAGATTAATAATATTTTAAAATGTTTTAAACTTGCCTAAATTATTTAAAATTATGACAAATATATTCATGGATGGAAAAACAAAATAAACAAATCAATAAATAATTTTAAACCTATTTTAATTGACTTACATTTGAAAAGTGTTTAAATATTATCTCACTATGCAGAAATCGATACATAAATGATGTTAAAATTATGCATTTGTAGATCATAATAAACCTATTTTAGTGGTATTGCCTTTGGAAAAGTGTTTGAATATTGTCTCACTATGCTGACATCGATAATAACAATATATATATATATATATATATATGCATTACTTAGGAAAATTTGCTTATGATATCCATTTTATTGTCATTTTGCTCATAAAGATGAAATAAACCTTGACTAATAGGATAAAATTTAATGGGAGAAAATGTTCATTTTTTATTGCTATGTTTAGTGTTATAACATTTATGTCATGTGTTATTCAGAGATTTTTTTTATTATGTATATTTATTGTAGTATAAAATATATTTGGTAAAAGGATGTAGAGATGTATAAAGATATTTTCATATATTACACATATTTTTGCTATTTTCCCAATTAAGGGAAAACATAATAGTAAATATCAATTATCTGGAGAAAGAGAGACATATTTATCTCTCGCACTGCTAAAACAGATTTTAATATTTTATTGAAGAGTGAACTAACAGACCCAAACTTGTCAAAATTATACACATAATGACACAGTTATTCTTTTATATGAAGTAATTAATATAAGCATTTTTCATTTCTTAATATTGCCTATGAATGAACATGTCCATTTTAAATACAAAATGTAGGTTGATCTTCATTATTTACATGTGCATGGCTTGCTATAACAAAGTATAGTTATTATTTAAAATAATTAATGATCATTCAACATATACTTTGGTGGTTTGTTTATAAATACATTAATAGACTCTGCATTGTGAAATGGAATATTTATGTTTCCACTTTTGTTGCTAGTGTTATTTTACCTTGCTATTGTATTGATAAGGTTTTGTGACAGCTTTTAGCTGATAAGTATGTGCTGCATATAATGGCATCAAATAGAATAATATTAATATTGTGCATGGGCTGGTGGAAAATCCCCCATTGCCGATTAAATGAGAGGATGATATTGTCAAGACTGATTAATAGTAGTGTTTAGTTAGCATAGTTAATCCTAAAAGAGGATGGAATCCATGATCTGAATCCTATTTCCCTGTGATGAGGTAAGCCCACACATTATACCTATGGAAAGGTATTAGAATTGGCCATATTATTATACAACTATTATGTTAATAAACAAAGCAAAACTCTCCATACCATTATGTGCTAGTATAAGATAGTGATCATATGAAACTATTATGTTGTTTTGTAGAGCCTCCCTTTATTGTTTGGACCCTCATGAGGTTATATAGAGTTAGTTTTCCATCGTGTATGGTGAAGTTTAGTATTTCAAAATCAAATAGCAAGAATAAGATAAAGTTAGATTAAGGGACACTGGTCTATCTATAGTGTTTGCCTAATAGGAATAGTGTCTTTATGATGTCATATGATCTTCATCAGTTTATAGATGGACCAACCAAAAATTACTAGTGATTGTAGAACTTCTATATGAAAGAGCAAGAGATACACATGGACAATGTGGATTTATCTTCATCAGGTAGTGATTTTCCAATGGATCGGTAAGATCAACTAACTATTAAATGATTAGGTTGTGGACATAGGCAATGTTGTGAGTGTCATGTGTGCATTTATCTTATGATGTCTGTCCCCACATTAGTACAATGAATCTTTTATAGGAAATGATAATAAATTACTAATTGTACTGAATATGATAATTGCCCTTATCATAGTCTAAGAAATAAGATAGCTACAGTTTAATATACTAAATTATAACATAGAGATTTAGATTTAAAAAACTGAGTATATCCCAAAGACCTAAATATATTTTGTTGTATAATTTAAATGCTAATTTAGCTTTAATAAAGTTTAAATATCTTATTCTATAAGATAAAATAATAATAGAAACTTAGCCAATAATAATAGTGATACTATAAATATCACTGTATTAGTTTGTCATTACTTACTATGTGTATAGTCAATGGGATACCAATTAATCTCCACCCTTGATTTTATTTAATGATTTTGTCTTATTTCATACAATGTGTCTGAAATAAAGTTGTAAAAAAAATATTTAGTTGTCTGTAGTCTTATTGCTAATCAACACACACACATTATCATTGTTATTGCTATTGATGCATCCTCTGATTATATGGATATCATCATCGATTAATATTGCATAAGTAACTATATGTTGGTATATCATAATAATTTTGGTAAGCCCAGTGATTTATGAGTATATCTAAGGCATCATTACTAAATAATCAAAAACATTATTAACCTAAAGTGCATATTATTTTAAATAGTATACTAAAATATTAAACATTTAATATTGGTTTAATCAATTTATTTGAACCCACAGATCTATAATTCACTGACCTTGATCACATTGTTAATATTTATTTGAGAAAAGGAAGTTAGTAAATTATTGTGTTTAGCTAATGAAAAGTTATTCATCTTTCTTGAAGCTCCAAAATATATAATAGTTATGGAGTTTATAAAGTTTTTTTTTTTTTGTGAAATTAATAAATATTGTATGTTAATTCGATTTGGTATTAATAGTTGTTTTTGTGCATTATATTTGGCAAAATCCCTCTCACTGACCCACGTATATCTTGTATAACAAGCTTTAAATTATGTGAACCCTGAGAAGAATAAATTATATTAATCTGCAATATAGAATTTGAATTTTATTGTAAATTTTATATCTAGTTATTTATTGTAGTTGGATTTGAGCTATGTAATACTCACTGTTTTATAAAAGTCAACCAAACTTTAAAGTATAAATTGCTTTTTTGTCTTAAATGTATAGCTTGTTTTGACTTTATAGTGAACATTCTGTTTTTGTCAAGTTTGGAATCCCTATTTTATTTAGTTATGTTATTATCATTTAATTCAATATCAATTTACAGTTCTAGACATCATCTTCCATCATCACCATTCTTTTCATCTGTCATTTCAAACTTTCTTTATTTTTTTATTCTTTTTTCATCATAATTCATTATCCTAATTAACTCACCATTCACTAGCTTTTATTTCATTATCATCTTCATCATCCATTAACTCATTCTACCATCATCCTAATCATTCACTATTCTGATACATCTTCATTCATTTTTTTTCATTCTCAGACTCATTTCATTTTATTATTTAATTATGACTTATTTTCCATCATCTATTTAGTCATCTACATCCTAATTTACCTATTGCTTACCTCATAATTTTAATTTCATATTCATTCCATCGATCTAATTATTGTTTATTTATTGGTTTGATAAATATTAAATTTATTTCATAACCATTTGTTTGTTGGTTTGTTCATACATTTTACAGCTAGTAGACCAGAAGTTATTAATCACCTGATAATCTTCTTTAATTTTATAGTTTCATGTGAGCTTAGTCAATAAAAAAATTGTCTTGTTAGTTTAACATTTATTTTTTGGCGTATATTCTAGATTAGTTGTAGCTAGGAAGGTTACAGAGGAAGATACGGTTCCAAATATGTAACTTCACTGGCTAGATTAGTAGGAAGGTTACAATATATATATATATATATATATATATATATATTGTAACCTTCTGGTTGGGCATCAGAAATATTGATTATAATTAAATAACACTGTATCAGTAACATCTGATGACATCTTACTAAAAAAAATGAAATAACCTGAAAATTCAATTTTTTTTCTATTAATGATCTAAAACTATGGGAAAGCACTTATAGATATAATTTGAAGGGTTTGAGATGTTTAATATTCTTTTCAATGAGTAATTAAAGATAGAAAAGGGGTGGCTTGTCATAGAAGTTGTCAGTTTAGTTTAATTTGATTCCAAGTTTGTTTTATTTGCTACAGAATAATATTGAAATTTGTTTAAATGTGTCTCTGGTTTATTTCTTTATAATATTTCAATCCATAGTAAAAATAGCCCAATATATTTGGCTCATCATCATAGAAACTGTCATTTCAGTCAGATCAGTTTAGTGCTTGTGATACATTATTTGTGAATGTTCATGTATGCTTGTGCCATCTTTCATCTTCATTTTTCATTCATGTACTTCATTGTACCACCAAATATCATTTCACATAGCAAAATATTTGATTTCATAACCAATAGCTTGAATAACCAGCTTAGTTACATTTTAAGTGAATTAATGGATCACTTGACCATTGGATTATTAAACAACAAATATAGTATTAAATATTTTATTTGCTAAAATAATTATCATTAGTTTTATTTTGTTACTTTGGAAATACAAGATATTTTATTCTTAGTTCAATTTAATTTTTTTTTTTAAAGACAAAATGATTTTTTCTTTTTTTTAAGACAAAAAAGTTTCTTGCATATTTTAGAGCTAATTAAGTTTCAGTGCAATGGGCGGAGCAATTTTGTTTCTAGAGACCTTTGAACTTTCAAATGACCTTGGATTATTGAAAGAACAGATACCTGGGTAATGATTTGAGATATTTAAAGGTAGGATTTTTTTCACTTTACTGGACTTCACTTTGCTTTATGATTTCATTATTTCTCTCCCAATAAAAGTTTTTATTAGTCCAATTTTGTTTTTACAAGCTGATTCTTCCATGACCCAAGTTTGAATGTAAAAAACCACTATTAATTTTCTGGAGATGAAAACATAAAACATTGGTAAAATAGGATACATCTTCCTCACTTTTAATTAACTAGTTTAAATTCTAAAACCATCGTTTGAGATTATTTTAAAATTATTTTACTTAAATACTAATTCTAATATTATAGAAGTAACTGGAATGTATGAACTCTATTATTATTTTGGAAAATTTATGAATTCTTTCATTAAACACCTCAGGGACTCTTTATCAGTAATTTTTGTTAACTATAAAGGAATGAAATTTAAATGGAAAGATGTGTGTGCATAATTCATTCTAACCTGCTTTATTATTATTATTGTTAAAACATTCATCTAACCATTTGTATTTAAAAATATGGAACAAATGTGTAATGTATAATTTAATGGATAATTTATTAATTTATCTCTATATATGCTGATAAATAAATGGGTAGAAGAGCATGAAACTGAATGTGGATTTCTTTTCTTTTTATTGTTCTCCTCATTTGCAGTTGATTTTTTTTAAAAAATATGCTCTCAATAAACTTACATGAATTTAAGTGGGTTTTATAAACTGATTAGTTATGTGCTTTGTGAATGGCTTTTAAAATCTCAGAACAAATGCTTGAACATATCTAATGAATTGAGTAATAAACTATTGCTATACCTATGTCATAATAAATATTTATTGCCATAATGAAGAATTCTCATACGTAATAGTGCAAGCAGTTTCATTAGTTATTGCTAAAATCTTTGAAATGCTGCTAAATTGGATCAAAATTAATATTATTTATCTTTCTGCAGGGAATTGTTATATATTTGTCCATATTCATGATTATGCCCATGATCATCATTATTTAGTACATGACTAAGATATGTCATTCGCAGACTATGAATGAACTATTATTATTTTGTTAGCATTTAATAGGTAGAGAGATGTAAAAAAAAGTCTTATAATTTTATTTTTATTATAATATTATTGCTTTTTTCAAGAACATTTCAAAAGTGTAATATGGAAAAATATTATACTGGGTAATTAATATTATTTTAATATAATTTTTATTATATGCTTATATTTCTATATGAGCATTTTAGCAATAGAAATATCCATTCACTGTTAAGGAGTGAACAGCTCATTTTTGAAAAGAACTCATTATGTAAAATTTATTGTTTATCATTGCATTTTCAAATAGTTATAAAGTAATTATTTTTTATATAATTGTTTACTCAGAATCTAAAGATTCATTGTTCATCCTAAATCAAACTTTTATTTTAATTTTGTGCTAATGCTGAATGCACTAAATAATTATTTTGTCTTTGCTTGCTAGAAGTTATTTTGCCTGGCTTCTTTAATAATAATTAGTGTATCTCCAAGTTTGAATATTATACTTATCAGAAATGAGAAATTTATTATTATTATCTTTATGATTTATTAATTAATATCATTAAAGTATTCCTTAATTAACTATGATTTGAATTTGTTTATGCATTATTATTCTTATATATGTGTCTGTTATTAAATTAAGCTATAATAAGGTTTGAATTGAAAGTAGAAATAATTTAATTCCCATCAGTTGCGGATGATGAAATATGCCAAGAGAATTGAAGAGTTTAGAGATTTATTTAAGTGTAAATTTATGATTTCTTTATTATGGTTAGATTGAAATGTATTTAGTGGCTATGCAGAACAAAATTATTTATATATGTAATATATTGTTGGGATAGAGATAAGCTCTCATTTAGCTTGTTAAAATTTTTGTTAGGAGTAGATTATATCCTCCAGATTTAGTAGTTGTATTTTATGAATTATAGTATGAGAAGCCAAGTAGTGTATTTTCCTTAATTTGGTGATGAGATTGTGTCCACACCAGTTTGTTTTAAGTTTCAGAAGTTAGACTTGGGAGCTATTGTGTATTGTTATTTAAATGCTTAGAGTTATGAAAGTATTTTATCTTTCATGTGTCCTGTGGAATGTTTTCCATCATTTATTTATAGCCAAGTGTAAGATAGTTTGCTGATAAAAAAAGAAGATAAAGATAGCATTGATTTTTTTCTCATAGAACAGCTGAAGCAGTATTAGTATTAACATTTGGTTGGCCACTGTCATCATCCGTATTATGATATTTATCTCAATTTCATAAGTGAACTGATCGGATTTAGTTTATATTAATTATTTTGCAACAAGTCGCATAAATTCAGACACATGCATAAAATAGTATTAATTTTGAAGGTATGAAAAAATCCATCATTAATGTGTAAATTTTAATTATTGTTTCAAATCATATCATATTAATTGTTTAGATTTTATACCATCAAATCTCATAATGTTTCATCCTCATTTGAATGAGCAAGCAAGAGAAAACAAAGTGTAGCTAATCAATAGGATTATTCATTTAATTTGTAAAGTATAGTTTGACCTCTTACTCTAATTCTTAGATTTAATCCCCTCTAATATTATTTTGATGGGCATTTGAAGTAAAATGCCAAGAAATTTGGTTTTATATTATAATTTTAATGCCAGTGTTTAACAGTTTTATTTTTCATGAGCATATCAGAAGTGATTGATAGCTTGAGTGTACTGAAAATAAAATACAAAATATACAATAATTTTATATTTAATTATCTTAGTGTAGTATTATAATATTTCTGTGTCATATGCTCATCAGAACTGACTGATAGCTTGAACAAATTTTGCAAGTAAAATATCAGGAAGTTTAATTTGAGTTATTAGGTTTTAGTACTGGAATTATAATGTTTCTTTTATAAGTCTATCAGAATACACTTATAGCTGGCATATGTTAAAATAAAATATAGAAAGTTATCCGTATGTTATTTGCTATTATGTAGACCAGTTAACCATTGATGTTAGAAACATTTAAAACATGTATATGTGTAAATTAAAAAATCAAATGTTTGTTTAAATTATCTTGTAAATAAATGTTTTATTTATTTAAAGTTGTCTTCAGAATTCTTCTTTGACATGCATTCATATTCCATATTTCCACACATGTACACACATTTACATATCTAATATGATATGATTGCACTATTTCATAATTTAATGAAAAACATGTTCAGATCTGATGATGTTGCTTTTTTTGATCCAGACACTGTATGATTTTTTTGAATATTTAATGATTCATAGAAAATTTTATCATTCAGTTATTATTTAGATGATGAATTAAAATCAAAATGCACCCTATTTTTTCATTATCTAACTACCGTTATTTTGTTAGCATATTGCTTTATTTGTATAATTACTTTTATAATAGTAGTTAGTAATTGTTGAAAAGTATAGATTTATAATTAATCCATACAATAAATTAATTACTTGAGATATTCACTTATTATTTAGACTAGACATTAATTCAGTTATGTAGTTTAAATTATTGTACCATTAAAAGTTAAGTAATGTAATATTCTATATTGTATTTAGTTCCAACTTGCTATACAGTATAGTTAATCAGCATCACATCTTTATTTATTAATTTAATTTTCTAACACAGTCGAGGTTGTTAAATGCATGTGGATGATGAGAGGAGATGAGGCATAGACTATAATATGTCAATTTAAATGATAGAACTTTACAAATTTTAATTTTTTATTTATTTCAGAACCTAATATATGCTTTGTTCCTATTAACCATAATGTTCCTTCCCATGTCTAATATATGTTTTAGACCCAGTAGACGCCTGTAGCTCCCAACTGAGCTAAGCTAATGTAGAATGGCATTTCAAGAGCCTCATTAATGACTTTAAAGTGAGATCAGATTAATATTTTATTCTATGATCAATAGAATTGGTGACCCCAGGTATTTGTTGTTAGGAAAGGTATATATATATATATATATATATATATATATATACCTTTATATATATATATATATATATATATATATATATAACAAAATTAGGTATATTTAAAAAATTACCTGTAGTCATCGTTATTTCAAAAGTTGGAAATTCGACTGGCTCTGAAACAGACAATGTATAAAGTTACAAAGTGTATGCTGTTACTCACATATACATAATATATTGTAATAATAAGATTTATACGTCCATGCAACAAAATTTAGAACACAGGTAAAATATACTAAAGCTGACCGAATCTAGATAGTAAGATTCAGAATCCAATCAATGTTCAATTCTTTCACCCTGCTCAATAATTTAATGCCTTATGGATGACATTTCCTAAGTTACACATGCATTCAATTTAACCATAGTCTGGCAATAGCATCAGGGTGGAATACAAGACTCATGGAATAACTAAATTGGCACTGAAATAGTTAGATATATACACACATTGCTAAGTAAACCATTACTATACTAGTGACTAATTACTAAATCTAGTAAAGTGGTCTTTATATATATATATATATATATATATATATATAAATACCATTTACATCATATATATATATATATATATATATATATATATATATATAATGATGCATGTACAAACTAATGTGGAGTTGGATGAAAAATGAATTCATGGACAATAATGGCATGAAAACAATTATATTTTAAATAATATTAATTTAATAAAGAATTATTATTAAAACTAAAATGTACAAAATTATGCAATTGGAACATGCTCACAGGTGTTACATATGTAATGAGATTATGTTCTCCATATTATCTCAATATAAGTTTAATAAAATATGAAGTACGGTATTGAAGTCTATGCTTATAATAATATGTCAACTTCTAGTTCTTTCATAGTTTGCTAAATCATATGGAACATATTAGCCAAAGTTATATAACTATAATTAATTTATAGCACTTTCATGGCATCTATCTAAATATAACAGATTAAATTGAGTACATAATCAGGCTCAGAGATATGCAGGTTAGCATGTTAACCTAGATTGGGGATTATCTTAATGCTGAATAAGCATTTAATATAAAGGGAGATATAACTGATTTATTCTAGGGTTACTTATATACAATACAGCACAAATTAAAATATTTATAAAACTAAAAGGTGTAAATGAGTTATTATTCATGGAATTTCAGCATCGAATTCTCAGTAACCTAAGACCAAATGACTTGCTATGAAAAAGGTCAGTAATAAATCAGGGAGTCAGATAAGCATTAATATTAATAATCTGGACTCTTGTCTTCCAGTTCTAAGAGAGTTTGCTTTACCCATTTTAAGTGGATAAGTGTGACCTCTGTCAGTGACTCATCAAGAAACATGCAGCAAGCAGTTAGTGTACATAATGTTCTTAGTAAGGACACATTCATAACCCACACACACACACACACACATATATATATATATATATATAATGAAAATACTTTGAATTAACTTAGCATGCCTTAAAATGGATAGCTTCCATTTTTATATCTATACAACCCACTTTACAAGTTTAGTATTTCAAATATACTATTTAGGGACAAAATTAATTAGTAAACTAGTTTAAGATATCACTTGCATTTCTAACATATATAAATCTAAGGGGAGAAAAATATATTTGAGGGGCAATTGCTGATAAAATGTATAAATATGCCTTCATAATATCCCTGTGGCTAGTTCCTAAGATGTATGGTTTACATACATAGACAGTTATAATTTATAACTACAGCTGAGCACACTACAACTTTAACTACAGTATTACAGATTACAATAATATTAATTCATAAAATTAATCAGTAAAACAATAATATGATCTCAAAATGGTGAGTGAAAAAGTAATAATTCAATTATTTAATATTTACTATCATGAAGATTTGAAATTATGTTCACAGACAAAAAGGTTAAAAATATACATATATATTCATGGTTTTGAGTTATTTGGCATATGAAATACATGTAATATTAAAGTTATAACATAAATGGAATAGATCAAAATAGGCATAAAAGACTGCAGAAAATTATATAGATATATATATATATATCTCTCTGTAAACTCTAATATATTTAAACTATATATATATATATATATATATATATATATAGTTTGAACTAAATTATTAGAGTTTACATGTTAGGAGTGAATTTTACATTATAAGTTTCCATTTAGGCAAGATTGAATTTTACAGAAATTAGCATTTAATAGCTTTCTTTACAAATTTTAGAAAATGGATTAATAAAGGTAGATTTAATAAATAGCTTGCTTTAAATAAATAATTAAAAATTACAGTTTGTGAACAGAGCTCTGTGGAAAATTATTTAATTACTAGTTAGTTTTCGTTGCAGTTTCAGCCACATAGGGATGATGCAGTTGGCACTCTTATTCAATGGTTTGATGTTCATGAAAATTCTTTCACTATGGACTGCTTTGCTGACATATAGTTCTTCATATTTTGCAGGACCATGATATCATCCTTGGAAAGCATGAAGTGATAAGCAGTTGCCTACTTACCCTACCATTTCAAAGGTAAAATGTGTGTGGATTCAGATTGCATCTCTCTCTTTCTATTTTTCTTAATTCTGACCATCTGGTTGTTTCCAAGCTTGACTGCAGTTGGAAAATCTATTAAGTCATTTTAGTTTTAGAAAAACATTTAATTACTAAACTAATTTTAATTCTGTTTTTCCATCTTTTTCTCCCCTGGTCTATCATTACTGGTTGACTGCATTTTGTTTACAACTTTATAAAATTCTGAGAATTGTTATTAAAATTTTGGATTTATAAAATTAGACTCACACTATATTAAGACAACTGCAGTGATCTAATTAAAAGTTGTTTACAACTTAAACTAAAAGCTGTATTTATAATTAGTATAAAACTAATTCTATCACTATAGATGTAAGATGGTGGCATTGGGAATGCATTTATATACATGTGATTTTAATAAAATAAACTGTAAAATGGACTAATAATTTAGACTAAATTATCTTTTAAACTTGCAATCTTTTAAGATGAACATATAACTGTAATATACACTATTTTATTACTGACTTACTGCTTGCATATATGTGTGATCCTGATATATAGTAATTTAAGTTTGTTTAGATGGTATTCTGAAAAGGTTTAAATTTGGCATAGTTATAGATGTGAGGGTAAAATATGTGAAACAGGCAAGTGGTTGAAACTGACTGTTTCATATCCCCAAACTTACTTAAAAACAAATAAAAATGCATTTATTTAATTTTGAATTACATACAATGATCAATCTTGGGATTCATATTATAATGGTCCTATCTGTGCATTCATGCAACAAAATCTAGAATTTTAGTAAATAATCCCAAGGCTGATCAAAATGAGATTGTTGAGACACCAAATCTAATCTCACCTCAGTTATTTACTAATGGTCAAATATTTACTACCCTAAGGATGACATATCTGAGGCTACACTCATAACTTTTTAATTCAGATGCTGGCAGTAACACATCAGTGCAACATGAGACTATGCTTTATAACTGCCATATTTACAAAGTATAGTTATATAGTCATGACCCAACTGACAGATATAACTAAATGTGGATTGTGATTCATAGATACTTAAATAATAATCAATAATTAGCTAATGAATAATGAGCAAAAATGAAAGAGCAAGCATAGTTATATTTGAAATAAAATTTAATATAAGCAAAATTTAATAAAATAAAATAAATAATGTTAAATGCAATAAAGGAAATTACCTCACTCACATGTGATGATGATTATATAGGTTACAAGCTACTAACTCAAATATTTGGTATTTTATTTCACTCATAGGTGATGATGATTTTATAGGTTAAAAATTGTTTAATTTTCATGAGATTTATTATTACAATAATAGAAATTGACTTCAAGTTTCACGTATGATTATCTATGCCTTACTTATGCTATACTATAGAGAATAGGATTAGCCTCAATTAATTTGCAGAAGTGATTATAATTAATTACAATTAATGCCTATACTTAATGAGTATCATATTCCTATATATAAATTATAATCTTACAAAACCAGATTTTATTTCAGATCAAAGCTGAAACATGCATTATCATGGTTGGATAGACTGATGGTAGGTAGTAAGACTTCAGATATCAAGGCATTTGTAAAATACATAATCTGAAACTGTGCATCTCAAATGTGTGCTTAATCACAGGATTCATTACTGAGTAATTGTTTCCCTTAAACCATACTAGTTGCTGTGAATAAGACTTTTTAGTCTGAGTGATTGGAATAGCTTACAAATCTATCTGGATCCTTATGCTCCAGTCCTAAATAAAACTAATGGAGTGGCCTTTAAAACCAAAGCCCATTTTGAAAAGAGAGTTGTCTGAACTAATGAAATGGGTTGACATTAAACTAAGCTGATTTAATATATAAAATAAAACAATGAGTAAAGGCACATATGTGCTTCCTAAGAATACATTTTCCCTGCTGACTACATCATTATATAAAGAAAGTTAAGATGAAAAACATTAGTTTCCTTCCATAAAACCACTATAAATCAGTTCATAAATTAGAATTTATAATTATGCTACTAAAAATATAATAAATCTAATTTATTACGATATTTATATAGATATTGATATAAATGTAAGGAGAGCTACAGCATATACTTTGGGACAATTATAAGACTAAATTCTAACTTTATGCTGTGTTTCATTACCTCTGCTAAATATTACCCAACTAGTTCATTTATAGTGAATCTATCTTTAAACATTTATAATCACTTAATTATGTATATCAATAAATATTATTTTACACATTTCAGAAGTGAATTTTGTTTGTGCACTAATAAATGCAAAATTATACAAGTAACATCTAATCATTTTTTTTAGTTATTTTAAATATGAGTAAACACCATTCTGACTACAACATAGCACAAAGATAAATATATATATATATAGTTCAAATGATAGAGGTATAGTCTTAACTCTAAAAACAAGAATATAAAATTATAGATAAGATTTTACATAAGTGAAATTCATGATTTGACTTTAATTTGCTTAGTCATAATAAAATAAAATTAAATAGCTTAAATTAGATTAAATTAGATCAAATCAGACAAGACTTACAAATTAAATAGCAAAATAAAAATTATATTTTAGTTTCAAAATTAATATTTGAAAATCTATTAGATTGATTAAAATAAAAGTGGTTGTTTATACTATTTTAGTAAGCTTTGAGAAATTAGAAGATTTAGTTTAAATTCTTCATTTAAAATCTGCAGAAAATGGTTACTGTTTTAAGTTCTGTTGAATGGCATGGTTGCTTGATCTTGTGTATTCTCTTGCTTTTACTGCTACTGGGTTGTTAGTTCAGGTGTACCCACATTTTGCAGACCACTCTTGGGATTTGAAAGCAAGTTGATAGCCTTTCTACCCCATGACTTTCATGATTTGTCTACTATAGCAATATTCTAACAATAATTATAATAACAATAAATCTCTAATAATACTAATGAACCTAAAGTGGCCAAAGTAAGGTTTTTATATTTACCCCCCCTCTCTTTCACATTGACCTTATCTTGTTTACTAGCTTTATCTCCACATCTGTTTTTCTAATTTAGTTTGCTACATTCATAGAAAATCCAGGATTCCTGCTGATTTATTAATTTTCTTACAGGTAGGTTTTTCACTTTTGAGCAGGTTAATTTATTCAAACTTTAAAATCTATTTTTACTTTTAACTTTTAAATATGTCAAAATATAGTGAGAATGATTAATTTTATTAAATTATTTTTTACAAAAAAAAACAAATTTAAAACTTGGTAAACATCTTACTCTATATATAACATGTTTAAGTGTAATTTATCTATATATGCAGAAATATTGTAATTTCTATATTAACTTTACAATAATATTAAAATAAAAGAAAATCTATAATGCTTTAAATCTATAACATTATATTTTTTTCTGCATATATGTGAGTTTTGGTTACACACACAATAACATTTATATTATTAAACTAAGAATGCATATGTGTGAATCTGCTGATTTATTACACATATATGCACACTTTCCACAATGTATGATATAATGTATGCACACATATACAACTATAATTATTAATTTTAACATTTAATTCAATATACAAGGATTTGGGTATATATGTACAGAAATAAAATACTACTATAGCATATAATAGGTCAAACAGTAGATTAGATAGATCTGACTGTTTCAATATTAACAACTAGTTTTAAACTTATTTTTGCCTGAACATATCCCCACTTTGCTAATAGTCCTAAGCTTCATCTAGTGAAGAAAAATTATATATGAAATAAATAAACACATCTGACTAAAATAATTAGAATATAAAATTTAATAAAACAAAATTTTCCTAATGTTATATATTGTTAATAAACACCTGGGTTTGGTTAGTTAAGTTATGAGTGAGGAAGAGGGGATTTATCCATGCACCTTACAGGGTTGAGTTTAGGTAAGATCAGGGGATTGATTGATACATCGTTTCAGGCTATGGACATTGTAAACCCCTATGACAATGCCCTTATTTTCCAACTCATATGATATATTTCTGTACTATTTCTTAATTTGATATTGACCCTGATACAGATAATTTTTTTTGTATTTCCTGTGGAGCCTGTTACTAGACCTAGGTGTCCTAACCCACACCTGGTATCTTTCCCTAAACTGATAGGAGTGCTTTTCCAGTTGCATCTTTCCTATGGCTTATTGTTTTAAGCTTACCCTCACAATATGCAAATCCATGTCCCAATCAATGCATCCATTCCCTGAGGTCAGTTGTACTCCCCAAAGTGTAAGCATTATAGAGTGAACCCAGTGGACTCATTCACTATTTATTAATATATTGGAATATTTAATCTGATCAGCTTACCTACTCCTTATGCTTAAACATCTAAATGAGTATAATATGACCAATTAATTTCTCTTATTATCTTTTCATATGGGTTCAACTGGGTTTCTTGTGGAAGTCAAGGTATGTTCTATACATTTCCACATCACCCATGCTTCACATTTGCCTGATGTAAAAGTGGAGCCAATGACCAGAAACTGACAATTTTGGGAAACTTTTCTCATACAACCTGAATTAATTCCCTGCACTGGATATGCTTGAGCATATCATGGAATCAGATTATAGGTAACTAACTAAAACAGTAGTGGCAAAGGAGTGGTAGTGATCCATAATGGTCTACCAACAAGAATTTATTTGGTGCTGATGGCACAATGGGCCCCAGAAAACCATGGTATGACTTATTAAGTGGTCTATTGCAGGTGCATATCATGTCTCCAAGGAGCATTCTAAAGATGTCAGCATATAAATGAGCCCCATAAAATTGTCATCTTATAGCTTCTGTGTTTTTCTCGAAACCAAAGTGTCCCATAATGCAATGTACATAGTAAACTGGGCACTTCTCTAATCTAGAGAGAATTACAATCCTCCAAGGATAGTTTTTTGGATCCACTCATTTTTGTGATACCCTATTCCTAATCTGGAACTTCTCTTAGTTGCTACCATAATTCTGGATAAACCTACACTCCTGTTCGAGTATCTTCATAATTTCTAGATGTTTGGGATGTCTTACTTGGTGGCAATGAAGGCCTCTAAGGTCCCTTTCGATAGAGCCATCTATCGTATTGGTCACCAATGCTAATGGTTGGTCTTTCATGGATGTGACATATGGTTTAAATTTTTACTAGATGTCTACTAAAAATATCTACAACCATATTTTCCAACCAGGGCATTACATCACTCCATAATTAAATTTCTGTAGGGCCATGCTTCATTTGATGAGGTGGTCACCACCCAGCTCACTACTGTTACAGAATTTAGGTCAATGACGGTCAATGATATTAATGTCTTCAGCCCTGATCAGGAACTGGTCAGATTTAGTGATTTGTAAGAATGGATTTACATCAGATATACAGGGTATCTCAACTGACAAACCCCCCACTGGCCCTACGATACTGTTATGGTTAGACTCTGCTTCTTTTTCCTCCTCCTCTTTAATGACTAGTACTGGTAGCAGTTAGTTAATCTCATAACTGATGATCTTTTTTGCAGCTGCATTGCAAAAAACTGGGAAAAAATTACATTTCCCATCTCCCCAACTTTAAGCTTCATAAATTCTATAGCTCTAGCAACTTTATGCTTACATGTCTGGACCTCCGTGTTCTGGTACCCTATGTTTTGGTTCCCTGTGGATGCACACACATCTGTTCTATTGGATAGTTAACCCAATTCTTTTGGCAAGTTTGCTTCTGAACTATAAGCACCAGGACATGCATTAAGTGCAGGCTATCCAATATGTGTCCCTGCAGACTTTGTAGTTCTTTTATGGTTTCCTCTAGTGCCCTCAGCTCTTTCTTGGTTTTGATGAGTTTTATTTGTAGTTCGCATTTAATCTCCTTGACCATTAGCCTCAATGTAACTTTTAGTGTCTTGATCATTTTTGTCATTATTTCACACTTGTCTCCCAATTTTTGTATAGCCTGGTCTGTTTTCTTCCTGTGAGCTTCTACCAGTCCTGTAACGTTTACTGATACAATTTGGAAATTCTGTTGGAAATCTATTCTCAACTGCTCTAAACTTTCTCACAACCTTTCTTTGATCTTTCTATCTCTGCTCTATAATTTTTCTTCCATGCTCTGATGCCTTACTTCTAGATTTTCTTAGATTTTGGTCATATTCTGCTGGTTCTCTTCTAAACTCCCTTGAATTTTTGCTTCTAGCTTCCTAACTTCTCTTCAAACTTATTTCTATCTTCTGACCTTCTTGACTCTTCTGCTTTTCTCCAGTGCCTTTCTTCTTCTCTGTTCTGAATTCTCTCTTCATTTTCTCAAGCAATTGCTATCAATTGCAAAATCATGTTATGTGTTTTTAGATCCCCCCTTACTGGAGTCATTTCTTGTACACCATGGACAGATTTTTAAGATATATCAGGGTTTCTATGTATTTGTCTCATAAGTCTCACTCTGCTCTGACATTCTTTTCAATTTCTCCCTTCAAATCATTATCCCTACTTGGTTGATTTTTGAGCAACCACCTACCTACTACATTACTATCCCCAAAAACTCTCTCCTCAATCAACATTTCCCCAGACTCCTCAGGTGTAACAGAGCTTACCCTTAATTCTCCTAAACTTATTTTTATTACTTTCACATCTTCTACCCTACTTCCTTCACCTATTTCTTCTTCTGTACTACTATCCATTCTTTGTGATATGTGATTTCTATTACTTCCTATTTTGTTCTGTAACATTTTTATGGTTGAAAGTTTTATAATATCTTGTCATTATGGTTTCTCACCACCCTTTCATCGGAAATGGCTTGCTCCTTAGTCTCTTTGTCTACCAGCCTCAAAACACTATATACTTTTCTTAACTTATTCTATCTCCATTTCTATAATCTGTAGTGCCATACATAAAATTAAAAAAAATGTTTAACTTATGGTAATTAAATTTACCCACCCAAGATTTTACATATATAAGATTCATAAATTAAAATGTTATATTACAGAAATTTTATAAATTGAAACTCTATCTAAGATTCATAAATTGATATTTAATAAAATAAATTCTTATCCTAAAGTGCCTGATTCTTTCTTATCTTACATTGCAATCATTTCTACCAAAAAATGTTTTATAAAGATTTATCATTTTATTTATTATAATTACTATGCCAGTTTTAACTTTCTTTGAGTACCTATACACTAATCCTGTTCATTGATCTCATCACACTCATATCATTGTCCACATTCAACTCAACTTTTTAAAGTATAATTTAAGATACTGAATTCACATTTTATTTTCTTTCCCACCCCTGATGACAAAAATTATTATGAGAGAGACTTTTAGTTTTCCACAGCTCCAATCATCAGTGAGCAAGTAAAGTTACACATATATACACCATATAGTCAAAATAAGAGTCATATATCACATGATCATATCTCTTAAGCTAGTAAGTTATAAACATTGAGGATTGCCAATTCCTCTACAAGCTTTATGATAAATGCTTAGCCAGAGCCAGCACTTAAAATATCTCTGTCAGGAAACTCTCCCCAAACCCCTGACCACAGTTTCCTGTTTTGGCAATCCTCATAGAAATGTCAGGGTAGGTTCAGACACTAGATCTAAAAATACCAACCCAAAACAAGAACATATCTAAAAGTTATCTACTGAGTGAAAAATCTGAAGATTTCAGACATCTACATGTCTTCAAGCCCAGATATCCAACTGAAATAGCTATATGGGGCTGATAGATATTCAGCCATAACATATATTAGTAGTCTTAGCAATATAAAATTGCATAAGTCTTATTACAGAGACTATAGATAGTCAAAATAAGAGTCATATATCACATGACCCTATCTTTCAAGTTTGTAAGTTATAAACATTGAGGATTGCCAATTCCTCTACAAGCTTTATGATAAATGCTTAGCCAGAGCCAACACTTAAAATATCTCTGTAAGGAACCCCTCCCCACACCCCTGACTGGTTTCATGCTTTGGCACTCCTCAGAGAGGTGTAAGGGTAGGTTCAGAAAATAGATCTAAAAATACCAACCCAAAGCCAAGCACCTATCTAATAGTTATCTACTGAGTGGAAAATCTGAAATTTTCAGACATCTACATGTCTTCAAACCCAGCTATCCAACTGAAATAGCTAAGTATTAATCATAAAGCTTGTAGAGGAATTGGCAATCCTCAATGTTTATAACTTACAAGCTTAAGAGATAGGGTCATGTGATATATGACTCTTCTTTTAACCAATTATAGTCTCTGCCATAAGTCTTATGCAATTTTATATTGCTAAGACTACTAATATATGGTATGACTGAAGATCTACCAACCCCATATAACTATTTGAGTTGGATATCTAGGTTTGAAGACATGTAGATGTCTGAAAATTTCAAATTTTACACTCAGTAGATAACTTGTAAACAGGTGCTTGGATTTGGGTTGGTATTTTTAGATATAATGTTCAAACCTACCCTGACACCTCTCTGAAAAGTGCCAAAGCACAGAAACATGGTCAGGGGTTTGGGGAGGGGTTCCTGACAGAGATATTTTAAGTGCTGGTTCTGGCTAAGCATTTATGATAAAGCTAGTAGAGAAATTGGCAATCCTCAATGTTTATATAAACCATATATTTCAAATCATAAATTCTATATCAGACCAGTCTAAGTATAACCATAAAGCATATCCACATCAATTGCACTATGTGCATATATATCAACCATGTGTCAATGAAAAAAAAAATATTTTGAAGATTTCATGTACATGCCAAACAATTTTTTTTTTACATATGTAGTCGAA
Source organism: Epiperipatus broadwayi (assembly GCA_028023455.1). Taxonomy (NCBI): domain Eukaryota; kingdom Metazoa; phylum Onychophora; class Udeonychophora; order Euonychophora; family Peripatidae; genus Epiperipatus; species Epiperipatus broadwayi. The sequence continues at coordinate 373,915 of JAQFVV010000319.1, forward strand.
GATACAAAATCTTACACCACAAACTATTTTATAATTCTAAAATATGACTAACAGGATTTACATTTTGATACAAGTGAAAAAAATAAGAAAATTATTACATGATTTATCCCATGACAATATATCATACATATACAAGGTGTTATGGCATATTTTAACAAAATCTGGAAAACTTTACACATACATATAGATGTTCACACAGAGTATGGAGAATATAAACAATCCAGGGTATGGAATAAATTGACAAATCCCACAATGGAGTGTCCAACCCTTCCCCAAAATACTTATATATCCTTATAATTATGACATTGAGTATGGAAAATATGTAATTCAGGGTTGTGGAAAATAACTATAGCCACACATTGGTGCACCAAAACCCAAGGAAAAAATACCTATGTAACAGTGAGTTTTGTATATCCAGGCAACAACATCCAGAACAAAGGTAAAATACACTAAAACTGATTGAGTCTAGATGGTAAGATCCAGAATCTGACCAATATTTAATCCTTCACCCTGATCAATGATTTAATATCCTAGGTGTGATATTTCCTAAATTACACATGCATTCAATTTAACCAGTCTGTCTGTGGCATCGGGGTGGAACACAAGCCTCATGGAATAATTAAACTGACAGTGAATTAGTTGGATATATACCCACAAGACTAAGTTAACCATTACTATAGCAATGACTAATTGCTAAATCTAATAAAGTGATTCATATATATATATATATATATTGTACCGGTCAAAATCCACCACCACCGCAAGTCAAATCGAATTCAAACTCAGCTCAACAAAACTGAATTCAAACCCAACTCAACAGCTCAGATAGCAGAAATCGACGGCACAGTGCTATGCGCCAAGAACTAGTTCAACGGTTGGTGAGGACTAGAGACCCTTGCACTGACATGAATATCTAATAATTAATTACTTTGAATACTTTTTAAATCAAATCATATGTATGTTCGGGTTGCCAACACAGATAGCGGGTATGAACATTTAAATAATTATAAAAAGAATGATGAACTAAGAAACCAAGTATGTTAGAAATATTTAATAATAATAATAATTTGTTTTGTTCAATAAAATATAGATTGCATTAGTTATCTCTAGTCTTTAAAATAATTTATAAATATAATAAGATTGGCGGTCCTTATCATATGCCAACAAGTATTACACAACATGGGATTCTATGTCTATGCCCCCAACGAGAAATATAAAGGCAGATAAAGGTATTCATTAAGAACGGAAATGATTGTTCTAACTTTATTACGGTGGAATGTGAGATTTATTTTCACATTCGGGAATCTATTCATGAAGAGCAAAACGTATTTTAAGGCATAACTTTAATCTTGATTTGAAAACTGATTTAAACTAAATATATTTGAGAATTGGTTCGACTTTAATTTAAATCACTTCATCACGAATTACGAGCATGGAGCGGCTTTTACCGGAACAAAGATGCAATGGTACTGACGAATTACAAGGCAGAGAGTAAAATTGAAAGATGATCGCTAGTCGATGATCGAAGTCCTATGGCGGCTTGCATTTGGCAAGTCTTACGCCCTTTGACTAATGAATCGGAAAGGAAGTACTTTCTTCCTCGAGAAATTTAAATATGATCACCGACCAGCCTAACGGAGCGGAAGATGGCCCTACGTCAGCAACATTTGATGATGATGACTTGATAGTCATCGTTGAAAAATAAAACCCATGTAGAATGCTCTACGTGATGACTTGACCAATTCATTAAAGTCAAACGAGCTTTTATCGACTATTTTAAAACATTTATAAACTATATTAATTATGCCCTAATATCGTGCCCTTCCTGAATATTAATATAAAATAACAAAAGTGGAATTAAAATACATTTAACCCTTTATCGACCCTTTTTGCAATAAAAACATTTAAGGTTATATTCGAATAAATATATATTAGTAGAACAAGAAATCAATATTTTAACATTTTGTGAGTATATAAACACTTGTAACTTAGAAGCTGGGGACATAGGTGAAAAATGGAGCTAATAGTTTATTATTAGCCAATTATAAAAATAATAAACATGTAATATTTTCTTTCGACTCGATGATTAATAGAACTTTCAAATTTAGTTCTAATGGGCAAGAATCACTATTTGAAATTAATATTATAATATTTGCATGAGGCAAATGGAATCAAAGGGCTCATCGAGTCGAAAGATTATTGGCATATAATTTTTAAATACGACATTAATAAAGCACACTAACATATATATATTAAACGAACCGCCAGGTAAGAAAAGAAAAAGTTTAAAGACTAGAGATCTAAAGAATTACGCTATAGATTTACAGTAGCATTTGATAACTAAAAGGTGTTACAAAGATTTACATTACAGAATAAAAGAGTTCTTAAAAAGAAGGAGTATAAAATAAAGTTCGAACTGGCCAGAAAGTTTAACGTTCATATTACCATTCCGTGCTTGTCCTTAAGTTACTCCTCCAAGTTGTTGAAACGTAGGCATCATTGGTTAACTACTGGAATAGTATTTTAGTAGCTTTCATTATTTTAGCAGAATGATCGATCCGGAAAACGGTTCAGCAGCTCCAGTGAAGATTCCTCAGGACTTTAGGAACCGTAGCCAGATCCCTGATGTTCTAGCCCTCTATCATGATGAAATACAATTTTTATACACACAGAGTTCACTGCACAACTCTACAATCAAAACTAGCTTTTTTTTTTCTGACTTTTCAGGGCTATATATATTGTCCAGATGCCTTAAGGCTAGCGCTCATTTTATTATCAATGTGTTTTTTTATAATTAGTTGTTTTCAAATACATTCCTTCGATAAGGCTTTCAAACTAATTTTTGAATTCCTTTCCTAATTAGAAAATGAATTCTTAAAATCTGAAATGATTTTAATTAGAAATTGAATTCTTATCTTCTTTAATTAATAAAACTTTACTGTTGTTTTTGAGAATTTGAAAGCCTATGGAAAGAATGTAGCTTTTAATCACAAAACTTTACAAATTATTTAAAGGTGAAAAAAAAACAAGTATTCCCGACGCAATGAAACTTTCGAACAATTATATACATTTAATATTTACAAATATATATACGCACAATCCACGCAATTTAATATATATAAATTCATGAATATTTTATCATGAATTTATTTAGAGAATCGATCCAATTTAAACTAAACTAATTAATTTTACTACGTATTTGAAACAAGTTATTCCTTATGGAAATTAGCATGGATTGAACGTATAAAGCCCCATTGCATCGGAAATTTAAGGTTAGTATTAGGGTAAATAACATGAAGCTAGGATCGAACTCAGATCCGACTGCTTCATTATATATATATATATATATTGTTATTATAAATGAAATAATAAATTTAACGGTTTACAAACTATTACAAACAATCCTTAAAATCCACAGAAGTACTTTCGGTGAATTTCTTCACCCTGCCTCAACTGCCATTAAATTCAAAATGAAAAGTGGAAGCAAATATCATCACATCAAATTCCACAAATCTCATATTTTAATGTTAGCAGCTTGTCGATTTATTAAATGCATTTTATTTCTTTTGATTTTGAATTTAATGGCAGTTGAATCAGGTTGAAGAAATTCATTGAAAGCACTACTGTGGATTATAAGGATTGTTTGTAATAGTTTGTAAACTGTTAAATTTATTATTTCATTTATAATTACAATTTTGTTTTTAATTAATGGACATTTTATTTATTTTACACACACACACACACACACATATATATATATATATCAAAATATTAATATATAACAAACTAACCAAATATATACATAACTAACTCAAAGGAAATACATATAAAAACAAAAAAAAAGACTTATAAATCCAATAAATAATATTATATTTCAACCAGAGGACTGGTTTTCTGATGAAAACCAGTCCTCTGGTTGAAATATAATATTATTTATTGGATTTATAAGTCTTTTTTTGTTTATATATATATATGAAAAACAAAAACAAGTTATAATCACGTAACTTGCTATCACTTGTATTTATGATCAATAGATGGCCTTTTACCAAAACCACTGAACAAGCATATATTTGTTTACATAAACATTAAAAGAGTTAGAATTCGCTATCTCTTTCATTTGCTCCACTTTCAGATCAGCTGATTCCAAGCTAATTTGCTATCATCAGTGAAGGATAGCTTGCTCCACTTTCAGATCAGCTGGTTTCAAGCTAATTTGCTATCATCAGTGAGGATAGGTCTATCCTTCACTGATGATAGCAAATTAGCTTGAAATCAGCTGATTTGAAGGTGGAGCAAACGAAAGAGATAGTGAATACAGACTCTTTTAATGTTTATATAAACAAATATATGCTTGTTCAGTGGTTTTGGCAAAGCACTACCTATTGATTACACACACACAGACATATATATATATATATATATATATATATATATATACATATATATATATATATATATATATATATATATATATATATATATATATATATAACGAGTCACATACAAACTAATATGGAGTTGGATGAAAAATGAATTCATGGACAATAAGCACATGAAAATGAGTTATATTTTAAATAATAGTAATTTAATAAAAAAAATAAAAGATATAAAACCTAAAATGTACAAAATTATGCAATTGGAATGTGAAAGATTATGCTTACAGACATGAGGTTAGGTTCTACATATTATCTCATTATAAGTTTAATAAAATATGAAGTGCACTTTTCAAGTCTATGCCTATATTAATATACCAACTTCTGGCTCTTTTGTAGTCTGCTAAATCATATGGGACATATTAGCCAAAGATATATAACTAATCTTATAGTGCTTTTATGGCATCTATCTATATATAACAAATTAAATTGAGTTCATAATCAGGCTGAGATACACAGGTTAGCATGTTAATCTAGAATAGAGTTTACCTTAATGTTGAATAAGCATTTAATATAAAGGAGAAAAAAGCTGGTCTATTCTGGGTTTACTATATACAGTGTGGCATATACTAAAATATTAATAAAACTAAAAGATGTGAATGGGTTGTTATTCACAGGCTTTAGCATCAAATTCTCAGTGCCCTAAGACATAATCTGGACCCTTGTGTTCCAGTTCTAACAGAGTTTGCATTACCCAAACTAAGTGGATAAGTGTGACCTCCACCAGTGACTCATCAAGAAAAATGCAACAAGCAGTTAGTATACATAGCTTATTTAATAAGGACACATTCACAACCAACACACATACACACACACACATATATACAACATATTTATATATATATATATATATATATATATATATATATATATATATATATATATATATATATATATATATATATATATATATAATGCAAATATGTTGAATTAACTTAGTGTGCTTTAAAAGAGATAGCATCTATTTGCACATCTATAAAACCCAGTTCTCAAGTTTAATATTTCAAATATACTATTTAGGAACTAAATTAACTAGTAACCTAGTTTAAGATATCACCTAAATTTGTAACATATATAAATTTAAGGGGAGGACAATGCATATTTGAGGTGAATATACTGACAAAACATTAAAAATATGGCTTGATAATATTCCTGTGGCTAGTTTGTATGATGTACAGATTACATATATAGACAATTATAATGTATATATAGAGCTGAGAAAACTACAATTTTAACTAAAGTATTACTGTTTACTATAATAATAATTCATAAAATTATTCAGTAAAACAATAACATGATCTCAAAATGGTGAGTGAAAAAGTAGTAATTCAATTATTTAATGTTTATTATCATGAAGATTTGAAATTATCTTCACAGAGAAATAGGCTAAAATATATATATACTCACAGTTTTGAGTTATTTGGCATATCAAATACATGTAATATTAAATATGTAACATAAGTGACATAGATCAAAGTAGGCATAAAAGTCTGCAGAAAATTATATATATAGTTTGAAGAAGATTATTAGAGTTTACATTTTAGGAGTGAATTTTACATTATAAGTTTTCTATTCAGACAAGATTGAGTTTTACAGAAATTAGCCTTTAATAGCTTTCTTTACAGATTTTAGAAAATAGATTATTAAAGATATATTTTATAAATAGCCAGCTTTAAATAAATAATTGAAAGTTACAGTTTATGAAGAGAACTCTTCAGAAATTTATTAAATTAGCAGTTAGTTGTCTTCATTGCATGTTTCAGACACATAGGGATGCTGCAGTTGGCACTCTTCTTCAATGGTTTGTTGTTCATGGAGATTCCTCCACCATGGGCTGCTTTGCTGAGGTAAGTTTATATTTTGCAGGACTACACTCCCATCCCCAGCAAGGATGAAGTGGCAAGTAGTTGCGTACTTACCCCACCATTTTAAAGGTAAAATGTGTTTGGATTCAGCTTCCAGCTCAATTATAATATTGTAATGGACCACTTGATTTCCTTTTAATCACAGAGGGCACTATGACATCACTGCATATCCTGGAAAATTTGTCTACCATAATCAAAAGTGGATGAGGATGATTTTGCATCAACGAGACTCAGAAATAAAGCAAGAGTTTGAGAATATTGTTCAGACAATTGAGAAAATAAAAGCACTAAGACAAATTTCAGCCAGATTAAGTTTAAACAATTTTAAAGTTTTATTTAAGAGATATGTAAAATTATAAAGTAAAGATTTGAACAAAATAAACATGATTATCTCAGGCATGTACAAGAACAAATAAAATGTCAATGCTCTGGCAGACAGATTAATTTCATAAAAATTAATTAGAAAAGAAAAGGAAAGATTTTTCTTCAGCTGACAATTCACCCAAAGCAATTCTGATTTCCTTATTCAAAAGTTCTAAAAAAAGAAGCAATGAAAAGTTTCTTGCAGGAATCAATGAACCATCATGAATGAGCACTGACTAGCTTATTAACCAATGACATCATATTGCCAAAGGACTGCTGCTTGCACAAATCACATTTAAGATTGCCAAGGATGAATACATCAAGATATAAATTATAAAATGGAAGAAAACTTATGTCTCCAATTTAATGAAATAGTAAAATTAAAACATACTCCAATATAAATGATTTAAAATTAATAAAGTACTAATTCTTGGATTTAAGAAAAACAAACATATAATATGGGTGAATCACCAATCAAATTATTGGCCCAAACTAAGCTGAGTATAATAATTAAAGGTCTCAATAAGAGACAGATAAGTAATTTGAAAACCTGTTATGTCTGCCCCAGCATTTCAAGAAAGTGTAATAATAAGAATTACAAATAAATTTACAAACAAAATTTCCAGTATATATCTAGTAAACTAACGTTTGACAGAGAATTTTATAAGTTAAATTATCCGAGAGTGTATATGAAATGAAGAAATGAAAACATTAAATGCCTTAGCAGAAAGAAAAGTTATATCACCTACAATTGAAATGGGAATTAAGATTTTTTTCCTGATAGAGGTTTACCTAAACAAATTCCATTCCTTTTATAGAGTCTTAGAAAGATGAATGTGTGTGGAGAACCAATGAACAGTGCAGACAAGCTTTTCATAGCCTGGAGAAGAAATGTCGGAACTAAGAATGTCATAATTTTGCAAAACACTCATGGACAGGTATATTTAAACCAACCAAGGTTAGTCTCACACACAAAGAAATAAAATTATAGACTACATAATCTGAACAATAGAAAATAAAATCTCTATCAAGAAAAACAAAACAACAAACATGATAAACCACCAGCAAAAACATTTGCAGTTTGAAAAAAAGTGCAAACACAATGATTTAAATTAATTATTGAAGAATGAAATAGGGACAGATGATCAGAAAGACATATTAAGCATATAAAAACATAATCTGACAATACACTCTCCAATAAGTGAAATGGAAAACAAACTAGAAATCTTAAAACTAAGATTTATGTTTCAAGACAATATAAAATACAATGAAAAGCAAATACAAATAATATATATTAGATTAAACAATTAAGAAAACTTTATACATCACAATTATTTTAGATTGAAAAGAGATTTAATTAAAAGAAATTTATTTACCCTGGCAAGAATAAGAAAACGTTTACCTTATGATAAAGCAGAATTCACACACTTTTCAAAAAAAGTGTGCACTTTTATTTTTAAATTCATAAGTCTTGTAAATCAATGTTTATAGTCAAGTTGTAAGTATATTTTTATGGTGATTTAAAATACTACTGAACAGTTTGATTAATTGTCATGAATAAATATAGGGTGAGAAGTGTTAATGATATGCACACTATGATGTGATTGGCCTAATTCTAATACCACAATTTAATATAATAAAAACTATAAATAACATAACATAGTTTATAGGGAGGACTATGATGAAAAAAAATCAGATGAAAAACTTCAACATCTTACACCTACAAAATTAAAATAAGAAAGAAAGATCTGAAAAAGTTATAACATTGGGATTGATTTGAACAAGATTAAAATAAATTGTATTTTTAAAACCATGTGAATAAGAAATTGTACTCCTTGTGGACATTTTTTTCTAAATCTCCATCAATTGAAAATTGCTGCAATCATACTGGAGGAAAAAAAAGAGCCAAATTGGAAACTAATTGTCTGACAAAATGTGAATTCAAACTCACGTCTAAACAAGAAATTGTCAGCATAAACTTTTATTTCACCTATTATAGTCAGTTTATATATTTAAAAGTTATGCGTGATTTATTTAAAATGGCAAGAAAAAGAAAAAATATTCCATACGCTCTTTATAAATAAAAAAGAAAAATACATTTGCTTGTAAATTATAATCTTAATAAAAATATGATTAAAAATACTTTGAATGGAACTTTTCAAATTTAAATTAAACAAAATGTAATGTTACATCCATTTTTACAATGTTTAATTAATTTATATAATGGGTAACTTAGTTTATATATTTTTTAAAAAGAAACAATATTGTCTGCCAGATTTTTTTTTATTCTACCACCCTTTCCCATTAGAAGTGAAAATTGAAATATGTTTATGGTGCTAATAAATGCAAAAAGAAAATGTTTACCTCAAAATTATGAATTATATTTTATGAAAAACCTTATAAAAGAAAACAATAGCCATTTATTATATTATGTAAAAAAATACTTAATACTATTAATATGCAACATAAACGAACAAAAAAGCTACTTCTTAATAACAGATGAAATGCTAAAATCAATCATAATTTTAAATGTAAACACTAACATTTTGAAATGATTCAAAATACAAGAATCATTTTTTATTGTCTTATTAAATTACCCCAGATGAAAAAGAAAGAAAGTCAATACAATAACTTTGAGCAAGTTTGGTCTTATTGTTAAACTTGAAGATCCAGCTTAAGTTTTAAAAAAAGTTTTATCTGCAGAAAAAAATGATAAGCGCTATGATTTTATTATTCTATTGCTACATAATTTTGAGTGTTTACCATGTTTTCAGTATCAGGATCAAATATTAATAAATATATAAAAATACATGTATGCATTACTTATAAAATGTTTTGCTCATGATGTCATTTTCCTTTGTCAGTCATGTCATATAAGGAAACAAACTACGAAATGGAAATTAATTAAAATGTGATAAAATGTTTTTTATTATTTATGTTTAATATTATGTTATAATGGTTTGAATATGTTATATATATATATATATATGATAAACAAAAATGCAAGTTAAAAAACTTGCTAACGCTTGTATTTATGTCCACAGATGGCGTCCTACCAAAAACACCTATCAAGCGTATTTTCGTTTACATAAACGTCAGAGTAGTTAGTATTCACTATCTCTAACTATAATTCCACTTTCAGATCATGATTTCAAGCTATTTGCTATCGTCAGTGAAAGACAGGAATAAAGAAACAAGATCTAAACACAAACTCTGAGCGTTTATGAAACAATTTCTATTCAGCTTGCAAGCGTGAATTTCTTAGACACGTAATGTCTTCAAACTCAGCATAGCAAACCAGATAGCTATATGGGTCTGATCTCAGTTCAGCATCACCACATAGTAGAAGCCTCTGCAATATATATCATTGCAAGAAAGACCTCAAACATACATTTATGAAAAACAAAAAAACACAAGTTAAAAACTTGCTGACGCTTGTATTTATGACAATAGATGGCATTCTATCAAAAACACCATCAAGCATCGTTTTTGGTTTACATAAACGTCAGAGCAAGCATTCACTATCTCTAACTTTAATTTCCACCTTCAGATCATGATTTCAAACTATTCTACTATGTGATGATGCTGAACTGAGATCAGACCCATGTAGCTATCTGGCTTGCTAAGCTGAGTTTGAAGACATCACATGTCTAAGAGATTCACACTTGCATGCTGAATAGAAACTGTTTCATAAATGCTCAGAGTTTGTGTTTAGATCTATTTTCTTATTCCTGTCCTTCACTGATGATTGCAAATAGCTTGAAATCATGATTTGAAGGTGGAAATTAAAGTTAGAGATAATGAATGCTTGCTCTGACGTTTATGTAAACAAAAAATTACACTTGACAGTGTTTTTAGTAGAATGCCATCTATTGTCATAAATACAAGCCTCAGCAAGTTTTTAACTTGTGTTTTTTTGTTTTTCATAAATGTACCTTTGAGGTCTTTCTTGCAATGATATATATTGCAGAGGTTTCTACTATGTGGTGATGCTGAACTGAAATCAGACCCATGTAGTTATCTGGCTTGCTAAGCTGAGTTTGAAGACATCACATGTCTAAGAGATTCACGCTTGCATGCTGAATAGAAACTGTTTCATAAATGCTCAGAGTTTGTGTTTGGATCTATTTTCTTATTCCTGTCCTTCACTGACAATAGCAAATAGCTTGAAATCATGATCTGAAGGTGGAAATTAAAGTTAGAGATAGTGAATGCTTGCTCTGACGTTTATATAAACAAAAAACTTTGCTTGACAGTGTTTTTGGTAGAACACCATCTATTGTCATAAATGCAAGCATCAGCAAGTATTTAACTTGTGTTTTTTTGTTTTTCATATATATATATATATATATATATATATATATATATATATATATATATATATATATATATATATATATATATATATATATTGTAATGATATGGTTGCATATCCCCAGATGTGCCATTCTGCAAATACATTTGAACACTCAGATCAACTTCAACAATCAGCTGCAATGACTATAATGTGTAATAAACTTACATCAAATCTAAAAGTGCTAGTACATCTATCTTTCATATTCTAAAGTTGATAGTACCAAATGCAACAGTCCGGTCCATCTACGTATATAAGAGAAAGAGAGCAAGCTTACATCTAACTACTGTTGGACCTAGGGTCTTCATGTAAGATGCTACAGATAACATGATGAAACACAGACTCATGATTACATCTATCATTAATAGACCAACCTAAGCATGATCCACCAAAATCACATGTAATTCAAATCAGTTCATCTCACCTCTCACCATTCTTTTCCAAAACCATTGCCTCAGATATTCAAACTCAGAAAGAATTCACATTAGACTCTCTTACCAGGTATTTAACTATGCAAACTGTTAATCAACAACTAAAATAATACATCCTATCTATTAGAAAAAAATAACCTTTATTTAATAATCTGTCACATTCTTATCAAACAATAATGTGGATGTGTGCATGTGTAAAATATTGGTTATAGTATGGAATGTAAATGCTGGATTGAATATAAATGCTGGATCAACAAATCTACAGAGCTCTTGTTAATTAAAAAAACTTCATAATATTTACTTACAAACAAATAATATATATTCAAACATAAACTAAATTCCCAATTAATTTAAAATAGAAAAATTTCAATAAAAATATTTACAAATACCCATAAATTACTTGGAAATTCTTATATACTTACAGTATTTACATCTATGATGAGTATCTATCATTTCTTTATTTAAACAATTTAAAACTAACCACCCTTACTTCCCATGATAGACACCCATAATATAGACATCTATATATCCAAGATAATAAAAAAAATATTAATTAAAAATGAGATTGCTAACTCAAAGTCAATTTAAATGGAACCTCAGATATACTATGCAATATCTAGTGTGGAAAAAGTATAATAATAAAACAACACATAATGTGATAGAAAATGAGAAAGAATACTATTTTAAAAGTGTTAATCATTTACTCATTATATCTTGAGAATAATATCAGTAACAGATATATAATAAATAGTCATGTCATGTTGTAGCATGGTTTATTTCAGTGGCTTAAAAATTCTTACCATTAAGTATTCTAGTGGAGTGCTTAATTTTATGTGAATAGTTGAGAATCCAATCTCTTGGTAGAAAATAAATCACCTAGATTTTAATAAAAACAAAAAAAAATTGACTTTTCAACCTTCCCCCTACTCTCTTCATACTTTCTTATGTTGGACTGATCCCTGTTGAATTACAACATCCCAAATATAAGATGAGATAATAAATAAAAACAAAAATACATATTTATACAACAGAAAATAAAACATAATTTTACAATCTTTTATGAATCAATATGTTAAAGCATAATTATTTTTCAGAGTCTTCTTTACACAACATTCTTACAGTTTATGTATTTTATATTATTGATGTTGAAGAACTCCTGATTAATTTTATATAGCACATCCTGAATTGATTTAAGTTGGCAGTAGGTAGTTTTATGTTACTTCTCACATAGACTTTCATCTTGTGTAGATCCAACTTTTCAGGCACTTCAATTGTACAGTTAAATATTAATACTCATACAGCCATAGTGGATAAGAAAATGCTCCATCACAATGACAATCAATTAAGCCTTCTAGCCAATGTATCTCCTATTATATATATATATATATATATATATATATATATATATATATATATATTCAGTTTGCATTTAATAAGAATATATTTATAAAATACAGATGGTTATCGCTTGTAATACTGGCTATATAAACTTTAAATTAAATCAACTGTTTTGATTTCTTCTTTTTTTCATTTCTTTTAAACAAAAATCATAATACTTTCTTTTTTTAAAATTTAAATTGATAAATTATTTTGACCTATCTGACTCTTGAATTAGAGTAAGAAAATTGTATTCAGTTCCTCTATTTTTTCCTGAATGATGAATTAGCTAAAAAAACATTGATATTTGTTAAGATGCTACTTTAAAAAATGTTCATTTTGGAGAAGAAATATTAAAATAATAGTTCTAATAAAACTTCACTTGTCAGATTGAACACAGAGCAAAAAGAAAAAAAAATGTTTTTTTTTTATAACTTCGTTATTCCTATTGTTTAAAACCAGCGTTCCAGTGTTGCATCTTTTAAAATATTTTTTATATTGATTCATTTACCAAAAAAAAATAAATTATAAAATAAATTTACAATATTATATTACTATCTCTCTTATATTCAGATATTGATATATTTTCTATTGCTATAATTATTGTTTTTATTTACATCATTGTCAGTTTAATTAAGACAATACAATGATTAACATATATATATTGTATATATATATGTATATCATAGGTTACAATATATATATATATATATATATATATGTGTGTGTGTGTGTACAATTTTTTTATCAAGATTGATATTTTCTCAGTAATGAAATTTTATTACTAATATATATGTGTGGTTTTTTGATAAATTACCCATCATTTTTAATACTTAATATGTAGTTAATACACTGTTAAAAATATAAAAACATTTATTTTCTCCAAATGTGTTCTAGCAAAAACTTATATTAATTTTTCTATATGCTAATTAAATAATAATAATAATAAATTATCATATCAGATGGCTAAGGTTTGTTGTGGAAGCGATTTTGGAGCTACCTTCATAATTCCCCTCCCTTACACAAGATCAAAATTTTGCTTATAAATCAAAATTTTATCTCCTAATGAGTGTAAAGCATGTTCATTTTGGGTATATTAAACTTCCTTGTTATCTGTGAAAAATCACACACTTGCTTTCTTCTGTTTTCTTCAATCTCTCAATTTTCAATACCTGTCATGGCAATCCCTCACTCAATAATTACACATCATTCCAAGTGAGAAATCTCCTTAGGGTAAATATATATATTTGCTCTTCAATTTTATGGTATGAACCTGACCATCTATGTATCTCTATAGCAGATGATACAAATCTTTGTTCACTAGGCTTTCTCCTGCTCTTCTTTTGAGACTTACTGGATTTTGAGGACTATGTGAACTAAAGTATCCATCACCATGCATGGATTAACTAAAAAAGGGTCAGTTCTAAGGTATACTAGTATTTGTACTGAAGCATACCTTCATAAACACAATATCTTAATTATTATAACCCTAACAACAATTTTTTGTATGTTTTTTTAACTTCATTATCATTTCTACTGCTAACTTTTAATTGGTGAGAAAATTACTCATCTCACATTAATCTATTGACTGACTGAGATATGATTTCAACATATCCTGGCATTGTATATGCATCTAATTTCTCCTTTTATGTTTAACCCGAAACATTATGATCTGTCTGTTTTACTATGACATATGATCTCTTTATTGATCGTAAAATTTCTTAGACTTGTTTCATTGGGGTTTTTGTTTTGATGGTGAGTCCTTACAAGTACTTAGTTCCTATCTCAAATCTATATGGATTTTCCATCTCATCCTTACTTCTCAGTTTTGCTTTAGTATGTAACACTTCAAGAGTTTTTTTTCTTATTTAACTATTTCAGTATTTAGGTCAATATGTAGAGCTGTGGATATATATATATATATATATATATTGAAGCAGAATCTGAGATTCAGATTGCGCTTCACAGCCCACTTCCAATCTTCCGCTACCAACCTAAATTCAAACCCTATGCTTGCATATATATTCCACTCACTAACACATTTGTTTGTATCCTTTTGTTTGAGTTATATTAACTAACATATTTATTAACGAAGATATTGGCATAAATATCTGAATTTAAACATGCAAAATAAAATTAATAAATGTAGCATCTGAAAATTCGTATATGCAATAGGGAATGGGGGATTAATTATAACGGACTTATAATATCAAAATATATTATAATTTCTATATTAATTTGTTTTATAAAAGTTATAATAATTGTTTGTTAATTGCAGCTCAGATATCTACTGATATCGTAGAGACAAAGGTACTGAATAAATATTTATTGGAAAAGTTCGTTATATGTAAGTTTATAAAATTGTGTTTTTAAATTATTTTTTGTCATTAAACTATACTTTTCTTTTAAATCCAATATGGAAGATGTGATTGTAATTAGTCAAAATTAGTTAAAGGTGAGAAGCATAATCTTGTATAATATTCTAACATAACTTTAATTAAAAGTTTCTCTAGAATCAAAAGTAGAAACTAAACTTAATTGATTTATTTTTGTTACAAACATTTTCTTTTATCAAAATTAATTAAAGTTTGAATGCTTATCTAACAATGGCATCTTCCATCACAATAGGTAAAAGCTTGTATACGAATTCTTTAGGAAATTAGATTGCAATGACCAATCAGAAAGGGATTCCAAAAATACCAAGGCATGGGATAATTACAAATTATTTTTAGGAGAGTAAGTAAGACAGTCAATGATAGCAGACCAAGAAAATTTGCGTTGGTTATTTTCAATGTGTACTGAGTAAATCTAAATCGCCTTTCTCACCATTCGAGATGGCTTTCCCTGAAATCTGTGCCCTGGATCCTGATACTCATAGACTATACTGATATGCCTGTTCGTTAAATCATAAAATTACTACCTGCCTGAATAACTGCTTAACAAACTAGATCTAGTTCTCCGAGGGAATCCGAAATCATCAAAAGAACAGCCAAGTTTGTACAGAGGTAACAATTTCAAATGCTGCTAGACTCTTAAAGTTAGCGTGAATAATTTTAACTCTCACCTATCTATTTCTTTAAACATTTTGTAAAGCTTTCATTTGTAAAATTTAATATTAGTTATGAATCAATTTATGAATTCTTACCTTTTGTCAATTGTACTTTCTTCTCTCTATATAACTTAGCTGTAATCTCTCCTACATTAAACCTCTCCTGAATAATTATTAGTTCTTAATGTCACGTCTATGCAGAAATATTTTATTCTTATTATTATATTTTATACTTTCAGATACTAAATTATATGTCGATAATTTTCCCCCAGAATCGCAAATGCTTACGCTATCTCTTTTAATAAAAGAAAACCCTTCTTACTTTTCAGAGGGTAATTAATCTAGTATTATTTTAAAACAACTTTGTTATTCTCAGTATAGCGGGTGCCTGCCAGTCTGGGGAATTAAAATCAGAATTTGATAATTACTGTCCAGTGTTATTTTAGAAAAAAATAAGTAAAAATCTATTTTCGTAGAAATGTTTTTTTTTTGGTTAATTAAATAATAGCGCTAACTTCTAAAATCTGCAATTAGATTTATATGAATTAAATTCATATTACTTTCTTGAAATCAATAGCCACCACCGACTTTATATATATTTAATAATATGAAAAGTATTTATTTATAAAAGCATTCAAAACCAAAGATTTATATTATTTATCCGTTGTGGAAAGTTTATGTGTAGTTTAAAGTAATACATAAGGGGGGGGATCCTTTAGTTCTCTAAGCTATATTATAGTGGCCTTAAATGTAATTCTTCCATATCCACGTAGTAATCAAATCATACCGGTACGAGGGGTTTTTATTAATAAAAATAGGCGATAATTCTTTATTACTTAGTTAAATATCAATATATTTATATTAATGCAAGCGTTACGTGTATACGGGCCTTTCGTTATATATATATACCTTTGTGCTTCATTCATTTTTACTTCCAATACCAAGGACAAGGTTTGGCAAACCTCTTTGGATTTCTTCAGCGCGTGATATTATTGCATAGGGTTCGCTCTGGCAAAAGTCCAGCCTATGGCAATTCAATAAAGCGCCTTCTTCGTTGTTTATGACCCGACCCTGCCGACGTTTGCAGAGAGTCGCTTTCCTTAACGGTGAATTGAAGCATCTTCTTAGATCTTAGAATAGATCGTTCCATTGCCCTCATACACGTACCGCTCTCCCATATTTTGTTCTTGTTAAAAGCCTATTAATTCTCCTAAACCGTACTGTTATGATTATACTAAATGGATTGCCATTTTTTTTATATATTACATTCACACTTTCAGATATGACACTTCTGCCATTATTATTATTTCCCAAATTAGCTTCCCACACACACGTTCTTATATAGCAAATGCAAGTATTAATTAAATAAAATTACCCTTATCATCCAACTTAATAAACTTACGTATTGGTATGAATGCTGTTGTTTTTATTACTGGTGGATTCAAATAACTTTAGGTACCGTAGTCTAGCGCTATTATTAAAAATCTTATGTATCCCAGTCAATCGATAAATTATTGACATATAAATAGCAAAGCCATGAATTATTTGTTATTGATGATTAAATATGTTCATTATATAGTATTGTAAGAGAGGTTAATGTTGTCCAAGGGAGATAAACACCCATTTTATTTACATTGTAACACCAATAACGTTTGCAATCATATATACTCCAAGTTGATTTAATAAATTTTATATCTTTCTAAATATCTAAGTCATTGTTTCATTCATTGAATAGAAATAATTTTGATGAAATCTAACAAGGTTTCACTTACTAGATGATTGAAAATCGCTAATTATAATATCCTAGACATGAACCAAGTTCGAATAAGAGTCTTTTTGGGTCACGACTTTGTGATGCCAGCGGGGTAGAGATAAATTAGATCAGTATCATTGGAATTGTTGCTCATAAGTTGGTAGATCTGGAAAATAGGCAAATAGGGCAGAGTTCATGAATGTTTCTGACCTATGTATCTTGCACAGGATTGGATTCGAGGTATTTTTGCCTAGATTCTAGATCTTGTTATATGAACAGACGAAACTGACCGGTACAATATATATATATATATATATATTCATAAATGGTATTGTTGAATCATGGCATTATTGTGTTGAAATGACTTAACCTTTATATGTTGTATCACACATGTATATGTAATCTTTTCTCCAACTGACTTTCAACATTGTCTTGAACATTCACATCACTATTTACTATTTTACATATATACATTAATTTAATTTTCCGTTTTGGAAAACCATATTAGGATTCAATCATTTTCATAAAAAACATTTCACATTTCAAGTCTGCAACTTTCAAAGACCATCCCATATTACATGCTATCTTTTTTATTCTAGACATTATAATTCATTTACTAATAAATGTAAACAGACCTTCATACGTATTGCATAAATTATGGTATTGTGAACTTTTGTGGCTACTGCTGTTTAATGGGGCTGTTCCCAATATTACTTGATACTTCTGTATGATTTTGACATGCTTTTGATTATGGAAACATATTATGTCCCATAATATTCTTTCAAGGTGATCAAATCTATAAATTTCACTTGCTTTAATGCAATCATCTTTCATAAAAAGACAGTTTTCTTCACTAATTATCCTTTTAATAGCTAAAAGCTTTCTCTGGATGTAATTAATATAATTATAAATGTTATGTTTAAACTTTGATTGCCTATTGTGATAACCTTCTTCTGCAGTAAGCCTTTGAGCATATAAAACTCCTCTTTGGATCCTACAACTATATTCATGAAATCTATATTTAAAAACAAACTTTAAGTTTTGAATATTGGATGCTCAAATTAACTTGCATTTCATGGATACATAACCTTTCTGCTTCTACATTATTTATGGACAAGTTTAATCAGCATCACTCTGACATATTTTTGGGATTACTTCTCCCAACTTAAAATTGATAGAATGGTTTTCTATCTCATCTTTGGAAACCTGAAGAGTACAATTAATAGAAAATTTATGGTCAAGTGAAGTTTCAGCAATAACAGACTGCTTAGCATATCGATTGGATTCAAAAATGAAACCAATTAAGCTCTTTTGCAAAATAATATAGCTTGTTGCTGCTTATTTAAATTGAAAATGACAATCTTATTATTCCTTTCCCATATAAATGTCCAATATCCAATAGCTGAATGGTTTAAACTGGGTAAAAAAAAACAGATTGACTAAAAGTATAAGGTTGAACTTGGTTATGCACACTCCATAATCTTTTCATGAACTGCTCATAATTTTCTAAATATTTTGAAGCATTCTTCAAGCTACTAGCAGTATACATCATAAGAAACCTTCTACTTATAATAAATTGAAAACATCCATCACTCCTGTTGGATAACTCTAAGATTGCAGCACTAATCCAACTATATAACTAATATTGATCATGGGTAGTATACAAATCATGCCAGTGATAAAGTATACTAGGTAAGTTTTCCTTTTCATCTATCTATGTACTTTCTCTACCTTCCTCATTATCAAATACTGTAGTGATTACTTCAGTGTTGTCCCCTGTGTGTTCCATTTCCATGGAGTTTGTCAAAAATGTTATTAATTGTGCATTTGCTACAGATACTTTTCCTGTGTTACCCCAAATATTTGTGCTGGTCATAACCTGTTGCATCTCCGTAACTTGTGTCTTTTGGCTTAACTCAATATTTCCAAGTCTTTGGTTCATAGTCTCACCTAAGCATTTCAAACCTCATTCTAGGATCTCTATAGCTTCAACATGTGTTTCTATACTCTTACAACATGCTTCCATTTCTGTATTTTGTTTGATTGGGAAGAACTGAAATTTCATGGGTAACCTTCATTTCTTCATGCATTTTATCTGCGTGCTTTCTTTGACTCTCTTGGATCTTTTTCTTGAAGGACTCTTGACTTTGACACACCTCTTGATATTTAACAGTTAGTTGACTGGTGACACAATGTTTAAATTCTTCCAAACATCGTTCTCCTCGACTTCTTTCCTCATTTCCTGTATTTCTTGTTTTAGCTCAACATTACTCTTCTAAGAATTCTTCATACTTATAGACAGTTGTTTCATTTCTTGTGATAAATTTCTTTCTACATCTTTAATCTCTTCTCTTAAGACTGTCTTCATAACATTCGCACTCTCCTTCATCCCTATGTCCATCTTTAATTCCATATTAGCAACATCAGTCTTGGTTGCCATATCTCCCATCCTAAATTCTATGCTATCTATATTAGCTTTTAATTTTCCTACTTTATCTTTAGTAACCATAATAGCCTTCAATTAGTTCACACTTTCATTCATACCCTTTATATCAAGTTTCATATTACTCATTTCAGACTTCAAACTACTCTCCATATTCTTCATATTTGTGTCCATATTACTCATTTTTGTGTCCATATTTTTCATATTTGATTCCATATTCTTCATACCATCCCTCATCTCACTCATCATTATTTGTAACATGTCTGTCATGGACATCCCACTTTCCATAGGCTGAATGACTTATATTCGAGGTGAATGAACTATTTCATAAAGAGTTTCTTGTGCCTCAATAGTCATTTCATCATTGTGACATGTTTGTGGGAAGTTGTCCCCTTTAGCTACAGATCCCTCAGATGTTTGACTAGGCAAAGACCCTTCCTCATGACTAATCTCACCTTCACCTATCACAACATCACTAACTTCACTCTTCTCTACTTCAATATCACTTATTTCTTCTTGGCAAACTTCTGTCTACATACTCAATAATTTTTTTATATTTCTTAATAGCATTAATTATTTTAAACAACTTTTACTTATAAAAAATATTATAATAGATAATTATCTTAGGATTTTACATTTTCCCCAACTATACCATATGTAACTTTAACTTCTATATCAAATTTTTATTTGATTTTGACTGTCTACATTTAGATTAGTGCTTACATTGCCTGACTCCTCTACTTTAGTGCCAATTTACTTTTTATTTAATTGTTTTACAAGTCTCTGTTTATTGATCCCACATTCATTCTTTATATGCACTTTTTTATTTACTAATCTTTAATGTTAGGTATTTTATGTTTTTATTTAATATTTAAGTATACTATTTATTTGTTGTAGGCATATATACAATAGTGGTTTAGTATTAATTGAACTTGTTATACAAGTGGCAAGTTTAAAATTATTCAACAATTTTTTTTTTAAATTTCTGTCAAACGGCTAAACCTCCCATGCAAACTATAATATCTTCATGCCTAACACGTTTTGGGCACCAGCTGTAACAGTTTCCACAGCCCCAAAGTTGATGGCACAAGATGTAATCGAATGGTCGCATATACCCAGATGTGCTGGTCCGCAGATACATTTGAACACACAAATCAACTTCAACATTCAGCTGGCTGAACTACAATATATAATAAACTTACATCAAATCTAAAAGTGCTATTACACCTATCTTCCATATCCTAAAGTTGATAGTGCCAAATGCAACAGTTTGGTCCATCCACGTATAAAGGAGAGAGAGAGCAAACTCACAATGTAACTACTGTCAGACCTAGGATAGTCATGTAGGATGCTAGAGATAACATGATGCAACACCTGACTCATGATTACATCTATTTTTAATAGATCAGTCTAAGCATAATCCATCAAAAACACATGTAATCCAAATCAGTTCATCTCACATCTCACTACTCTTTTCCAAAACTGTTGCCTCAGATATTTGAACTGAGGAATAATTTGCATTCGACTCCCTTAACAGGTATGTATCTATGCAAACTCTTAATCAACAACTAAAATAATACATACTATCTATGAGAAAAAATAACCTTTATTTAATATTCTCTCACATGCTTATCAAACAATAATGTGGATGTGTACATGTGTAAAATATTGGTTATAGTATGGAATGTAAATGCTGGAATGAATATAAATGCTGGATCAACAAAACTACAGAAACCTTGTTAATTAACAAAACTTCATAATATTTATTTACAAAGTAATAAGATACATTCAAACATAAAATAAATTCCCAATCAATTTAATATAGAAAAATTTCAATAAAGAAAAATATTTACAAATGCCCATAAATTACTTGGATATCCCTATATACTTACAGTATTTATGTCTATGATGAGTATCTATCATTTCTTTACTTAAACAATTTAATACTAACCACCATTACTTCCCATGATAGACACCCAAAATATAGACATCTATATATCCAAGATAATAAAAAAAATATTAATTAAAAATGAAATTGCAAACTCAATGTAAATTTAAATGCAATCTCAGATATAGTATCCAATATCTAGTGTGAAAAAAGTATAATAATAAAACAACACATAATATGATAGAAAATGATAAAGAATACTACTGTAAAAGTGTTAATCATTTACTCACTATATTTTAAGAATTCTATTAGTAACACATATATAATAAATAGTCATGTTGTAGCATGGTTTCTTTCAGTGTTTTTAAAAAAACTCTTACCATTAAGTATTCTAGTGGAATGCTTAATTTTATGTTCATAGTTGAGAACCCAATGTCTTGGTAAAAAATAAATCACCTAGATTTTATTAAAAACAAAAAAATGACTTTTCAACCTTCCCCCTACTCTCTTGATATTTTCTTATGTTGGACTAATCCCTGTTGAATTAAAAATAGCACTTCCAAAATATAAGATGAGATAATAAATAAAAACAAAAATACAGATTTATACAACAGAAAATAAAATATAATTTTACAATTTTTTATGAATCAATATGTTAAAGCATAGTTATTTTTCATAGTCTTCTTTACACAAAGTTCTTACAGTTTGTGTATTTTTATTATTGATGTTGAATAACTCTTGATTAATTTTATATAGCACATCCTGAATTGATTTAAGTTGGCAGTAGGTAGTTTTATGTTATTTCTCACATAGATTTTCATCTTGTGTAGATCCAACTTTTCAGGCACTTGAATTGTAGACAGTTAAATACTAATACTCATGTGGCCATAGTGGATAAGAAAATGCTCCACCCCAATGACAATTAAGCCTTCTAGCCAATGTATCTCATACTTTAATTATATATATATATATATATATATATATATATATATATATATATATATATATATATATATATATATATATATATATATATATATATATATATATATATATATATATATATATATATATAAGCGGTTTGCATTTGATAAGAATATATTTATAAAATACAGATATCTATTGCTTGTAATACTGGCTATATAAACTTTCAATTAAATCAACTGTTTTGATTTCTTTTTTTTAGTTTCTTTTAAACAAAAATCATATTACTTTCTTTTTTAAAATTTAAATTGATAAATTATTTTGACTTATCTGACTCTTGAATTAGAATAAGAAAATTCTATTCAGTTCCTTTGTTTTTTTTTTCCTGAATGATGAATTAGCTAGAAAAAACATTGATATTTGTTAAGACTGCTTTAAAAAATGTCCATTTGGAGAAAAAAATATTAAAATAATAGTTCTAATAAAAATTTGTCAGATCGAATGCAGAACAAGAAGAAAAAAAAATTTGAATTGTTTCCTTTTTATACCCTCATTATTTCTCTTGTTTAAAAGCAGCTTTCTAGTGTTGCATCTTTTAAAATTTTTTTTTATATTGATTCATTTAACAAAAAAAAACAAATTATAAAATAAATTTACAATATTATATTATCTCTTTTATATTCAGATGATTTATTTTCTATTGCTATAATTAATGTTTTTATTTAAGTCATTGTTAGTATAATTAACACAATATATATATATATATATAACTATGTACAAGTTATTTTTATCAAGATTGATGTTGTCTTAGTAATGAAATTTTATTACTAATACAAATGTGTGTTTTTCTCGGTAAATTACCCATTATCCCCAAAACTTAATATGTAGTTAATAGACTGTTAAAAATATAAAAACAGTTATTTTTTCAAAAAGTGTTCTAGAAAAAACTTTTATTTATTTTTCTACATGCTAATTAAATAATAAAAAAACAGTCTATCATTTCAGATGGCTAAGGTTTGTTGTGGTAGCGATTTTGGAGCTACCTTTACAATATATATATATATATATATATATATATATATGTATATATATATATATATATATATATCTATCTATATATATATATATATAGATAGATAGATAGATAGATAGATAGATAGATAGATAGATAGAATAGTGCCCTTTTCATTAGGTCAGAATTAATTCATTATCACAATTTACTAAAAAAAAATTAAATTTTGGATATGTTCTCTTTATACAATGATTATATTATATTGGTAATCTTTTAAAAATTCAATTGAAGCAAGATAAAAACATTTAATGCTTAAAATTGTGCTAAATAAAATTAAAACAATTAAATAAAGCTAAATGTATTTATTATATATGGTTGAGAAAGCTGGCCATAATAAATAATGTAGCAATAAATGTTTCAAATATGTTTTATAAGTTGAATTTTAATAGCTAAAACCTGTAATTAAATAAATACTATATTTTAATGTATAAATTATATCTAATAATTATATTTAATATTATATGTTTTAAAAGTAATCTATGTGGTAGGAAAAATTATAGTTAATTCTATGTTTTCAAAATTATTATTCCAAATTTTATTATTATATTATTTATTTAAAATAATAATTGTTGCAATTAACATTTAATATGTTGCAGACAGAATTTCGATACAGTCTGTCTTGATTGTAAGTCATGTGATGTATACAGTCATGCACATGTGCTTACTAGTGTTTGTGTTATCAAAGTTTCAAAATTACTTTAAAATTACACTATAGTATTGCATACATTTATTTATCTATCACAAGAGGAAATATTAAAGTTAATTATCATAAAATGTTTAAATAGTTTTATAAAACAGATGTAGTTAGTTAAAATTAAATATTTTGTTTTAAATAAAATGAATACATTAAAAATAAAGGGTGGAATAAATTGATAAATATTGTTTTCTAAAAGTCATTTTAAACTGTTCAATAAATTTTAATAAAGTACAAACAATAATATCAACAAATAAAAAATCCTTCTCCTTTTTTCTTTTCAAAAACTTTATTTTTTATCTCAATACTGAACATATATATACATTAATATACAAAACTCCAACGTTTCAACTGTTTTATCTCATACAGTCATTTTCAAGGATCTGCAACAATATTAAATACATATCAACAAATAAACTTCAATTACATAAAAACTTTCTCTTACATTAACATAATAACAAACATATTAAACATATAGAAATATATTTTACTTATAGCTTTCTCCCACTGCTATATTTTATTACTCTTTTTTTTTTATTTACATTGTTTAATTACAATATATCTTAAAATCATCCAAGAAACTTTCTATACAAATTTAAATACCAACTCTAATTTCCAAAAACCTCCCCCTTTCTTTAAATTTTATCTAAAACCCATCTTAAAACTACATTCCTAAACTATATATTTAAATGAATATAAAACAAATTTAAACATCCCCCCCCCTCTCTCTCTCTCTTTTATACAAAAAAACTTCTAACAATTTACCTAAACCCAGTTTTTTTGTATAAAAGAGAGAGAGAGAGAGGGGGGGGGGAATGTTTAAATTTGTTTTATATTCATTTAAATATATAGTTTAGGAATGTAGTTTTAAGATGGGTTTTAGATAAAATTTAAAGAAAGGGGGAGGTTTTTGGAAATTAGAGTTGGTATTTAAATTTGTATAGAAAGTTTCTTGGATGATTTTAAGATATATTGTAATTAAACAATGTAAATAAAAAAAAAAAAGAGTAATAAAATATAGCAGTGGGAGAAAGCTGTAAGTAAAATATATTTCTATATGTTTAATATGTTTGTTATTATGTTAATGTAAGAGAAAGTTTTTATGTAATTGAAGTTTATTTGTTGATATGTATTTAATATTGTTGCAGATCCTTGAAAATGACTGTATGAGATAAAACAGTTGAAACGTTGGAGTTTTGTATATTAATGTATATATATGTTCAGTATTGAGATAAAAAATAAAGTTTTTGAAAAGAAAAAAGGAGAAGGATTTTTTATTTGTTGATATTATTGTAGAACATATATATTTTAAAAGAAAAAGTGGATCTACCTTTGCTGTGTTATTATATTTTATAAAGTACAAACATTGATTTAAAATTAATATTTTAAGTAATATTTTAAATGAGTCATATTTTATTTTTTAAATTTAATTGTATGATTTCAAAGTTATATGCAAATTAAGTATCAGGTGAAAAGCAAAATCCACCAATAAGATGATGTATTTTGTTGGGTATAAATACTAATGCACAGTTAGTAGTAGTGCTGGTAATTTTCTAAAATTTTGTGCTTCTTTTAAAAATTTTTGTTTTATTAGTAAATTCTGTGCTATAATGGCTCTCTTATAATTTATTTTCAACTGATAAGGATTCCAATTTTAAGTATTTTGCAAAGAGAGTATTATAAATAAATTATAATAAGTTTTACCTAAAGGATGCAGTGTTAAAAGTTAAATTCCCTTGCCAGAATTTTTGTCAAAACTTAATTCAACTTCACATTTAAAATATGGAAATATCAACGAGTAATACTTACCTATTTAAAAAGATTTTAAAAGTAAAAATTATCATTAATAATATAGTATTAATAATATTAACAGGAACTCTTTTATTAAGTAAGGATGTATACTGGACATTATGTGGAGAGCTTAACAGAAAAGCTGCTTGGAAATTTAAATTAATAATGCATTTTCTAGTATTGATATATTCGTATCAGAAACTGATAAATAATACGACAAACTCATAATAAATTTTATGTGGGAAGTAACGTTATGGAGGTAAAATATTTATCTTTTTGGAGAAAACATTATGGATAATTTTAAAAAACTGTCATAAATAATAGCTAAATGAACAGTATTTTAAAGCATATGTAATAAATCTATAATTTTTATAAGATTATACGCGTTGCAATAATTTATTGAAAAGAACCGATAATTGAAATTATGATGAAAATAAATATACATGGATAAAGAAATGATAGATATCCTGACAAATAAAACCCTATACCTAATGGAATTATAAATAAGTAATTATTGATTTCATGAAAATATTTTTTAAAAATTGCGCAAAAGTCATATCCGGATATTCAAATTCAAGTCGCCACAAGCCGATAGGATCCTAAGGAAGAGAAGCTTCGAATTATTATTTTCCAATATTATATTTTATTGTTATTTTTATAATCATTGTTCTGGATAGTAGAGACTATGAACTATTATTCTATAAGCATTTCCAGAACACATCAATGATTATTTTTGCTAATTTTTAAGATTTTTTTTTTAGACATCGCCTTATTTTTTTTATCATTTATTTTAAACCTCGTTTGTCATGTTGGAAGGATTGCTGAGCATGCATCAATTTCGGGGGAGTTTTGTTTTGTTTCTCATCGTCAAGCGTCTGAACAAATATCTAGTAACCAGGATTGCAGGTTTTAATCATGCCTCAAGAGAATTTTTTTTAAAAAAAAAAAACTTCAATGAAAATAAAAACATTTTTATTTTTTTGTAAAGAACATTCATCTCAATCTAGAAGATATATGTAATTATGCCTTGATTTTTTTATTAACTTTAGTTTTTAAGTGTAATATTATTTAATTAGTAGAATAGGTTCATAAATATTAATTTAGTCACTAATAATATTATAGTTTTATAATAAATATTTTGATAATTTTAAATAAGTTAATATTGTTAAGTGTGACAGTATGAATGTATTATATTATGCATGTTTATTTTAATTGTTGGGCAAGAAACATCATAAGTCATTGATAAGCTTATAGCACTTAGGTAATAGTTGTGGATATTGATATTTTATGATGTATTTTTTTCTTTTACAGATTATCAATGAATTATATAATGTTGAAGTATGAATGTTGGGTTATGTGTGAACGCATTTATACAACACATTAAATTTATAAGATTAGAAATTATTTATTCTAAGGATATGCATACTTTGATTTCATATTACTAGTATAATATAACATGATGATGAATAATTATATGATTCTTTTACAAAGGACTTTAATATTTTTTAGATATTTAAAGTATGGATAATAATCATTTTGTATTTTATTCAAGAATATTGATAGGAAAGTAAAGTAACCTTTTTCTTGTTGATTAGTTGAGATCGCTATGATTACAATTAAATTTTATTTGTTATTTTGACTATGTTAATTAGAACCATTGTCGATGTAGATTTGATAAATCTATAGGAAAATTTTATAAGATAGTGACTTGGTAGTAATTCTAAAAAAAACATGAAACTAATGAGATGTTATTAATGTAGGATTTATTATGGGAACAGGAATAAAATTTTATAATCTTATTAAGTATACAGGTACAGTAAACAAAGCCCTGTAGCTGGTATATTTTATCTGTGGGCAGTGTTTATTTTATATTGAATATTGATGTTATAGAAAGCTGAAGTAATAGCTTTGATATCGTTATTGGTAATGGAAGTCATTGGACAAAATAGGCCATTCCTCTATTTTATTGATACACTGTGCCATGATGTCTATCGAATATGTACTATTGAGTGAGACTCTAGTTTCTTCCCTATGCCTACACATATATTCACTATCACGATTTTTCCAAAGCATTACACCACACAGTATCATATTTTAAAAGGAAATAATAAATAATTTAGAATTTAAGGACTGTTATATGATGAATAAGATAGGTTTGTTTACTTATGAGGATGAATAGAGTCAATGCTAAATGGAATTAAAAGTCAAACGGAATTAAATAATAAAGAATCATAGAATATGTCCTATATTTATTTTGGAAATAAAATAAATTTCATGAATAAATGTAAATGAAGCAAGTTGCTCTAGAATTTTAAATAACTTCAAATATTTTTTTTTAATTTTATAAGTATTGCATATTTTTCAAAATGGATACTATAGTAAAACAAAACAGTATAAGATAAGCATAAGTATATTTTTGTAGTTATGTTAATAATTAAGAAGTACATCAATAATTGCAACTATTCCATGTTAAAATAATATTAAGTAAGAGATATTGGGTATAATAATCTGATTAGTAATGATGTCCACGTATTTTATTAATAAACCAATATTGGATATTTTGTGTAAAATAATAATAACATTGCAAAATGAGAAATTATTTAGTGATAAGATCCAGATTCGAAATGTTAATTTTTTGTTTTCCGCTTTATGCTTCAATGTATGCTTAAAGGAAGCCTATTATAATGATATTTAGTAAGCGATAATATTTAGAATTAATGTAAAGTAATTGTATCTTTATTATAATATTTGACAAAGATGGAAATAGAAAATTGTATTTTTTAAGTCAGAGTGAAGACTTTATATTTATGTTTTATTTTATTAGTTTGCGATGAATAAAAGATTTATAATGGTGCAAGACTTATTGTACAAATTGTAAATATTGTAAATAGATCATTGTTTATTTTATTTGGTTACAATAAAAATTTTGTTAAACTTGTTTTTCAAAATTTGTGTGTTAAGTTGATTTTCTATCCCACTCTACAATATTTTAAAACCACAGAAGATTTGAACCAAAACATAACATTTTACACAGAAATAAAAAAGTATTGTTTAAGAATTCTAATATTTTTCTTGAGATTTATTTATTTAATAAATTACATTTTATATTATCTTTATGGTCATAAGTATATTATTATAATATTATAAAGAATTATAATGCTATTCATTGCCACACATATATTTTTCGGATTATAAAATACTACCACATATTTATTGCAAGATCATATGAAAGATAAAAGATTATGTTATATTATTTCTTTATTATTATCATGGCGAATAAGAATTATAATGAGAGAAGATAATTAAGATTAAATTATACAATGAAGATTACTATTAGTATGTATTATTATTATTATTAGTTAGGCTTGGTTGAGTACGATATTAAAATCCTTTATCATGCTTGACTACAGTAATTTTAATTGACTTAAATTAGTTTAAGAACCTGAGATTTATTTTAGCTAAATTATTTTAAATAAAAGATTAAGATTTATTTATTAGTGTAATCTTAATGATTAGTTATTACTGAAGTCGTAAGAATGCTATATTTATTATTATTTGAGATAGTAATAGGGGGTAGTGTTCTTATGCCATTGAGGTAGTATCCTGTGGGCTATTGGCTCAATGTATTCTTTATTACCACTTGCATCTCACCTCCAAGTCTCATAATTAAATAAATATTTATTTATTTATTTTATAAACAATATTAGTATTTTATTAATTGGAGCTAGTACAATAATTAATATTAACGTAGAATATTTCATTTGTCAATTATATGAGGTTTTGCCGAGTGTAATCATTAACTGAGCTAGACCCATTTTTTATGACATTATATTTCTCGGAAGTGAGGGTACAATATATAGTGGTATGCATATATAATTGCATTATAGACAGATTAATGTAAAGGTATTATATGTTTATTGGGGGGGGGGTTAATGGTTGCTTTAAAAAATTTACTATTCCATCTACTTTGTTTAGATATAGAGAGATTCTCATTTCTTACATTAATAAAAATAGCTTCTGATATTCTCTTGATGGGTAAATAGACAGAATAACTTTTCAAAGTATGGTTTAATGACACAATCGTCATATTATTTGGCGAGTTTTATATAAGCATTTTACCTTTATTAAAATTTTGCCTATCAATTCACATGTCCACTTTAGCTATAGATTGTATGCTTTTTTTCATTGTCTACATGTGTTTCTTGTTATAGCAACAATGTTATTATTAGTTTAAAAATAATTATGTTCGTTTGTTTAATTCCCTATATGTTTATGCATTGCTAAATGGGATATTTATATTTTAACTTTTATTCTTAGAATTATTTTATCTTGCTATTGTATTGATAAGGGTTTGTGATAGCTTTCATCTTTTAAGTATGTGCAACATATATATTGGAATCAGATATTATTGTATTATTGATATTGTTCATGGGTAGATGGAACACTCTCCCATTGATTATTCCATGAGAGGATTATATTATCAATGCAAATAAATAGTTAATGCTTTGTTAACACAGTTAATCTCTAGAGAGTATTATATTCATGGTCTGTATTCTGTTTTTCTGTGATGAGACAAGATCCACACATTTTGTACCTAGGAAAATGTCTTGGAATCAGCCATATTATTGTACAACTATATAATATTGTTTTACATAGCCTCACTTTATTGTCTGATTCCTCACGATGTTATGTAGCTATTTTTCCACCATGTATAGTGAACTCTTTGGCATTTTATAATTATATAGCAATGATAGGATAAAGTTAGATTCAGGGACACTTGTTTATCTATAATATTTGCCTAATTGTGAATAGTGTATGTATTATGCTGAAGAAACCTTCATCAGTTTATAAAAAAATCAAACAAAACTTACTAGTAGTGTTAAAACTTCTGTATTGCATAATAAGGGATACATATATAAGATCATTTTATTTCCATCAAGTAGTGATTCACCAAAAATCGGTAAGACAGGTTAATAATGAGAATGATTATGTTGTAGACATAGGCAAAATTTGGTATCATGTATACATTTGACTTCTAATGTCTGTTACCACATTATTATAATAAATTTCTTCATATCAAATAATAATAATTATTATTTGTGCTGCATATGATAGTTGCCTAAATTTTAAAGTTTCCTTTATCCTAAATATTTGAATTGATTTTCATTTAGTAACTAACATCCCTGTGCTAACATATAAAATAAAAGTGACATAACTGGTAATGATAGTGATAATGAAGGTATCACCTTACTATACTATTTTATATTTTTTATTATGCATATAGTTAATGGGATGTACTTTTATTATATAATGTCTCTGTCTTGTTTCAGATTATGTTTATTCAATTATTTCTGTTGTTTAAAGAAAATTTGTAAATAGTGTAAATAAATCTTGTTTTAAAAGTTTATTTAGTGATCTATGGTCTTATTGCTAATCATCATAGACATTATTATTGTTATTGCTATCGACACATTATATTATTATTTTGAAGTCATCATCAATCAGAATAGTGTAATTGACTAGACATTGGTATATCATAATAATTTTGTTAAGCCCTTATCTTTTAAAAGGACATCTAAGGCATAATCAAATTAATAATCAAAATATCATCAACTTAGATTGCATATGTTCTTTTAAATACTATATTAAAAGATAAAACTTTTAGAGTTAATTTAACCTATTTATTTGAACCCTCAGATATATCATTCACTGGTCTTGATCACATTTCCCATAATTATTTAATAAAAGAAAGTTGGTAAGTTATTGTGTTTAGTTATTAAAAGTATTTGTATTTCTTGAAGCTTAATATTTATAATATTTATGGAGCTTATAAGCATTATTTGGAATTGCCAAATATCATTTGTTACTTTTATTTTGTAGTATGAGCTGTCTTTGTTTTCTATATTTGGGTAGTGGCAAAATCCCTCTTACTGACCCAAGTATATCTTGTAAAATAAAATTTAAGTTATTTGATACCTAAGAAAAACAGGTTAAAAATTTGCAGTGTAATATTGAGCTTATGGTAAGTTTTATATCTACAGTTATTTATTGCACTTTTATTCGAGTTATGTTATTTTACAGTTTTATTAAAGTAGCACAGCTTTAATGTGTAAATTTCTTCTTACTAGAGAGAGCCAGGGACTCCAGTTTACTCTGTTACTGGTGCCCTGTTTTATTCCAATTAATCAGAGTAACCTTTTAAATTCCTTTGTATACAAGAATTATGGTATCAAATAAGCATGATTAAAACTTTTCTTTGGAGCACTGTTAAAAGTAACTGACAGCCATGTAAATTACTAGAGATTTCTACTGAAAGACTTAATTTTCAGGGAATATTTTGATTCAGAGTGGCTTTGCTGACTGAGTAAGAGTGTCTGATTGTTGGGAGGATCCTTGGGGTCCTGAAACCTAGTTTTTATATAGATTGCAGCTGGGGAAAAGGTGCTGGGGATCGTTACCAGAATTGGATAGCTCACTTATTTGTTAGCAATAGTAGCATTATTCATTTAGAATTTAATGCTTGCTTTTTAAACCTGAAAGTTTACTTTAAAAAAATATTTTTTTCCACAATAGTAAATTGTTATTCACTGTACCTGATCATTTATTTAAAGTGTTGCTTTATCTTTTATTAATGCATTTGATGTTGGATCAGTGACTATGTCTCTTAAAACGTTTTAACCACATTTGGACGGCTCAATCATTTGTTAAAATTAATAACGTTATTCATTGTGGTTTTGTGCTTGCATTTTAGACCTGAGATTTGACTTGCGAAAAAGATTTTTTTTCTACTATAGTGAATTGTTTTCCACAATATCTGAACATTTGATTTCAAGTGTTGTTTGGTTATTCAGCCATACATTTTATATTGAGCATTTTTCTATTTTGAATGCTGAACTGTACAAATCATCTATAATTTTACATTTGATTATAAGGATTAATGCTTCTGGTTTCAATAGGTTATCAGGGTGCTGAAACATGATGAACACTATTCAATATGCAATTTTAATGGATACATTACTCTAAGTACATCTTTGATTGCTCTATAGATCTAAAATTAGATTGTGGAATAACACATAATGCCAGCATCTGGTTACTACATATATATTAAAGTTCTTGATTTTAGAAAGTAATGAGAAATTTTTTTATGCAAGGCATTTGAAATCCTGGAAATTTGCATTTTGATTTTGAATTTAGCAATTATTATGACATTGGATTGTTAATAATTGTTGCTCATCGAATGGATTGTGCTTCTAGTTTTATCATTTGATATCTACCAATAGTTAAGGATTTCATGGATTAAGGCTTCTACTATTTTATAAAGTTGTCTGGAAGCTGAAACATGATGGATAAACCTCAAGTTTCCAAAGAGTTCAATTGTGATTTGAAAATTGGATTAAAGCTACCATGTCACTCATATTTAAGGTCTTGAGAACTGAGTCTGTTGCTTGGAGAGATCCCAGGGTTTGCTTCCTGATCTGGGATGGAGTCTGGAATGTGGGTGTATTGTTTTCTTGTACGAGCTTCAGATGAGAGAGTCTGCAACATGGGAAGGTTCCTGGGGCCTGGACTCTGGTTCTTATGGAGGACTGGGATGTGGATGCTATGGGGATTAGTATGGATTTTATCTATCTCATCTTTGTGGCAGTGGAGATGATGTGATTCATTGTGGTTTTGATCTCTTTGTCTTCTATGTGATTCATAGATTGCTTATTAGAATATGTGATAATCTGTAGATGGCATATGATGTAAGCATTAAAATTTAAATTTTTGATTAGTGATCCTGTGTTGCTTGTCTTGGCTGTGATGACAAGAGACTCTCATGCTTGGGTGACTCAGATCATAGAGTTCTACTATTGTTTAAACTTCAAATCAGGGCTGCTGTGTCACTCATCTCTGCTGTCTGGATGGCCGGGTCTGGTACTTGGAAGGTCTCACTAGCCTGGGTTTTGGTGGGGATATGGGTGCTGTGGGGATTAGTAAGGGCATTGGATGAGAGAGTCTGAGCTTTGGAAATACCCCAAGGCCTGGTTCCTAGTCCTTAAAGGGGGAGGGCTGACATGTGGCTACTATGAGGATCAGTACAGGTTTTCATTTTCTTGTCTTCTGGATGGTGAAGAAGATGTGATTCCTAGTAGTTGTGATTTATCTAGTTGCCATTGTGGTAAGGGGTTACTTAGCAAACTATGAGAGAAGCTAGGAATGGCAAGATGTATGCATATATAATTTAAGATTTTTCTATTCACTCAATAAATCAAGTTCTCCATTGTAAATCATAGTTTGGATCTTGTATGTCACTAGATATACCATGTAAATTCAAAGATTATTATTATGTTAATAAATAATATTTTGAGAACTTATAGCTTATTCTGACTTTATGGTGAACATTCTGGTTTTGTCAAGCTTGTAAATCCTATTTTATTTTAGTTGATCTTACTATCATATATACAATGTTTGTTTATAGTTCATGATCACATTCTCCATCATCATCATTGTCTTCCTATTTCATCTTGATCTTTCTTTTATTTCTTTATTCACATTTGATCTTAATTCATTAGCATAATTGATTCACTCTTCACTGGCTTTTATTCTATTATCATTTTAATCATTTATTAGCTCTTATTCTATCATTATCTTCATTAATAATTATTAAGAGAGATCTTCTTTCTCTTTTCTTCGTTCTTAGGCTCGTTTCCTTTTATTATTTAATTATTATTTATTTTCATCATCCAGTTAGTCATGTACATCCTAATTTATTTATTACTTAATTCATAATTTTAATTTCACATTTATTCCATAGATCTAATTATTAATGTTGTATTGGTTTGATGAATATTAAATTTATTTTATAATGTTTTGTTTGTGGATTTTAAGTCTAGTCTAACTAGAAATTATTATCTTCATGAAAACTTTGTGGCCTTCTTTAGATTTATTGTTTCATGCTAGCTTAATTGCTTGAAAGAAATAATATCTTTAGTTTAATATTTCTTTTTATCTTATATTATTAATGTTTCATGTAGGAAGGATTACAATATATATATATATATGAAGAACAAAAACAAGTTTTATATACGTAAAAACCTGCTATCGCTTGTATTAATGATCAATAGATGGAGCTTTACCAAGACCTCCAAACAAGCGTATTTGTTTACATAAACGTCAGAGTCAATATTCACTGTCTCTTTCATTTTGCTCCACCCTCAGATCAGCTGATTTCAAGCTGATTTGCTCTCATCAGTGAGAGATAGAAGTTAGAAACTAGACCTAAATATTAACTCCAAGCATTTATGCAAAACGTTTCTATCAGTTTGCAAGCATGAATTTTTTAGACACCTAAATGTCTTCAAACTCAGCATATCAAACTAGATAGCTATATGGGTCTGATATCAGTTCAGATTCTCCACATAGTGAAAGCTTCTGCAATCTATATCATTGCAAGAAAACTTTAAAGGTACATTTATGAAAAACAAGTTTTATATATGTAAAAACCTGCTATCGCTTGTTTTAATGATCAATAGATGGAGCTTTACCAAGACCTCCAAACAAGCGTATTGTTTACATAAACATCAGAGTCAATATTCACTGTCTCTTTCATTTTGCTTCACCCTCAGATCAGCTACATTCAAGCTGATTTGCTCTCATCAGTGAGGGATAGAAGTTAGAAACTAGACCTAAATATTAACTCCAAGCGTTTATCTAAAATGTTTCTATCAGTTTGCAAGCATGAATTTTTTAGACACCTAAATGTCTTCAAACTCAGCCTATCAAACTAGATAACTATATGGGTCTGATATCAGTTCAGATTCTCCACATAGTGAAAGCTTCTGCAATCTATATCATTGCAAAAAAACTTTAAAGGTACATTTATGAAAAACAAAAACAAGTTTTATATACGTAAAAATCTGCTACCGCTTGTATTAATGATCAATAGATGGAGCTTTACCAAGACCTCTATACAAGCATATTTGTTTCATGCTTGCAAACTGATAGAAACGTTTTGCATAACCACTTGGAGTTAATATTTAGGTCTAGTTTCTAACTTATATCCCTCACTGATGAGAGCAAATCAGCTTGAAATCAGGTGATCTGAGGGTGGAGCAAAATGAAAGAGACAGTGAATAATGACTCTGACGTTTATGTAAACAAATATGCTTGTTTGGAGGTCTTGGTAAAGCTCCATCTATTGATCATTAATACAAGCAATAGCAGGTTTTTATGTATATAAAACTTGTTTTTGTTTTTTATAAATGTACATTTAAAGTTTTCTTGCAATGATATAGATTGCAGAAGCTTTCACTATGTGGAGAATCTGAACTGATATCAGACCCATATAGCTATCTAGTTTGATAGGCTTAGTTTGAAGACATTTAGGTGTCTAAAAAATTCATGCTTGCAAACTGATAGAAACGTTTTGCATAAACGCTTGGAGTTAATATTTAGGTCTAGTTTCTAACTTCTATCCCGGACTGATGAGAGCAAATCAGCTTGAAATCAGCTGATCTGAGGGTGGAGCAAAATGAAAGAGACAGTGAATATTGACTCTGATGTTTATGTAAACAAATACCCTTGTTTGGAGGTCTTGGTAAAGCTCCATCTATTGATCATTAATAAAAGCGATAGCAGGTTTTTACGTATATAACACTTGTTTTTGTTTTTCATAAATTTACCTTTAAAGTTTTTTTGCAATGATATAGATTGCAGAAGCTTTCACTATGTGGAGAATCTGAACTGATATCAGACCCATATAGCTATCTAGTTTGATAGGCTGAGTTTGAAGACATTTAGGTGTCTAAAAAATTCATGCTTGCAAACTGATAGAAACGTTTTGCATAAACGCTTGGAGTTAATATTTAGGTCTAGTTTCTAACTTCTATCCCTCACTGATGAGAGCAAATCAGCTTGAAATCAGCTGATCTGAGGGTGGATCAAAATGAAAGAGACAGTGAATATTGACTCTGACGTTTATGAAAACAAATACGCTTGTTTGGAGGTCTTGGTAAAGCTCCATCTATTGATATATATATATATATATATATATCAACCATAAGATTATATATATATATATATATATATATATATATTGCAATCTTATGGTTGAGCTCGATATTTGTCAAGCCTTATTTAAATAGACAAATGTATAAAATTTAAAATTTTAAACAATAATAATTGAAATTTAAATAAGACTATTATATGATTAGTGTGTTGCAATAGTTGCCAAATTATATTACAAAAATAAGTAATCTTCATCAACCAAATTTCCTGAGAGTGATAATGACTTAGACCGTTCAAGTTATACTAGGCACTCTGCCAGGATGTGGATAAGATTTTATATGCAGTCTGCCAGATGGACTAATTTTCAATAATATTAAAATATTAATTTATTAGTATCATTATTAATTTAAAAGTATAGAAATATTTGATATTTTACTATTATTAAATAATTATCAGAAAGATTTAAAATTATAACTATTCTAAATTAATCTTTAAAAAATATTAACTTAAAAATGCAGTTAAAAAAGAGAAGTTATAAATAAATATAATAAAAATAAGCTAAACGTTTTCGAGGATCCATGCCTCATAATCATAGCCCTTTTAAAAATACATAATAAAATATATACAAAGATATATAAAATTAGCACATGTTACGTGGACCATTTCTTCGATATATCAAAGCAAGTGTCTTTTCTATTTATAGCATTAATATTTCCATTAATATAGAATGCTTCTTTTATTTTCCTCTTATGATCATTTGAGTCAGTGCATAAAATTAGAGGATTGGAAGGAATAAAATTGTGTCCAGATTTTATGGAATGATCCAAAAATACAGAAGATATATTGTTGTTGTTCTGAGCTCTCTTGTAAGTGTACATGTGTTGAGCAAGCCTAGTATTAACAGTAGCTTTAGTTTCACCATAATATACAGCAAGACATTTTTCTTGAGGACATGAAATGGAATAAACTACATGTGGGGTGAATGAACGATCAATATGATCTTTTGAGTTGTTGATCAATCTATTAGAATTAGGAGGAGTTCTAAATCCAATTTTAAACTTATTGAATAATGCTTTAGTTAATTTGTTAGATATTTTGGAAATGTAAGGAATAGTAATTCTAGGAAGTTGAACACATGGTACAACACTATTTATTTTATTATGGAATTTAGAAATATAATTTTTAATAGACCAAAGTTTAAAACCTGCTTTCATCAAATCTTTAATAAAATTATTCAGATTTTCTTTTCTGTCTGCTTCATATTTACAAAGATGCAAATTTCTAAATAAGAAAGAATTTAAACCAGCAAATTTATGTGATGCAGGTGAGTTAGATTTAGGGTGAATACAGCTTCTAATTTCAAAAGGCTTAATTATCATCTTGTAATCTATACAGTTATTATTTCTTGATAATGAAAGGTCAAGATATTTGATTTCTTTATTGTTATTTTCATATACAATGCTAAGTGATAAATTAGATAAACTTTGAAGTTCTTCTCATATATGTAAAATATTATCCATAGAGGAAATAATAATATATCATCCACATACCGAATATATGTAAAATCAAGTGTGGAATTGTAATATTTTGGTATTATAGAGCTCTCAAATTCATTTAAATAGACATTAGATAAAATGCCACTGACAGGTAAGCCCATTGGCCATCCATCTTTCATGGTATACCACTTGTTTTCAATTACTTATAGAATATATTAATTTTGGCTTATATACTATCAATTCTTCTTTCCAATTTATTTCTAAAATTAAAAACATTCAACTTATGAATACATCCACTATGGCTACTATGGATGTGAAAGAATTATATGGATCTATTAATAGAAAATTATCCATTCAAATAGTGCATGAAAAACTTTTGAGGACACATTGCCCTTCTGATAGAGTTAAATTTATTGTTGCTTTTCTTTCTTGGCTTGATTTGCACATTTTTACAATCTTTGAAAACAAGTGGTATACTATGAAAGATGAATGGCCAATGGGCTTACCTGTCAGTGGCATTTTATCTAATGTCTATTTAAATGAATTTGAGAGCTCTATAATACCGAAATATTACAATTCCACTCTTGATTTTACATATATTTGGTATATGGATGATATATTTATTATTTCCTCTATGGATAATATTTTACATAAACGAGAAGAACTTCAAAGTTTATCTAATTTATCACTTAGCATTGTATATGAAAATAACAATAAAGAAATCAAATATCTTGACCTTTCATTATCAAGAAATAATAAATGTATAGATTACAAGATGATAATTAAGCCTTTTGAAATTGGAAGCTGTATTCACCCTAAATCTAACTCACCTGCATCACATAAATTTGCTGGTTTAAATTCTTTCTTATTTAGAAATTTGCATCTTTGTAAATATGAAGCAGACAGAAAAGAAAATCTGAATAATTTTATTAAAGATTTGATGAAAGCAGGTTTTAAACTTTGGTCTATTAAAAATTATATTTCTAAATTCCATAATAAAATAAATAGTGTTGTACCATGTGTTCAACTTCCTAGAATTACTATTCCTTACATTTCCAAAATATCTAACAAATTAACTAAAGCATTATTCAATAAGTTTAAAATTGGATTTAGAACTCCTCCTAATTCTAATAGATTGATCAACAACTCAAAAGATCATATTGATCGTTCATTCACCCCACATGTAGTTTATTCCATTTCATGTCCTCAAGAAAAATGTCTTGCTGTATATTATGGTGAAACTAAAGCTACTGTTAATACTAGGCTTGCTCAACACATGTACATTTACAAGAGAGCTCAGAAGAACAACAATATATCTTCTATATTTTTGGAGCATTCCATGAAATCTGGACACAATTTTATTCCTTCCAATCCTGTAATTTTATGCACTGAATCAAATGATCATAAGAGGAAAATAAAAGAAGCATTCTATATTAATGGAAATATTAATGCTATAAATAGAAAAGACACTTGCTTTGATATATCGAAGAAATGGTCCACGTAACATGTGCTAATTTTATATATCTTTGTATATTTTATTATGTATTTTTAAGAAAACTATGATTATGAGGCATGGATCCTCGAAAACGTTTAGCTTATTTTTATTATATTTATTTATAACTTCTCTTTTTTTAACTTCATTTTTAAGTTAATATTTTTATTTATATTTTACGGGAAGTAATTTATTTTATTAAATTAGTCTTTATAATTAATCCTTAAGCATATTTGTATTGCAATTTAAAATAATTTTGAACAGCTTAATTAGTTATCACTAATGAATATAGATGGAGAAATATTAATTGTATGCACATATCACACTTTAGTCTTTTTTAATAAATAAAATGTTAAAATTTATTTTTTCATTTCTGTCTACAATTTTATATTAAATAAAATCAAGAAAATACCCCCCCCCCCCCAATAAAAACAGTTCACTTATTAAACCAAATATAAATTATTAATAATAAAAAAATATTTTTTGAATACTTTTGATACAGTTGTTTCTTAGATCAAAGGCCTGTTGGGAAACGAGATTAGGCTCCACATGCCCATAAATATGTTAGGGGGGCAATTTTTCTATCTCTTTCTTTAATTTTGTTCATCAAGAATAAAAAAAGTTCATGGTTGTTACTAGTCAAAGTATTGAATGCTAATTTGTATCTGATGGGTCAGATTGTAAATAAAAAAATGGTAGCCATTTTTATTGCTGGAAAAAATCCACTTTTAATGCCATCAATTAAAGGTAATGGTGTATGCTTCTTTATTTTGGTTTTTGCAAGGATTGTATTCCTGTGAGTTTGAAGTGTTTGGCATTGTGAAAAAGAGATTGACAGTTTCATTTGCATTAAGACAGAACTGGCAAATAGAATTTATTTTTAAAATTCCTCTTTTGTAAGAGAAAGATGGTTTGCAGGTAGAGAATCTACGATAATCTTTAAGATAAAATCCCAATATTTTGGCTCCAGATGCCAGTACCTAAATTTTCTGATGATATTGTTGCGAATGTTAAGCATAGCAGGATTTGGAGTGTTATTAATATGGATGAGGTTATATGCCTCCCAGAAATTGAGATTCTTTGTAAATGTGTGGTCCACTATGTTTATATTTTTATTAATTGAGAAAATTTTAGATGTAAGCCAATCATTCATTTTTGGTGGAAGCCAATCAATAGAAATAATTTGGGTGAAAAATATGACATTTGGATAATTTGTTTTGAATGTAGATACAGTATTGAAAGATTTTTAAATAAATAAGGTATTAATGGACTGTAAATATAGGCCGTTGAACTTGGAATACTTTTTTAGATTTCTTAGGCTGATGGCTGTAATTTTTTATTCCAGATAAACATGGAACCTACAGAGTTAATTGTTTTAATAAAGTTGATAGTGAACTTGATTACTGGCCTATAATAGTTAATTCTAAGAAATATCAAAATTTTAATTAAGAAGATTTTGGCATGAATTGGCATATAGACTTTGGAGAGAGCATTAATACTTTTCTGTGTTATATTGAAAGTCATCTCTTAAATAGATTTTCTCATAGCCGAATGGGATTTGAATACCTGAATTTCAAGAAAATTTGGGGATTTGGTTGTAAACTGGGAGACTATATTAGTGCCTGTATTAATTCTCCAGGTAGAGGTTTTATTCAAATGAAAATGGTGTCCAAATTGAGTGGTGTAATTTCACAAAATAGAAGCTAATTTGAGAATGAATATTTTTGAGGGGAGAAGGATTGATATATCATTCATATAAGTAATATGATAAATAGATTTGTTAATTATCAGTATGTAAATGCCAGGAAGATATTTTTCTATACTTTTAAAGAGAGAGTTGAGATATGCTATAAAGAAAAGAACACTAAGTCAGGAGCCCTGGGGAAC
Organism: Epiperipatus broadwayi; assembly: GCA_028023455.1. Taxonomy (NCBI): domain Eukaryota; kingdom Metazoa; phylum Onychophora; class Udeonychophora; order Euonychophora; family Peripatidae; genus Epiperipatus; species Epiperipatus broadwayi. The sequence continues at coordinate 416,216 of JAQFVV010000319.1, forward strand.
GGAATTGTAGGCTTAAAGCCAGGCACAATTTTTCCATTAAGTGTAATAAACATCTCTCTAGTGTAGAATAAGTTGGCAATAATATTGATTAATTCTTTCGGAACTTCATATTTACCCAGAATTTCAAGAAGAACATTAGTTTTTACAATTGTCAGAAGCACCAGCAAAGTCAAGCTAAACAACAACTATGTTTTCCTATTAGTTCTGATGTGATTGTGGTTGATCTGAAAAAGGTTGATAGCATTGCCTGTTGAGGCTCCTTTTTTAGCAAACTGGAATTTTGAGATTGAGAATTTCCCCCTGAATTTTGTTCTTAATTACCAAAATCAGTCACCTTAATTGTGATGGAAGTCATAGAGATGGGTCTGAGGTTTTCAATCAGGAAGGGGAGAATGTTCTTTTTAAGAAAAAAGAGCAGTGAAATAGAGTACAGACTATCAATTTGATAAGAGTTGATAGATAATAATTTTTTGTGTTAAATACAATGGGTCCTAGAATCTGGAGAGGTGCAATAGAAAAAAATCTCAGGATGGCATGAGGTCCAGGGTGAACCTTGTCTGGGAAGGATCAAAGTTTATTTAGTATATATGTTCCTCAAATATACATAAGTTCAGTAGAGCCTACTTTGTGTAGTATGTAACATTGGAGGGATCTGTTAGATGTTAGTTTACTTCTGAAGTATTTATGTCTCATGTAGCATATTAACATCTGTGAATAGTTTATTATTTATCATGGCAGACAATAGTATAGTTTTCTGTTTCCTATTTCCAAGAGACCATCTAATGTAGCCATTGGATCAGAAATGGGGCTGGGAAAGATAAATTTTGGATCTGTTAATAAATAGATATTCTGCCAGTATAATTTATTTGTTTTTATATTGTTGTTTTAAGTCAAGTATTGAATAAATCGTGGTCAAGTTGCAAGGAAAGAATTTGAGAAACTTGTTTATGGCTTCCTTCTCTATTAAGAATAGATGATGACACTTTGTTATTATAAGTGTAGTGTTTGATAATGTCTTTAAAATTATCACTAAAGGCAAATCAAGTTTCACCAGGTGTTGAGTAATTATATTGGTTTTTTGAAAATATATGTAGGATTCTGAGATTACAGCTTCTGTCATGGTATTGTTTTGAAGCAATCTGAGTGTGTTGTTAAATTTTTGAGTTGATTGTGTATTAAAGTTAATGTTCAGTTTAATGGTGAGTGCAAAGTATTCTGAGAATAGTACCAGTTCAAGTAATGGAATGATGATCAATTTAAGTTCAGGGGAAAATAATAACAGGTCAATCAAGGATGTATATCTTTGGGTACAGAATGAGAAGGAATCTGGAGAGAAAAAAGTCTCTCCACTATAAAGGTTATTATAAATGAGAATTCTTTACATGTAATGTTGAAGTTTCCAAACATGATTGTTGGAAAAGGAATAGGAGCAAAGGTAAGGCTTATTTGCTGAATTAATTGATGAATGAATGTTGCATTTTTATAGAAATACACATAAATGTTATTGATGGTAAAAGATTGACAAAAGAAGATAGCTATTATTAGGTGGTCATTAATATGGTTTATTCTAAAAAAAGTAAAGGGAAAACAATTGTGAATAATATAGGCAACTCCCGCTGATGGTGAAAAAGAGATCGAGTAATGAAAGTACCCAAATCTATCCAAAAGTTTGTTTACCATCCTTTAGTTGGTCTATTTGTTGTACAACAATTCTTTCTGATAAAGGTGTAATTAACCTAATGTATATTGTAAAGTGGGGATTAAAGGAAGAAGAGAAAAGATAACAACATGTAAACTATAATAGAATTAAAAACGAAGAAGAATCTAAAAATTAATAACACTGAATTTAAATTTGAACATAATTAAAATGATAGTCATTGTATTTTGATTCCTAAATAATGGAGTAGAGAATCCATTTGACTTGCTTGCATTTGACCTGTTGTTTGACACTAGGATTTCATATTAAAAAAAGGTACCATTTTGGCAAACAAATATTTCACTAAAAAGTCTTCAAATTTAAACCAGACAAGCAATCATAAGCATAAAATTATATTCTATATACTACAACAATTTTAATTATTATATGTATTAGGTCCATTTAAGGACTACATGTAAATTGTTTGAAATGGCAAGAAGAAAAACAATTCTATGTGTTCATTTGTAAAATAACTATAAAATACTTTTTGCTTGTATACAAAACATAATAAAAATCAAATTAAAAGTAATTAGAGCAAAACTTTCTGAATTTAAATTAAAAATATTGAAATTTACTTCAAGTGGATAGTAAAATCTAACTACTTTATAATGCGTGTATTATATATATATATATAGGTACTCATCTTATAGCTAAAGACACCATTCTATGGCACGGTTTTCATGCTAAAACACATAAAAATGCTGCTTCCGTGGCCAACACATTTGAACCCACATTTTCTACAATACCACTTTTTTGTTGTGCTACAGAATGCAGGCCGCTATGTCGCGTTGCAGTACAGCATGTATGTTGCTAAGCAGCAATTACATTTTCCGAATTCGCACAGTTTATAAAATAATTACGGCTTGATGAGAGAGTTTGTATTTGAATTGTATTGAAATGTTGTTTTCATTGGATTTTTTTTTATTTTAAACTATTGAAATGTTCAGATTTTTTAAAACAATAATTATAAGAATTTTTATAATGTACTGTATTGAACTTTTGTTTGGGTAAATGTTAAATATCTATGTTTTTTATTGAGTTGCAATTAGGTAACATGTCAAGTAATGTACTGTTGTAACATTCCATGAGACAAAGAAGATTCTACCATCTGCATATTTTTGAAGTAAAAAAGAGTGGTACGAAAAAAATATCCAATAAGAAAAGTCCAAATATACAGTTTTTTTTGTAAATTTAATAAAAAGCAAATACTATAAACATGTTTAATAAGTAAAGAAGACATTTGTATGTGTTTGTTGTTGTTTAAAAAAGTTTGAGTTTCTTTCTTCTGTCCAAGTATGCTTACGATTTTGAATTTTTTATTTTAGCATTACAAACAAACAGAACACTAACTCTAAAACTAACCCTAAACCTAACCTAAAACTAACCCTAAACCTAACCCTAAACTAACCCTACAACCAACCCTAAACCTAACCCTAAACTAACCCTAAATCTAACCGTAACAACTTTTACTTTTATTACAATTATTATTTTTTAGTTAAACAACAACAAAAAAAGTCGTAACACAAGTAAAAAAATATCCGATAGAAAATTGATAAAAAAAAGCCGTAACACAATTTAAAAAGTATACGATATAAAAAACACAAATCAGATTGTAATTTGTTGATTTTATTTTACATTTATTATTATCATTTAAATTGTATACGTTAATAAAAAAATTATATTTAAAAAAGTTGATTTTGTTTTGTTTTTATTTTCGCATTACAAAAAAGCACAGAAAAATTATTAAAATCAACAGTTCGTGAATGTTCATATTTTATAGTTTTAGCGTGAAAATGACGCCATCCAATGGCATCTTTATCTATAATACAAGCACCTATATATATATATATATTATGCTGATAAAGGTTTTTTTTTTAAATGTGGGGTTAATACTAGTTTAAAATATTAATAAAAAGATTTTAAAATACTTTAAAATAAAAGAATTATTTTTAATTATTCCAATATATTACTGCCGATGGAAAAATCAATGAAAATGCTTTTGAGGAAAATTTTATTTTATGGTCAAGTTGAGGGTATTATTTGAGATGCAGCTTAGTTAAAAAATGGATCCAAAATTTTGCAGAAAATATTTATAGGCATTACTATATAGTTATTTTAGTTTCCATAAAGTTTGAATGTTTTATTTTGTTTTACCAAAATAAAATATGAAAAATATGAAAGCATCACTTTATAAAATAGTTTGCTGGCTGACAATGACATTGTTCTTTCTCAACAGTCAGCTTACAGTCAAGGATTTTAGATTATGGACTATAAGTATAAAATGAAATATAAAAATAATGATTTATTATTATTGTTCATGTATTTTATTAATCTTATATTAGTTTTGAGATGCTACTAAGGTAGTTTTTATTTATAGTATAACTCTGAAGACACATTAAGGTAAAATTATATATATTTTTTATTATTGATTAGGTTAAAGTCAATATTAAATTAGGCTTGTCTAAATAGAGAGAGATACACATTTCTTACTTTTATGAGAATTATTTACTAACATTCTATCTATGAGTAAACAGAAAGAATAATTTGTCAGAAGTGTAGCAGTATTTACTTATGATGACATCATTATTCTATAAAGTTTTTCATATAACCAGGTATACATTTGTTTTATATCTTTGCTATAATTTGCCTATAATTTAGTATGTCCATTTATTTTAAAGAATTTATGCTATTTTTCAATGACTGTGTGTGTTTCTTATGATTGCAAATTTTATCGATTTTTAAAATATTTTATAGTCATTTGGCTTACAATATCTTTGTTGATTTCAGACACTTTCTAACATATGCATTGTTTGAGGTAGGATATTTATTACTTTAGTTTTAATGTAATAATTATTTTATATTGCTATTGTTTTGATGAAGATTTGTATTTGCTTCCATTTGCTAAATTTGAGAAGCATGTAGTTTTATTAAATATTGCATCATTGATACGCATTGGTAGATGGAGTATATTCTCCCATTACTTATTCCATGAGAGTATTATATTGTTATGGCTTAGAAATAATTTATGCTTAGCTCGTATAGTTTAATCCCCAGTGACAATTATTTTCATGATATGTATTCCATTACCCTGTGTTGAGATGGTCTCCACACATTTTTATATCAAGGAAAACATATTAGAATCTGCCATATTGTTATACAATTATATAATGTTTAGAAGAGTCTTTGTTTATTGACGGGACCCTCATGATGATGTTTAGTTATTTTCACTGTGTATGATGAAGTTTTTGGTGTTTAACATTATATGAAAGTGATAAGGTAGAGTTAGCTTCTGGGACACTTGTTTAGTTATAATGTTTAGCTAAATAAAAATAGAGTATGTATTGTGATGTTGTACCTTATCAACAGTTTACAGGCAAACAAACACAATTTATTAGTAATTTCTAAACTTATCTTGCACATAGCATAATAAGAGATACACAGATGCAATATCATTTCATTTCCATCAAACAGTAGTTCACTGATGGATTGGTAAGACATTTAAATAATTAAAATGATTATTCTGTGAACATAGGCAAAATTTAGTATCCTGTAATTATTTGACTTCTGGTGTCTGTTCCTGTATTTATATAATTAAATGCTGAACACCAAACAGTAATTGTCATTTGTGCTTAATGTGATAATTGTCATTATCATATTAGTAAAATTCAGTTATACTTTAATGCTGTCAATAGCCTATTAACTAGATGGATATTATCAATACTAGTTACTACACTTGTCAATGCATCAAAATTGTTAATAAATATAAATGGAATCACCCTGTAACAAAATGAATATACTTTGTTTTTGTTGTTTCTGAAATATATCTGTTTTCAGTTATTTATTATTGTATAAAGTTGTAAATAGTGAAAATAAATCTTGTCATTTACAATATATTTAGTTGTCTCTGGCCTTATTGCTAATCATCATTCATATTGCTATCAATACAATATTTTATTGTCACAAACTCATCATCAGTTCTATAGCAGATTTTATTATGCATTACCCTATCACAATAAATTTTGATAAGCTCTTTCATTTAATGGACACTTAGAGTTTATGGCTTATTTATCAGAACATTGTTGATCTTAAGCACATCTTATATTAAATAATATTTTAATGATTTATTGGTTTTAGAATATGTTTATCTAAAATCATTTGAAATGCCAGTCACTGATCTTCATCACATACACCATTGCCATTAAATAAATTGTAATACACAGATTATTATATTGACTTTCTTAAGAATATATAAAAATAAAATTTAAAGTTCATTTATTATTAATATTGGAATTTTTATAGGTTCTCTAGTAATTTCATATTTGTTTTATGAGCTATCTCTGCTTCTTATATTTGATAGTGGCAAAATTCCTCTCACTGACCTAAATATATTTTTAACAATAGCAATGTTAAAGCATTTGACATTTGAAATAATTAATTTACCTATTAATAATTTCAGATTTAATTATATTGTTAGATTTACCCAATAAGTTATTTATTAGGCTTTGATTTGAATTCTTAATGTTTATCTCCACTGATTTATTGATTCAGTATAACTTTAAGATGTACATTTTTCTTTAGTTAAAAATTCATAATCTATTTTAATTTGGAAGTTAAATATTTTCTTTCATTTCAATCAAGTTTACATAATTAGGTAAATTCTTGTTTATTAACTACTTAATAGAAATTCAAACTAAGTCAATCTTTTAGTATCTTATTTTAAACTCTAGTATTTAGTTTAATTAGGTGGATGTTTTGTAAGATCTATAGTACACTTTGTGATCTTTCCACATAAATTTGCATATGCTAGCCACCAAAATTTTATATAGGACTCCATACTGTCTCATGTATTATGTTTTACATGCACAAGTTATTATATAACATGCTATGTTATTTATAACCCTTTATTATAGATGATTAATTACTTACTTTAAGTGTTTAGGGTGTGCTTCTTTTTATATTGATTTTTAACTTGGGTTGGAAGTTACAATATATATATATATATATATATATATGATAACAGATGGGGTGTTCTACCAAAAACACCGTCAAGCATAGTTTTCTGTTTACATAAATGTCAGAGCGAGTATTCACTATCTCTAACTTTAATTCCACTTTCAGATCATGATTTCAAGCTATTTGCTATCATCAGTGAAAGACAGGAATAAGCAAATAGCTTGAAATCATGATCTGAAAATGGAATTAAAGTTAGAGATAGTGAATACTCGCTCTGACATTTATGTCAACAGAAAACTATGCTTGACAATGTTTTTGGTAGAACGCCATCTGTTATCATAAATACAAGCGTTAGCAAGTTTTTTAACTTGTGTTTTTTTGTTTTTCATATATATATAAATTACCCCAAATCCAAAATTCAACCAGACCAGCACAAAAATAATATTAAAACACTACCTAAGGTTTCACTGCTATAAGCAGACTTCTCAAGTGTAAAGAACTACAAAAACTACACAATATATATAATATTAAACATTAACCACAAATCCATTCACTTCCCATCCACCCTTAATATTAAAAGAACTCTTAAATAAATTAATTGCTTCAGAATAATAAATTTTCAATAATAAAGATTTGGTTGTATTCTCATCGATGTTCGCCTTCTGATGGCGTTGATGCTAATCAAAAACATATACATATAACGATTCCGGGCCAGACCTAAATGATCGATTTGATCTAAAAAGATTTGATTTCTTAGATTTGTAATAAAATATTCTACAAACTAATACTATTATATGATATTAGTTTTTTTTCATTTTTATAAATGTTTATTAATCTTATCTTGTTTTTGAGTTTGTGTGTGTATGTCTTTAAAGTTACAGTGTTTTTCTAATTTTTTTTTTTTATTTTATGTGTGTCTTTTTAAAGTTATGGTCTTTTTTTTTTTTTGCAAGAGTAAATCAATAATTTTCTTCAAAAGCAAGATGTAATAAGTAAATGTTTATTATTCTTATATTGTTTTTAAGTTTGTGTGTGTATCTTTAATGTTACAGGGCTTTTTCGAATTTTTTTTTTTTTTTTGGACTTTAGGTGTGTCTTTTTAAAGTTACGGTATTTTTTTTGCAAGAGTAAATCAAAAATTTGATTCAAAAGCAAGACGTAACAAGTCAATGTTTATTAATCTTAGATCGTTTTTGAGTTTGTGTGTGTCTTTAAAGTTACGGGGCTTTTTCTAATTTTTTTTTGACTTTATGTGTGTCTATTTTTTAAAGTTACGGTATTTTTGGTCAAGAGTAAATCAATCATTTTATTAAAAAAGCAAGAGGTAATTCTAAATCTATCAAAAGTAACGTAATTTATATATTACAATTTAGAATTGATACCTGACAACTATTAGTAAGGACCGTCATTAAAAGACTCGATTGAAAAATGATACCCACTTAATTTCCATTTTCTTTTTTTTTGGGGGGGGGGGTAACAGTAATAAATCAGAAAGTGAGTTGTTTTTGTTAAGGCAGTCTATATAAAAAGGGTACCATTATTGAAATACTAAATTTAAAAATGATAGCTGACTAATTTGCATTTCTTTTGACAGTAATTAATCAGAAAGTGGGTTTCTTTTTGTTTTGGTAAATCTTGTGTATATATAAAAACAAACAAACTGTAATTCAAAGACTCCATTGAAAAAAATCAAACCCCATTGAATTTGCTTTTTTTAAAGACAGTAATTAATCAGGAACTGGGTTGTTTTTGTTGGTGTGTAGATATAAAAACTAATCTTATTTTGAAATAATAAATGTAACAAAACAAAAAAAAAATAATACCCGACTAATTTTATTTTTTGGACAAGTAATTCCTAATAATTAGACAGTGGTTTGTTTTTGTTTGTGCATATATATATAGTGAAAGTAACTGGTCATGAACGAATTCTCACGAAAATGGTACTTTTCGCATGATCCTTTAATTTTTTTTTCCTTTTGCACCCTTAAAAGTAATTTTTGAGGGTTACCCCTTCGTAATGGAATCTTCAGGACATTATTACTAAACTTACAACAGTAAACTAAGTTACAACACATTAAAAAAATAGACGTCTTATCAAATTTAAAAAAACTACAACTGCTTCAAAGACACACACTCTCACACAAAACTACAGAGAAAATAGATATTTTACTATTATGAGAAAATGATGAAAAAAATCGACTACTATGGCAGCCGATCAAGGCTATTTCTTTCTCTTTGCTTTTAGCATAGAAAAAAAAGCCATAACCGGCAGCTGTCGGGAACTCTTTCTGTGTTTTATCATAGAAAGAAGTCTCTTTGTGTTGGCTTGTCACCGTCACCTCCTCCATCCAACATAACATGAGGACTTTTCTGCGTATATAATGTAGAAAAATTCCTCTTTGGTTGGGTGAAGGCCGGTGAAACGGTATATTTCTAGGAATTTACCTAGAAGTAGCGACATCTGAAGACGAACACCAAGAATGAGAAAACAACCAAAGATTCTTTAATTATTCTTTTAATTTCATTTCTCTTAAAGAAGACAACCTTAGCTTCATCAAAATCAATAGTGTGGCCTGTATCTTTTTCATGGACATACAAAGCAGAAATTAGATATCTATTTTTAACTCTACTTTTATGAACCTTTATTCTTTCATTTAAACTCAACCACTCTGACCTATTTAAACCTTCTTACAAAATAAACAAGGAATAAAATACACTACACCAGGAATAGTCTTTCTATCAAAAATTTATTTTGTATTATTAAATGAATTATTCAATGTAACACCCCTTTTCCAAGCAATTTTCTTCTTTCCAAATAATTTACTATTTCTACATACAATTTTATAAGAAGCTAATTTATATGGCAAAGAAATAAAATCATACTTTTCTTTAACCTTTACATTCTTACAAATATTACTATTAAATAAAATACTTTTAACAAATTTATCAGAGTAACCAACCCTCAAGTAATCTTTATAAAATTGATATTTCTGATACAAAGCTAACCCACTAGAATTATTTAATTTAATATTCCTATGACAATAATTCCTTAAAGCATCTACTTTATGAGATACAGACTGATAGCTATCAGGTTTAATTATAGATCTTAATTCTTTACTTTTAACCAAATGACTGCACAGTAAACAATTAGTTTCCACATTTCTAATCACCAAAAGATCTAAAAATTTTAACTTACTAAAATGTAACCCCCCCTCCTTCTAACACAAATTTTATATTAATTACAAACATATATTTTGAATGGTTTTTTAAAAGGAAATAATGTAAGGTTTTACAAATTTATTTATGTATATAAAAGAAATAGAGGTCATTTAGAGAGGAGGCAAGATTTTAATTATTAATTTTTGAATTTTTTTATGAGGCAATTTAGAGAGAATAGGTCAAATTTCTGTTGTAAAAAATATGAAAGAAAATTAAAGTGGTTGTTTAGGAAAGTTAATAAAATTTATTGTAGTGATAAAGGGTATGAGAGTAATGCTTCTGATGATAGAGTTGTTAATCTTTCTGATATAAAGTTAAATGGTAGAGAATTAGATATTCTTGGTAAAGGCCCTTATTTTGTTCCATTTCATAAAAAATATAGTTTTTGATACAATTTCATCTATTGAATCTAGTAATTTGAGTAATGAGCAGAAAGTTGATATTCAATCGATTTTGAATAAAAGTTTAAAAAGGAAAGAAAAATTTGTTATTAATCCTGCTGAGATTAAACATCTTAAGAATAAGTTAATTGCTAATGATGTAATCATTTCTTGTGAAGACAAATCTGGTAGGTTTGTCATTATGAAAGGAAATGAATTCAAAGAGAAAATGGATAGAGAATTAAATAATGTTAAAAATATTTTTTAGATAAAGATCCAGGTAATTTGATTAAAAGAAAATTGATAGATATTAAGAAGAAAATGGTTAATTTAAAAAATTTTAATAGAGTAGATTATTTAAAATGCTATCCTAATGATTTTACATCAGTAAGATGTTTCTAAATATTAAGACTCATAAAGAGGGTTTTCCTTTAAGATTTATTTTTGATTTTAAAGGTAGTGTTGTAGAGGGTATTTCTAGATTCTTGAGTAATATTTAAAACAATTTGTTGATTTTGGTCATTACACAGTTTCTTCTTCTTTTGAGGCTTTTGATAAGATTAATAATTTTAAAATGGAAAGCAATTGGGTATTTGGCAGTTTAGATATTGAAAATATGTATCAGTCTGTTAATAGGTTAAGAAGTATTGATATTCTTATGTCTGTATTGATTAAAAAAAGTTCTTTATAAAAAAATAAAATTAAGGTGATTAAAGATTTGCTTTTGTTATTGGAAGACTGTATTTTACTTATAAAGGTAATTTTTATAAGATTAAGGAAGGGTAGATAATAGGTTATATTATTTCTCCTTTAGTATGTTCAGTTTATATTAATTATATGGAAGAAGAAATTATTATTAAAAATAATTGTTTATATGTAAAGTTATTTGTCAGAAATGTTGATGATTGTTTATTTGTAGTTGAGAATGATAAATTGAAAGAATTCGTTAATGAGTTTAATTGCTTTAATCCTTCTATAAAATTTGTGTTAGAAGGAAGAGGGTTAGATTTTGGTAAGTTAAAACATTTAGATCTTTTGGTGATTAGAAATGTGGAAACTAATTGTTTACAGTGCAGTCATTTGGTTAAAAGTAAACAATTAAGATCTATAATTAAACTTGATAGCTATCAGTATGTATCTCATATAGTAGCTGCTTTAAGGAATTAATGTCATAAAAATATTGAATTAAATAATTCCAGTGGGGTAGCTTTGTTTCAGAAATATCAATTTTATAAAGATTATTTGAGTGTTGGATACTCTGATAAATTTGTTAAAAGTATTTTATTTAATAGTAATATTTGTAAGGATGTAAAGGTTAAAGAAAAATATGATTTTAATTCTTTGCCATACAAATTGTCTTCTTATAAAATTGTATGTAGAAATAGTAAATTGTTTGGAAATAAAAAAATTGCTTGGAAAAAGAGTGTTACATTGAATAATTTATTAAATAATACAAAGAAATTTTTGATAGAAAGACTATTCCTGGTGTAGTATATTTTATTCCTTGTTTATTTTGTAAAAAGGTTTACATAGGTAAGAATAGTTTGAGTTTAAATGAAAGAATAAAGGTTCATAAAAGTAGAGTTAAAAATAAATATCTTAGTTCTGCTTTGCATGTCCATGAAAAAGATACAGGCCACACTATTGATTTTGATGAAGCTAAGGTTGTCTTCTTTGAGAGAAATAAAATTAAAAGAACAATTAAAGAATTTTTATTATTGAAAATTTATTATTCTGAGGCAATTAATTTATTTAAGAGTTCTTTTAATATTAAAGGTGGATGGGAAGTGAATGGATTTATAGGTAATTTTTAATATTATATATATTGTGTAGTTTTTGTAGTTCTTTACACTTAAGAAGTCTTCTTGTAGCAGTGAAACCTTAGGTAGTGTTTTAATATTATTTTTGTGCTGGTCTGGCTGAATTTTGGATTTTAGGTAATTTTAATTATATATTGACTAGTTTAGCTTTATACTTGTAATGTTTATATATATATATATATATATATATATATATATATATATATATATATATATATATATTGTAACATAATAAGGGATAACAAAATTAAATGAAGAACAAATAACTATAGATGGTTACAATATAACTATTACCATATAAGTGAAGGAGTTCAAATATCAAAAATTATAAGTAAATTATGAGCAAATTATTATAGCAATGTATTATAACTCAGGTATATGAAACCACGTGAGGTGAGTACACTAGTAATTCAATAAAATATAGCTCAGGTATACAGACAGTAATCTTATCCACTTTCATTTCTTGGTTTGATGTTAAGTGCATGTTTAAACAAATACTAAGTGAATATGGTCTAGCAGGGTGCCACTAGATTATCTGAATCTAGACACGGTTATATCTAATAACCTTTCACATGTACCGGGTTTGAACCCCCTTTTTTGGTACTTTATTTATAATAAAATGGAAGATTTTGCTTTTTGAGCCATATCACTATAAGCACTAATATTTAGGTAAAAGTAAAACATCTTTAAACCAAAGTGGAGTATTAGACATAAATCACTTCTTAGATCTTAGCATAACAAATGTGTTTCAATATTTTATAAGTTTACTAGCTCAGATTATATATAACTAATTTAGGATGGCAATTCACTCATCCTTGCAAGAAATAGATGATGAGATGTGGTTATAATAATACTAAGAAATCACTAAATATTATAAAATCAATATTTATTTATGGCCTTTGAACAGTTAAACAGCTCATTAATTAAAACGTTGATGACGATGATGATGATGATGATAATAATAACAATAATGACAAGGGTTTCAACTACAGCTCTAGGACTAAGCCTAATCATAAAACTAATTTTTATAAAGAAATTCATAATTATTGCTTAATTTTAGCATATTTACTTATATCTTAAATAACTAATTTTCAACCATTGATGATGATGAATAATCACACTTAACAAAGACTACACTTAATGAAATATATACACCTCGTTTAATAAAACAAACTAATATTTATTACTGCATTTCTAACATATACATAAAAATTTCTAGATAAATATGAAAATTGACTTGAATAATAATAATTGATTATATAACAATCCTCAGATTAATTTTAAGTTCTTCCCCCTTTCCCTTCAAATGTATTTTGTATTAAGTTGGACGTCACATTGACCATGAAAAGTATTTCAAGACAAAAAATATTATCTGCTCATTAACACACATACTTTAAAAATCCAACATGTAAATAGAATGTAAAAAAAAAATGTTAGTAAAATTGAAAGAGCAAGTTTTAGAAAAGAGTTTTAAATTATTTTCTCCCCCCTCTCTTCTACCTCTGAAACGCTATACTTAACTTGAAACAAAATAATCTAATATTCCAATACTACTCATTATTTCACATTCACTCCCAATTATACACATATAAAAATATTATGTATGTGCGTGTTTTATCCCATAATAACAAAATATTATTAAAAACCAAAATAATAATAATATATCAGTTAAAACTAAAATCATAACACCATAAAAAAAATTGTTTTACACATTAATATTGTAAAATTAATAAACAAATAATTTTCATACATTCAAGGTCATTTATGAAGCTCAAAGTTATTTTAGTAAGACATTCTTGTTTTAATCGATCTGAATAGTCTTTAAAGGTTCTTTAAATAAAATATACCACTTTATTGCTAAAATGTTTCTTAAGACTGATATCATAAAGAAAATAGATATAAAAAGTCATATTACCGATCTTTTGTTTGTGGCGAATTTCCAAGGGTTCAAACTTGTCTTGTATAAGATTTATATTTCTGCAGCTACCATTTCCATCTTACTGGGAACAATCTCTTTCTTGAGGTGTATAACTATTTGATGATGGTGACTCTATTGAGGTTATTTGCTTTAGTGGATAATTTGGAAATCATTATATTAATTTTTTTTCCTCTTCCTGTCAAGCATGTGGGTGAAATACAGCAGTTGTTTTCACATTTGTAAATTTTCTTGAGTTTAAAATCAGTTGTTGTAACAATTAATTGGACTTGATGATTAATATTTATCAGTAGATTAATTCATCTTCTTTGAATGCAGGTGAATGCTTTCTTCCTTCTATTAAAAACATCTTATTTCTCTGGTCAGTTGAAAGGTGTAGAATATTATTTTAGACACATCTTTTCTTTCCTATGTGATGTGCAGCTTCCCCAGATGGTCCAGCAAATGGGACATACATATAATTTTTCTAGCCCGCCATTTCTTATATTTTCAGCATTCAATTGGATAGTTTAATAATCTGAATCATAAACAATAATCAATAATAATTCAAGACAGCTTTTTATATCCAATTTTTAGCTAACTTAACCAATCAGAGATAGCATCACTTGCTATTTTTGGACAAATTTGTTTTAATTAGATCTCTAATTTATTTTCAACTATATTATTTTTCAACTGAAAAGTTTAATCCTTTTTCCAGACACTTTGTTTAAAAAAAAAATAGACTCAATCCTTATTTCCTTTCTTTTCTCTTTTTCCTTTTTTAACATCCAGGTAACACTTCAAATCTTTGAGCTTCCTTCTTTAGATCTTGAGATAAGACAATTTCAAAATTAGAGCTCTGACTCATTATAAGCTTCCAAAGTGAAAAACAATTATTTACAAAAAAAAATTGCTACAAAGATTGATATCTGATTAAACTGATTTCCTCTTTTAACAAACAATTGTACAAAAAAAAAATAATTTGACAGATTTAATACTTCCTTTTCTTTCAATATTTAGGAAATGTAAATTTTTGTATGTAATGTACACACATCCTTCATTCTTTCAAATCATTCATAAACTAACCTTAAATAATATGATTGCTAGCTTAGTAATTATAACCCAATTATTTAATTAAGTCTGTAACTTTTAAATCCCAATTATAATTAAAGAAAAGCAAAATAAAAGTATAGAATAAAATATTAGAATTGATCAAGCATAGGTTAGTTTTAAAGAAAGTTAAAATGTTTAATATTTGAAATATAAAACAATTAAATAATTTACACATACATTGCCTATATGTATGCATTATAACTTTGCTTTTTAAAGAAAAATTAAATATTAAATAGTTTAAATGTGTGTATTACCTTTCTATCAACACACAAACAAGTAAAGCATATAATTGTTGACCCACTCTCTTTCTGTTTAAAGCGTTTAGAATTTTGATCTGGTAGGGTTTGAACTTGGATGCCCTACAGCTTCTTTTATGGTTATATAAAATTGTGATGATGATTTTTGGTTTACCTTTTCTACATGCACATTACTATAAATTTATCTAGTGACTAAATTGTAATGGCACAACTTTCTCCCCCTTCGGATAAAATCATCAGCACTTTCGTTTTAACTATATTTAAAAAAAAAATCCTAACTAATAAATACACTAATAATAATAAACACTTATAATATATATAAAAAAAAATTAACTACTGGTAAATATATTTTTCATTAGAAAACCTAAAAATAATTTATTTGGAGATCTTTGCCAAGCTACTCTGCTGAAAAATAAGGGATCAAACTCCTAGCATTATAGGTTCCCTTATTCCCATCAAGAGCAGCAAGCATAAAGGCATTCTCTCCTACTTTCTTGGTAATTTGGAATGGTTTTTTCTTTTCAAATCATATTGTGGTCTGCATAAAAATGCACCTGTACATCCAGTCCCTTTTTAATATTTCCATTTTTCATCTTGACTGGATATTTATAAAACATATCCGGAGGATTTATTTTATATAACCTCCTCTTACAAACTCCATTTAGAAATATGGACTCTTGGTACCATACGTAATATGCCTTGAAGTTGTTCGGAGAGATTGACTCTCTATACCATACATACTTTATTTTTAAACTTTCCAGAAAGATTGACTCCCTGTACCATATATAATTCATCCTTAAATCTTCCAGAGAGATTGATTCTCTGGGCCACGTATAATTTATTTTTAAATTTTCTAGAAAGGTTGACTCTTTGTACCATATATAAGGCACATTTAAATTTTTCAGAGCATTTACATTTTTCAGAGAGATAGATTCTCTGTCTGATACACACTGGAAGTTTACATTTTTCAGAGAGATAGATTCTCTGTACCATATATAATGGACATTTAAACTCTTCAGAGAGATTGACTCTCTGTGCCAGATATAATTCATTACATCTTCCCTAGAGGTTGATTCTCTGTGCCATATATAATTTATTTTTAAACTCTCTAAAAAGGTTGACTCTTTGTACCAAATATAAGGCACACTTAAATTTAACAGAGCATTTAAATTTTTCAGAGAGATTGATTCTCTGTCTGATACACACTGGACATTTACATTTTTCAGAGAGATTGCCTCTCTGTACCATATATAAGGTATCTCCAATCTATTTGAGAAGACAGATTTTTGAAACCACACATGCTGGTTAGTTACTAGATTGAGAACTACAGACTGTTGAAACTTTTGCTCTCTTTCTAAAATAACTGGTTTCATCTCCCTTATTGCCTCACTTAAATCAATCATCTTATCGGATGCATGAAGTTTTTCCTCCAACTCTCTTTTCCTTCTTTTCACTTCATGATCTATCCCAATCTGCTCTTTGGTCATCATCTCATTTACTTTCTTTACTGGGAGATTTGGTATTATGGCTAATATCGGCCTTTCTACTTCTTTTTCACCTTGTGGATTGTTAACTAAAGTAGACATCCTTTTCTCTGACTGACTCTGTTCTGAGCTATCCTTACAGTCATCTGGACTGGTGCTACCATCGCTCTGGCCTGAATTTAGGTTCGACCGATACTGCAGCTTTACATTAATACGATCTTTTAATTCCCCTATTTTCTGGTAGAGATCATCCATCTTGGGGTTCATGTATTCCACAACACAGGCCTTCTGGTTCTCCTCAACTTTTTCAACATAACACCCAATTCATGTTGATTCATTCTGGATCCCTCTTCTAAAGAACTTGACTTGTCCCTTTTTACTATCTCCTCCCTAAAGCTATCCATTTGTTTCCCCAATTCTTTCCTAAGATTTTGGTCAATTTGTACACACTCATTGGCCATGCTTCCCTTAACTTCTCGTATTTCCTTTTCTAAGTCACTAAACTTATTTTTCATAGTGAGGGTTTGATCTACACAGCCCAAAGTGGCTTCCTTATATGAGTCCACTTTGGTTACCACCTCCTCTAAACTAATATGAATTCCTGCAGAAGTTATTTCGGCATTCTTTTCTATGCATTCTGATATGGATTGGGAGACCAAACCATGGACCTCATTCCTAACTAACTCAATTTCTCTCTTATTTTCTTCGATAGACTGCTCCACTTGAGCCTTTAATGACTGTAGTCCCTGACAGCCCTCCTGTTTGGTGACTTCCATAGACCTACACACTCCTTCTATCCTCTCCTCTAATGACACAAACCTATTTTTACACTCTATATTGGACCCTTCTATCCTAATTTCCAAAGCGATGATCATTTGGTTGTTATTGTCAATAGAGTTCTCTAGATTTACCCTTAAACCTTCTATACTTTTCTCCACAGATTGACCTATCTTTTGTTCTAGATTTTCCATCCTTTGCTTACTATCTTCTCTTAGACTTTCTATATTTTGCTTACTATCTTTTCTTAGACTTTCTATATTTTGCTTACTATCTTTTCTTAGACTTTCTATACTTTTCTCCATCTTTTGTTCTAGATTTACCATACTTTGCTTACTATCTTCTCTTAGACTTTCTATATTTTGCTTACTATCTTCTCTCATACTTCTGAGCATCTGCATTATCATGTCCATGTCTGATGGTGTCATCTTTGCTATTTGAGCCTGGCCCACTTCTGACTCCTCATCTACTTCCACACTTGAGGCCGTATTATTGCTACTAACATTAAAGGCATCTTCCTCTACTTCCTCTCTTTCCTCTTGTGTTTTTAAGAAAACCTCCCCATCCTCTTCTTCAGTATGAAAACGATCACTGATTCCTGGTATTGGGGCACCTTCCTCTTCCATAACCTCTTCCATACTATAATTTAGTTCACTCATGTTATAAAACTATATATATCCCTTCTGTACTTCCCTGACTATCAAAAATCCACACATCTTCTCCCTGTCTGACACCTATTCTGACCAACTGACTGATTTGATTTTCACCTTATTATGCATTACAAATACAACAAAAAAAATTTTTAATATCCTTATTTAATGAACTACACAACAATAATCTATAGGGCATGTCTGTCTGTAATAGCCCAAATTATACATTCATCCATTCTCCCAGAAATCTGACAGATATTGACAGTCCACAGAATGACTAGCAGTTCACAATCTTGAGATAAATAAAAGAATTCAGTCACAGCACTATAATCACACAATGCATCATGAGCACTCAGAAGATCATCCCAATTCGATCACTATTAACTACCACAACCCTTGATTGAATGAAGCAAACTCTGTTGCAATAAAAGATGTATTTTAAGTCTTAGGGGCTAAAGTAGATAAACAATGCCTTGCTCTCTCTCTTGGAGTCTTATGTGGCAAGTATCAAGGAATGCCCTGCTTATTATAGACTACAAAAACGAAACCTTGCTCTCTCTCTCTTGGAGACTTATAGGTTGATATCATGGCAGGTCTACTGTTAACTGCTTCATGATCAAATAAGAATAACATATAACTGGATTGGAAAACTATGCCGTGCTCTCACTCTTGGAGACTTATAGGCTGGTATCATGGCAGGTCTGCTGTTAACTGCTTCATGATAAAATAAAGATAACATATATATTGGGTTGGAGCAGTGAATGGGTTTGATCATTCATAAGTTACACGAAATACATAGCATTCTCAAGGCAATGACAAAACTCTCCACTCATCATCAAAATTGCAATCTAACCAACCAAACTCCAACGATCAACCATCCAATCAAACCTCTAAAATCATAGACTTTTTACAAAATGAATTCCCCAAACACACATGAGACTACTATCCCATAATTCATCACTATTACTATGCCTATCCTATCTGGCAATAAATTATTTTAATGTTCCACAAAAAAATCTATTATTTATTTCACCTTTGTCTTAAGTTGTGATATTCATCTCTATTTTCAAAATTGATAAAAAAAACAAGCTGTTTTATGGCTGTACCCCTTTTATCATCATCAATGAAAAATTAAATCATATTAAACATCATCATATACAAATCTAAAATAAGACTGTATGGCCAAGAAAATTTTGTAAGACAAAAAAAAATTTTTACTGAAAAAAAAAAAAAATTTACTAAAAAATTTCTCTATTTTTAACCACACATCTCCCATCATTCTATAGACTCTCTTTTTCAGGTATATGGTAAAATATCAGGCCCCAGTTGGGTGTCCATTGTAACCTCATTAAAGAATCAAAAAAAAAGATATTACCATACCTGAGTCAAGGAGTCCAAATATCAAAAATTATAATATCTAAAAATAACTTGAATTTCTCAAGTAAACACTATCTCAATAATTATAAGCAAATTATTATAGCAATGTATTATAACTCAGGTATATGAAACCACGTGAGGTGAGTACACTAGTAATTCAATAAAATATAGCTCAGGTATACAGACAGTAATCTTATCCACTTTCATTTCTTGGTTTGATGTTAAGTGCATGTTTAAACAAATACTAAGTGAATATGGTCTAGCAGGGCGCCACTAGATTATCTGAATCTAGACACGGTTATATCTAATAACCTTTCACATGTACCGGGTTTGAACCCCCTTTTTTGGTACTTTATTTATAATAAAATGGAAGATTTTGCTTTTTGAGCCATATCACTATAAGCACTAATATTTAGGTAAAAGTAAAACATCTTTAAACCAAAGTGGAGTATTAGACATAAATCACTTCTTAGATCTTAGCATAACAAATGTGTTTCAATATTTTATAAGTTTACTAGCTCAGATTATATATAACTAATTTAGGATGGCAATTCACTCATCCTTGCATGAAATAGATGATGGGATGTGGTTATAATAATACTAAGAAATCACTAAATATTATAAAATCAATATTTATTTATGGCCTTTGAACAGTTAAACAGCTCATTAATTAAAACATTGATGACGATGATGATGATGATAATAATAACAATAATGACAAGGGTTTCAACTACAGCTCTAGGACTAAGCCTAAACATAAAACTAATTTTTATAAAGAAATTCATAATTATTGCTTAATTTTAGCATATTTACTTATATCTTAAATAACTAATTTTCAACCATTGATGATGATGAATAATCACACTTAACAAAGACTACACTTAATGAAATATATATGCCTCGTTTAATAAAACAAACTAATATTTATTACTGCATTTCTAACATATACATAAAAATTTCTAGATAAATATGAAAATTGACATGAATAATAATAATTGATTATATAACAATCCTCAGATTAATTTTAAGTTCTTCCCCCTTTCCCTTCAAATGTATTTTGTATTAAGTTGGACGTCACATTGACCATGAAAAGTATTTCAAGACAAAAAATATTATCTGCTCATTAACACACATACTTTAAAAATCCAACATGTAAATAGAATGTAAAAAAAAAATGTTAGTAAAATTGAAAGAGCAAGTTTTAGAAAAGAGTTTTAAATTATTTTCTCCCCCCTCTCTTCTACCTCTGAAACGCTATACTTAACTTGAAACAAAATAATCTAATATTCCAATACTACTCATTATTTCACATTCACTCCCAATTATACACATATAAAAATATTATTATGTATGTGCATGTTTTATCCCATAATAACAAAATATTATTAAAAACCAAAATAATAATAATATATCAGTTAAAACTCAAATCATAACACCATAAAAAAAATTGTTTTACACATTAATATTGTAAAATTAATAAACAAATAATTTTCATACATTCAAGGTCATTTATGAAGCTCAAAGTTATTTTAGTAAGACATTCTTGTTTTAATCGATCTGAATAGTCTTTAAAGGTTCTTTAAATAAAATATACCACTTTATTGCTAAAATGTTTCTTAAGACTGATATCATAAAGAAAATAGATATAAAAAGTCATATTACCGATCTTTTGTTTGTGGCGAATTTCCAAGGGTTCAAACTTGTCTTGTATAAGATTTATATTTCTGCAGCTACCATTTCCATCTTACTGGGAACAATCTCTTTCTTGAGGTGTATAACTATTTGATGATGGTGACTCTATTGAGGTTATTTGCTTTAGTGGATAATTTGGAAATCATTATATTAATTTTTTTTCCTCTTCCTGTCAAGCATGTGGATGAAATACAGCAGTTGTTTTCACATTTGTAAATTTTCTTGAGTTTAAATCAGTTGTTGTAACAATTAATTGGACTTGATGATTAATATTTATCAGTAGATTAATTCATCTTCTTTGAATGCAGGTGAATGCTTTCTTCCTTCTATTAAAAACATCTTATTTCTCTGGTCAGTTGAAAAGTGTAGAATATTATTTTAGACACATCTTTTCTTTCCTATGTGATGTGCAGCTTCCCCAGATGGTCCAGCAAATGGGACATACATATAATTTTTCTAGCCCGCCATTTCTTATATTTTCAGCATTCAATTGGATAGTTTAATAATCTGAATCATAAACAATAATCAATAATAATTCAAGACAGCTTTTTATATCCAATTTTTAGCTAACTAAACCAATCAGAGATAGCATCACTTGCTATTTTTGGACAAATTTGTTTTAATTAGATCTCTAATTTATTTTCAACTATATTATTTTTCAACTGAAAAGTTTAATCCTTTTTCCAGACACTTTTTGTTTAAAAAAAATAGACTCAATCCTTATTTCCTTTCTTTTCTCTTTTTCCTTTTTTAACATCCAGGTAACACTTCAAATCTTTGAGCTTCCTTCTTTAGATCTTGAGATAAGACAATTTCAAAATTAGAACTCTGACTCATTATAAGCTTCCAAAGTGAAAAACAATTATTTACAAAAAAAATTGCTACAAAGATTGATATCTGATTAAACAGATTTCCTCTTTTAACAAACAATTGTACAAAAAAAAATAATTTGACAGATTTAATACTTCCTTTTTTTTCAATATTTAGGAAATGTAAATTTTTGTATGTAATGTACACACATCCTTCATTCTTTCAAATCATTCATAAACTAACCTTAAATAATATGATTGCTAGCTTAGTAATTATAACCCAATTATTTAATTAAGTCTGTAACTTTTAAATCCCAATTAAAATTAAAGAAAAGCAAAATAAAAGTATAGAATAAAATATTAGAATTGATCAAGCATAGGTTAGTTTTAAAGAAAGTTAAAATGTTTAATATTTGAAATATAAAACAATTAAATAATTTACACATACATTGCCTATATGTATGCATTATAACTTTGCTTTTTAAAGAAAAATTAAATATTAACTAGTTTAAATGTGTGTATTACCTTTCTATCAACACACAAACAAGTAAAGCATATAATTGTTGACCCACTCTCTTTCTGTTTAAAGCTTTTAGAATTTTGATCTGGTAGGGTTTGAACTTGGATGCCCTACAGCTTCATTTATGGTTATATAAAATTGTGATGATGATTTTTGGTTTACCTTTTCTACATGCACATTACTATAAATTTATCTAGTGACTAAATTGTAATGGCACAATATATATATATATGTGACTGTAATATATATATATATATGCTATTATATATATATATATATATATATATATATATATATATTAACAGTCACTGAAAAAGAGTTTAACATATCTGCACTACAAGGGTGCCATTTAGGCATTTGAACCTAGAAAAAATTATATAGTAGGCAGATACTTAAGTTAAGATTAAAAAAATGTTTATATATATTATTCTGACTGTTTGTCCAGTATCACTAGGTCAGCAGAGTAGCAGAGATTTATATTTTATCATAAATTCTTATCTAAGAATATTTTTTTAAAAAAGGACTAAAATAAGTCACTGCCAGTAATTAATACACAAACAACATTTATTTATGCACATATATAATATTTAGTGTTATTATTTTAGTATGTTTACATTTTAAAACTTAACATTATTTTTTAACTTTTATTTTAGATTTTAATTTACATTTTAATTTTTATAAGTTTGCACAGATGGATTTATAAAAGTTTGTTTTATAATGTTGAGTATAGATCGGTTGCACAGATTACAAGGTCAAAAACATTTCAAAATAAAGATAAATGATCAAAATATAAAGTCATTGATGGA
This sequence comes from Epiperipatus broadwayi, assembly GCA_028023455.1. Classification (NCBI taxonomy): domain Eukaryota; kingdom Metazoa; phylum Onychophora; class Udeonychophora; order Euonychophora; family Peripatidae; genus Epiperipatus; species Epiperipatus broadwayi. The sequence goes on from JAQFVV010000319.1 coordinate 439,684, forward strand.
ATTGCAGAGGGAAATTTATAAGAAACCCTATCGCATTCATCATAAGATGCCACATTGACACCAATAACTTAAAAGACATCCGAATAAATACATTTTAGATACTCACCATATGGTATCATTATTTACCGAATGTCTATATATTTTGATCAAATATGAAAACCAAAAATGTAATTAACTGATAACGAATCCATGCAAGCATGCATTTTTATTTAGAGTGTCGAGTATAAATAGACTACATAGATTGCATTTGAAAAGAAAATATTTTATCCCGTATTTAACTTTAGGCTAAAACTCTGCTGTTAAACCAATGTCAATCTCTGTGATATATTGATGTATTCAATGTAATATGAATACGACAGCACAAATATAAGTTAAGAAAAGAAATTGACTCTCATCCAGATAGGAATACTACATCTATCTGATGAGAAGAGCAATAAAAAAAACTCCATAGGAAAGAACTGTGGTCTCCATCTTATAATTCCTTCCATGGGCAAAACGAGAGTGTGTGGCATATACAGCAATTCTGCCCATAGCGAATCTTGTACAACATCTACTAATTACACCAATATATCCAATCCATTGACCTAATTCAGCTATGGAATGAATAACCTAAGATTACCCTCCCCTAATATAACTTTACAAATCTATATAGCCATTCACACCTGACTTAAATTTAACATTTATATAATTTAGTTTGACAAAAAACAGAAATCATAATAAAAACTTAAAGAACAAAAAATGAATAAATAAATAAATGGAAATGATATTACAAAAGAAATACATCAAATAAAATTATAACTAATTAATAAATAATTTAGTTTGATGAGATAGAAATCTATTTCTATTTTTTTTAAATACTGGGAAAGTTTATATTTTATAGTTCTTAGTGTTTTCAAATTAATATTCATTTAAGTTCATAACATGCTTACAGTTTTAGAAATGTTCATTAGTTATCCATTGCTTGCCATTTGGATTCCAGTGTTAAATCCCCTGATGATCCTGTGGTTTTCAAAAAGAAAAAAACGATGTTTCATTTTTTTCTTCTTATTTTTTTTATAACCAATGAAGTAATTGAAAATGCCTTTTTCAATTCCTTCACCTGCAACACTCCAACTTAATACATTTCCATCTTCTCTTAAATTTTCTTGACTCACTACCCATTTATTTTCAAACTTTGTTTTTTATATGTAACTTTTGGATCCAATTGACATTACGTCATTGATGATGATGATGATCCTTCCATTGAGGTCCGATTTCCACAACACCCCTGCACATTTTCTTATTTCATCCATCTCACATGTGGTCTCTTTCTTGGTCTTTTACAATCTCTTGGAATCCAGTTTAAAATTTCAATTGTCAATCTATTATCATCTCTTCTAGCAATATGTCCAGCCCAACTCCATTTCAATCTTTTAATTTTTTCAATAAGGTCAATAATACCTGTTTGTTGTCTTACCCATACATTGCATTTTCGATCTCTTCTTGTTACTCCCAACATACAGCTCTCCATACTCCTTTGAATGGTCTGAAGTCTCTGTATTGCTCTTCTATTAAGTGTCCAAGTCTCAGATCCATAAGTAAGAACTGGTAAAACACATTTGTTAAAAACCATCCTTTTCAAACACAGGCATATTTCCTTTTAGTATCATGTTATTTCTACCAAAAGCACTCCAACCAAGTTTAATTCTATGATTAATTTCCTCCATTATGTTTCCATCTGTATTAATAATCTGACCAAGGTATTTGTAACTGTTAAGTTCTTCTAATTCTTCATAATCAATCTTTATTTTCATATTTTGAGCAAATCGATTAAACATTACTTTAGTCTTTTTAACATTTATCTTTAGTCCTACTTTTCTACTTTCATCTGCTAACTACTGCAACATTTCCTGCAGTTCTGAAGCATTATTTGCAAAAACAACTACATCATCTGCAAAATCTAAATGACTTAAATACTCTCCATTTATTTTCACTCCTTTAGTTTCCCATTTTAATCCACAAAATACTTCTTGCAGCACTGCTGTAAAGAGTTTTGGAAATATGGAATTATCTTGTCTTACACCTTTCTCAATGTTGATTTTTCCAGTATCATTATGTAATCTAATTGTTGCTGTTGCATTTTTATAAATATTCTTTAAAATATGACAATATCCTGGATCTATACCTTGATGATCCAATGCTTTAATCACTGAAGAAATGTGTATAGAATCGAATGCCTTTTCATAATCTACAAATCCAAAACATAATGACAACTCATATTCGTTTGTCCTTTCTATGACTTCTCTCAATACCTGGATATGATCTATTGTACTAAAACCACTTTTAAATCCAGATTGTTCTCTTGGTTGGTGGAAATCCAAAGTTCTCTGTAGATGAGTTGTAATTATCTTGGTAATATATATATATATATATATATATATATATATATATATATATATATATATATTGTAATGGAAACCCGGTGATCGAAAGCTTAAACTTCTCTATTATTTATATATAATGGGGAATTCTTAAAATTCAAGATTGTCCACATTTTCCACTACCACAAGCAGAGAGAACATATGGACATAAATGAGTCTATATCCATACTTGAATGAACCTGTATGCTATATGGGTATAGCCCCAGGTTATATTTCCCAGTCAACTATCTCCTGACTGCTGTAAGATTTTACTGAGTTACAGCACTTGGATATTTATAAATTTTAATCAGATCAAAATACTGCACCACTAGCTTCACGTGTTAATTCAGTACTCACAATGAGTAATAATTATTTCCCAACCCCTACGAATATATTACTTTTGGAGTGGCGAAGAAAGAGATGAAACAGATTTAAAATCAATAAAAGATATTTAATACAATAAATTATAATAAAAAGAAACACTCTAAATCATTTACAAACTATAAAAACAGATTATTTGCTATAATGCTACAAATAAAATATAATAGAAGATCCTATAAATGATTGTAATCTGTGAAAATAAATTATCCCTTTATAGTCATTCCAAATATTAGAAGGAGTCTAATTAATGTCTATCTCATTAATATCTGAGATTGGCAATTGCATTAAATTAAAAGTATGTGCACATAAGTTATATAAAATGTATCATACGTAATTACCTAGGTTATTAACTTTTTGATTTAACTTGGAGTCTTGCTGACTGCCCCATGGAATTTCTCCACTTCTTTAGCAGAGAACGGTTGCCCTTTGGTTAGATTTGATTGTGGGAACTCCTCTGTATTTTGGACATCAAGGACAAGGCAAAAATGAACCCTCTGGCAGGCACTACATCGGCAGTTGTTACATCGAGATGCGAACCATTAATGCACTAGAATCTGGATCGACCGGAGATCGCGACTGGCCCTTAGCCACATATTCTTGAAGCTTCCCTTATGTTGTAGTTTGTTTTCATACAGTTTCAGTCTGCTATGTCGAGGTCCTTTGACTCAGCTTTCTATTCTTTTTTCCCAAATTTAACTTTTCATGTCTGCTTTCTATTATATTTTTCTGCTTCTTATCAGAGCAGTGTCCTCACTGAAGTTTCGACCAATACTCTCCTTTAAGTAATTAATTAATGTCCTTTATTTTTCAAATTCTTTCCTTATCTTGATCTCCTGCTTGGTTTTTCTTTCACACCTTTTTACTTTAAAATGCTTTCAACAACTTATACAAAATTACTTTTAATTTGATATAATTTTATAATATAATATTTTACATTTATTTATCAACCACTTTCTTTAATAAAATTATTTCATTTTGACATGCAATAAACCTTGCTCTCTTTATTCATACATTCACATATGCATTTCATTTTCATCAAAATGTGTAATTTTAAGAACAGATCTTTATCTTCTGTTGTATTCTAAATTTTACTTATATTTTATTAAACTCCCCAACTATCACTTTTTTTACATCATTAAGTTTCTATTTTATTTATATTTCCTTTCTCATTTTTTTAATCTTACACTAAACACATGATATCGATATTTCTAACTTTAATATTTCTATTCATTCTAAAATCTGAACTTTGGAGGGTAAAAGATAAGAATCTTTTCGATTCTAATTCCCTCTCTTTTCTTAATTAAAACATTTCTTTGTTTATAATTTTTTTAACCTCACTTTTTAATATTCCAAACACAATATTTATTATTCTGTAAATGTTAAATATCTATATGTGTGATCACAGTATGTGTGATCATCACAATTTATATATATATATATATATATATATATATATAAATTATATATCATATATATATAGATATAAGATATACATATATATATATATATATATATGTAATCTTATTTTGTATATGCTTTATTTTGAATCATTTTGTTTTCTCTAGGGTAAATAAAGATTAACTGAGGAAGAAATTCCACCATGAAATCTGGATCAAGGAGATTTATCATTTTAAGTCCTCAAAATTATATACGACCATTCTTGTTAACTTATTTTTTTTTGTAAATATATACTATGATACATTATAGTTAATATTTACTAATGCTGTAATTTGAAGAATGTACACATAAAAATGCGATGGTAGGGATCTCTTCAGGTCTTAACCACAAGCTTTGCATTTAAATAAAGTTATAGTTATTAATAAATGTTAACTCAATATTCTTTCAGGAAATATATGCTATTACACAATATAGTTTATTAATAATTGTTACTGAGTTGTTGAAATCCATCTGATCTCTGTTTAATAATCATCATCATTATGCAGTTGCACCACTAAAAGTTTGATCATCATCATCATTATGAATTTGCACCATTAAACGTTTGATCATCATCATTATGCATTTGCACCATTAAATGTTTGATCACCACTATCATTATACATTTGCACCACTAGATGTTGGATCATCACCACCATTATGCATTGCTCTCCTAAATGATTGGTCACCATCGGTAAGTTCACATGGGTATATTTGGTTGAAAATTAATTAAATTTATCCCTAAAGAGAGCTGACTGCAAGTACACCCTGTGTTTTAATTCTGTGGTGTAATAGGGCCTGTAAAGGAAAATGTAATGAATATGCACTAGTCTAGATTACAGTAAAATATCTTAAGTAAATTATGAGCTAGCATACTAAATGTAGATGTGTTTTGGAACTAAGCATTTCATCATGTCATCTTTAGCATTCTACTCTAGGGCTTAGACCTAACAGTAGTGAGATGCACTCCCTCTGTTATATGCTATTTCTGATTCAGTAATATCTGGTGCACCCAAATGGAACATCAAATCATGGACATCAGAATATTACTTGTTGTAGGTTGTTTGACACATTGTGTTCAAATTATCCAACTACTTAGACTTATTTATGGCATCCTGTCCCACACCACTTTTTTATTTATGTGTATGTTTCATGTATATATTTCTGAGAAGCATGCCTAAAATTATAAATTTTAGCTTTTTAATATTTTTTATTATTTATTAATTTTTTCTTCATAATAAATACACAGGTGCAGCTTAGGTATATATATATTTATTATAGGAGCAAACATACTAACAAAATAATAATTTTGTAAATATTTTATTATACATTGTGTATAAAACTTTTTCTTTTTAAATGATTATTTTTTAATCAAACTGAATATTTTTGTAAAATCTAAGATGGAAGCTGCACTTATTAATTGTTCAAAAGTAATTAAAGGGGGGGGATTTAATATAGTTTTAATCTGGGGAAGGAATTTTTAATTAAGATTTTTATTGATAATAAAATGGGGAATAAAACTAATGGATCATACATTTGTTATAAACATTTTTGTCAAAAATATTTCTAATCTGGAAATAGATTTGAATATATTTTTGGAACATTATCTAACAATTGCATCTTCTAGAATGATGGACAAAGAAAACTTAAGAGTTGGTTAGATCAATGATTAGATTTTGAGTTAGAAATAAAAAGTTAAAAGCATTACACAAATACCTGAAGGGGATATAAAGTGGGCTGATTTTAAACACCAAAGTTTAGCTACTATTGAGAAAACTGTGTTAACATAATTCATGCTGGTGTGAAATTCAAATGATGATTAAGTAGAAAGCCCATCACTTTTCTAAACCCATGAAGGGTGTCTTCTGCTGTTTTACAATAAAGTAAAAGCCCAGCCTGAGAAATTTGGAATGCTGATCAGAAGCCTGCTGTTACCTAGGAACTGGCCTGGCATGGATCCTTAACAGCCATGCATGAGCTGGTTTTTCAAAATGGACTCTTAAAATTGTATGAGTTTAATTATTTTCAAGCTGGCACCTGGAAGCAAATCTAACCTAAATAATCTCATCAACATTTCTTTCATGACTGATTTAAATTTGTATTTTTCTACTATGTAAATATGTAATTTTCTCACAAATAAATTTAATAATTCTAATTCTCTCTCAAATGCTCCAGCTTTCTTTAACTTTGGTGTGGTCATTTATTTATATAATACTTGATTTCATATGTCTGTTTTAGTTATTATTAATATGCCAATCCTAATCAATATGATGAGCTGAATTTCTAAAATCATTTCTTTCATCTTTTTAAGTAAACTGCCATGACTGCAGATTATTAATGTCCTCTCAAAACATAATGTATGATTAATTAATATGCTTGTTAGATTGTTTTTTGATATGTTGGTTTATTATAAAAATTGTTATTTGTTCTACTCCAAATATAATAATGTAATTCTACATGGGGTAAGTCCATCACTCAAGCTAATTAATGTAAAAATCTTTTAAAATATTATTTTTTAAATTCTGAAAGGGTGACCTATTAGTTGTTTACTACGCCATTGTTAGTTTTTTTTAATTTTTTATACTCTTAAAACATCAAATATTTAAATATTCTAGTTATTATTAAAATCCACAAAGGTGGGATTGAATTATTTTAAATAACAGAAGAGGAAGGAGAGTTCTCAATGTATTTTTTTGTTAAAAGAAATCTTCTCTCTCTCTCTCTCTCTCTCTCTCTCTCTCTTCTCTTTATATATATATATATATATATATATATATATATATATATATATATATATATATATATATATATATATATATATATATATATATATATATATATATATATATATATATATTATAGTGTTATTACTAATAAAATACCCATAATGAAAAAAGCAAATGAGTGATTCTGAGGACATTAAAAATCTGGAAGGAACTCAATAGGCTAACAATCTTGATCTCCAACAACAGATGATACTGATGTTCAAATGTATGGAGAGTGTGATTAGTACAATGTCTAGAAAGCTTGAGAAGCCATCTGAAAAATTAGATGAACTCTCTATGAAGTTTGAGTAGCAGTCTCATTCTCAAAAACAGATGTCTGGAAAATTAGACAATTTTAAAATTAAAGATGCCAGTTTAGAGTTTAAGATGGCTGATGTTCAGGAGTTTGTGAAAGAAAAAATAGAAGCTGCTACAGTAAAAACAATGGAAGAAATTAACCAGAAATTTCAGTCATTGGAAAACTGTTGTAAAGCAGTCAAAGGTGAATATGATATTAAGCTAGATGAAATTTAGACTAACATCAAAGCACTCAGATGTTCACCTAAAAAAAATTGGTAATAATTTTAAAATCTATAAGGAGAAGTTAGATGGCAGGCTGAAGAAGTTTGAATCAGGGATAGTAGATTCAAGAAGTCAATTGAAACAAATAATAAAACAAATTAGTAAAATTATATGTAAGGTTCAGAAGTGGAGTCCTATAGTCAGACCAGTTTATTAGTAAAATTAAGGCAGTGATAGAAGTTAAGCTTCAAGATATTAGTGAAAATCACTTAACTTTTGAAAAAAGTATGTTTAAATCCATGACAGAATCCACAGCAGAAAGTAAACAAAAATTGGGAAACATTAAAAATTACTTGATGAGATTGGAAACAAGTCCATGGTAGAAATAAACCAACTGAGAAGGATTAGTGGAAAATTTAATGGTGATTTACAGAGAGGGTACAGAAAAAAGTGTATGAAGTGATGAATAAATACGAAGAATAGCCCGATGAATTAAAGAAGTTCAAGGAAGGAAAAAAATAGATCATGGAGAATGGAGTGGATCAAATGCAGTTAGAGACTAGGATGGGAAATATTCAGCTAAAATATGCTGGAGATTCAGAAAACTCAAGAGAGAAATTGTAATTATATTGACCACAGCACTAAATGTTATGTGAATAGAATAGAGACCTGTAAAGAAATGCATGGTTCAGATGGTAATATTACCAGTCCCAGTCCAGGCCAGATGTTCCCAAAATTGTTAGGAAATGATCCTATAACCTATACTATGAAAAGCACAGATGCCATCATGGGTGAATCTACTGCTCTTATTTTCTTCAATATTAAGCCATTTAAGGGGAAATATTTGAAAACCCTCTGAAATTTCTCCAAAATCTGGAAGAGTTGTTTACCTTGTGCTCATTCTCAGAGAGAGAAAAGCTTGATATCTTTAGCAACCACCTTTATGCTGAAATAAAAGATTGATGACAGTCTGTATATGATTGTCCTCAAACATATGGAGATTTTAAACACATGATATTATCTAGTTTTTGGGGTGAAAATTGCCAAGATAATATATGCTATCAAATCACCCAGGAAAAGTATAATGCTAATAGTAATAGCTATACACAACTTTTTCATGGACAGGCAGTCAAGCTTAAAACTTTGACTGCATTTCTGTTGTGTGAGCACCATATAGTCAGGATACAGAGGCATAATTTACCTCAACAGACTGAGCAGATCTTAATCACTGGTGACAAATGCATAATTGATGAGTATCAGACTTCCTAGACATTTTTTAGACAAATGAGTATGATACATCAACTAGATTCAAATATGGAATGGATGCTAAAGATTTTTATAATTATTCAGCTGCAAATATTAATGTTACACCTATAAGAAGCCCTTACCAAGGTAGCGGATACCAAAGCAGTCATAGTCATAAAAGATCAACTCCTTTACCTAAAGTTGATAAGTACCCTGGTGTAGTTAATAAGAAATAAGATGATGATCCACCTTTTGTTAGTGGGATACAACCCTCCCCGTAAAGAGTGATAAGACAAATTAATGCGACTTATGTGTCACCTTCATGTAATACCATAATCAGGTTAATAAGCAAGCAAACAGAATAGAGAAAAGCTATTGGTAGATTATGGATATGATTATGAAAGATAGCAGGTTAGAATGTAAGTTTCATAAAACTTGATGAAATAATTTCAAAAAAAATAAGTTTTCTTCATGGGGGAGGGTGTAAACTGTAACCTTATATTTGAGTACAAATATATAGCTTGGTGGAACTGATTTAAAATTTGTCTATCTTCTTCTAAGTGACTTGATTATTATCATGGATAGCATTTTGTATATACTTGATACTTGTATTCAAATTGATTTAATGATGAGATTGTGTAGTTTTATTTTTGCTTTGCTTATTATATATTTTATCTCATATATTAGTTAACTATTTTCCAGTCACCGAGTCAGACAAGCTGTACTTAACCTGCAAAAACCATCAGCACATTACATTAAGTTAAGTAAGGTAAATAAAAAACAAACAATGATTGTTTGTTTTCTCTTTAACTAATCCTAAAAAAATAAATGTAGTGGTTAAAATGATTTATTTAGTTAATTTAACTTTAATTAGTTGCTAGAATTATTTACACATTTTTCTCTTTTATTTAAGCAGAAATATACAAATGAGGAGAAATGTTATTGGGTAAAAGGGAAAAGAGAATGTCTAGAGATTTTTTTAAAAAATGGAGATAGTAACAGCAAGTATCTACAGAACAGAAAAATCTTTTTTTTGTTGTTAAATATATAACAACACGAAGATTCCTTTTTTAAACAAAGTTTAAAAACAGAGAAAGAAGCAAAATTAATGTTTTTCTTATGTAATTCAAACATGCAGTACAACTAAATGACTTTCAATTGTCAAAAATACAATCAAATCTCCAAAATTATGTTTTGATTTTCTGTTCATATATGAAAACCATAAATAAACATTAATACTACTATTTTATAATTTATATATAAATAATAACAATTGCTTTCTAGTTTTTATCACATTTCACAGTAATATGTTTTAAATTAATTGTGCATCATTATCAAGCTAAATGTTGCTTCATCACTTGTAATCATTCAGAAAATAGTGGGAAAATAGCTGAATCTGATATTACAATGTTCCACAATTTGTTAGCCATTTGTAACAGTACAATAACAAGGCAGAGTTATTAGAATATGGGAAATTATCTTCATCCCCATATAAACAATATATATAATTAAATATAAAAAATGAGCAAGAAATATCAGCATAGCACTACCAATAAGTTCACACAAGTGATAATTATTCCTCATTATGAATAAAAAATAAATCAACACAATCTTATGATTATACTTGAAAGTGGTCCAATATAAACCAAGTTAATTATTTAGATACTGCCAATCTCAGGGCAGTAATATAAACAATAATTATCTGGATGCACAGACTCAGGTGCTAATCCATAAGTATGTAAACATTAAGAGTAATTGTGAGATACTAAAACATGCTGATCATCATCAATGCTCTTTAGCCACATTATTTCATTAAAGTGTAGTGAACTATGAACTAAATTTGTAAAGAAATAATAAATAAAACAAAATGTAGTATACAGACATTAAACGACCTCTGTTTTGCATGAGTTAGTATTATCATCAAATGGATGTCCATAACACTCAACATAAACGCCTATTCCATAAATAACTGTTATGCACAAATCTAGCTCAAGACCCAAGAACACTATAAACTATTACTGTAGCAAAAGAAAAGTAACTAAATAAAGCAGCTTTAAGCCAATAAACATCACATGATCACCATTTCTCATGCTGACTTATAACTGTTATTAAAGCAGGAAAACTCTCTATACATCACCACTCAGTGCAAGCCAGAGTGGCTTGCCCTGAGTGACAATATGTATAGAGAGTTTTACTTGTTTTAATAAAGCAGCTTATTATAAATCACTTTAAATAATTTTTAAGTTTATTTTATTATAAGTAGATAGGTTTATTGGAATTGCTTAAAATATCTTAGAATACCAAGCTATCATAAAATAAATTCACAAATCCTGTAATTTATGAAACAGAATTTGAATATAATAAAAAATTAAGTTTAAAAATTATTTTTAAAACAATTTTTTAATTACTAATTGATTAAAAATAAACAATAAAATGACGTGATAGTATGAAACTTTAAACATCCACTTCATCAAAAAAATATATTTTCATAAAAATTATAATCAATCAGTTGATTTCTATTTATAAATTAACTTTTAATTAATTTAATTATTTTTAAAAAATAACTATGATTTGGAAAATAACACTTTGAAAAGAGAAAAACATGAAGACAAAAAAACTTAGATTTACAAAAAAATAATTTTTTAAAAAACTATTTCATAATTTTAAAGAGAAAGTTGACTGGATCTTTTTTAAAAAATATGTTTCACAATTTAAAAAGATTATCTTAAGGAAAATATTTAAAATATCAAATTTAAAAAAAAAAAATATTACTTTTATATAATTTTTTTTTTTAATAAAAATGTAGTTTATTGAGCCTTATTTTAACTGAGCTTAACAAGCATGGCTATACATATCTAACAGTCAACCTAACAGCTACTGAAGGCATAGGTATCTTAATAAATAACAAACACCCTCCTAACAAGTTTAAGATCCCCTACCAAGATAAGAACCTTATCTGTGCCAACCTAACCTATGGCAATAGCATAATCAATGCATTTTATGTCTACACCTGCAATAGCCATGCAATATTCCTTCCGATCATAAACACTATAAATATGATAATGGCCAACAACAACTCACCAGCACTCCTCTTTGGGGACTTCAACATCTCCTATGATCAGTTTACAAACAAGTATCTTCACTTGCTCAACAGACATTTTAATAATGGCAGGGGCTTCTTTCCTCATAATGCCTATTCTTACTACACCAAGCGATATTACACATTAATAGATCTGATGTTCTACACCTCTGAACTCCATCATGGTCTGGAAGCTACTCTTCAACCTGTTCCCTTCTCCGACCATCATGCTATTATCACCACAATACAATTAATCAACTACTCCTCATCCTTTCTCAACAGGTCAAACAGAATGTTAACTAAAGCTTCCATGACTGAAGCCATTGTATGAAACTTACATCCTCTTCCACAAAATCAACCTACTGAAAAGGCCCCCAGAAGAGGCGTGGTTTGCCTTCATTGGGATAATCCAATCCTTGATTGCTCACTATACTAAAAACAACAAAGGGCCAGCTACACTTATTAATGAGCTTGATCATATCAATAATAAAATAAAGACATGCTCATCTGAACCAGATCATATCAAACACCTTCTATCACTAAAACTTCAGTATAAGGAAAAACAGATGGCTAGTGCGAAGTATATTTCTATTAAAAGATCACAAAACTTTTTTACTACCCAACACTGCTGGAGTCAGGGATATTTGTGATGGGCCTTGGGAGCTAAGAAAAAACTTAACACCCCAACCTCCCTCATTGTCAATGGAAACTATGTCACAGGTCATCACATGATTGAACACATTGGTCGTCACTTCAAAAACTGACTTCAAAATAACTTTCCAAAGACCATCAGTGAATGGCTGGATCACCCATATTCTATAAACTATGGAATAACAGCATCTGATCTTAAAAAACATCTACCAGCACTTTCTGACAGTTTTCAACCCAGGATGCATGCTATACCAAGGTTTCTATTTTCCCACCTTGGTAACTTTGCTATCCCATCATGATGAACATGATCAATCATCTATCCACTAAAAGAAGGGAAATAAATAACCTCTACTTGATTGCCTTATTTATCAAGAAGAACAAAGATCCAACCAACATCCTTAACATAAGGCCTATCTCCATGACACCAATTTTAATCAAAGTTATTGAAGGTGTAATTAAGGAGAAAATCCAGCAAAATTTTTTAGACAATATTATTCAGTAACAATATGCAAGAAAAGGATCTTCAGCCCTGACAGCAATGGGTGAAGTCAAGATTCTCCTTGATCACATTAGATCTAATCACTTATCAAAACCCATTGCTGTCCAGCTAGACATAACAGAGGTTTTTGACTCAATCAATATTCACACACTTCTCACTTTTCTTAAAGACCTCAACATTCCCTCTCAATTTATACATATTCTGGAGAATCTTCTCTACAATAAGCTAATTCACATCTCCTTAGATGGATTCTACACAGATGGTTTCTCCCCTGACCTGTCTATTCCTCAAGGATCTTCTTTAAGTGCTATCCTTTTTATATGCTATCTCAACCCCCTGTTGAGAGATATAGAAATCTCATTTACTGGAGTATTCATTCCTCGCATCAAAAAATCCTTCAAGTTGTTTGCATATATGGATGATGTCCTCATAATACTACCCTTTAAAAAACATCTCCCAGCACTCTACAAAATTTTGGATAAATTTTCCCTTAATTCACAACTCAAATTTAACTCCAACAAATCTTCATGTTGGAAAATTCTATCGGGAAAGAAAGACTCATCTAGATTTTTAGCTGAACCCCAGGACTTTCTTGGCTTCACTATCTCCATGTCTCAAACAGCCATGTCAAAATACTACAGAACTCCTTAATCAATTCCACATCTCAGATTATACAGTCCCTTTCCAGGGTGTATCTCTCCATACAAAGAAAACTAGAGCTACTGAACATTAAAATCATGTCTAAGATAGCATACTTCCTCCCCATCATGACAGCAACAAAAGCCTTTACCAAAAAAATTAATAGTCTATGTGCTAAACTCTTTTGGAAAAACAGTACATCTATAAGCATGACAAGGATGCAATACCATCACAAATCTAACAGGATGTCTTTCACTCCATCTTCTCAATTATCTTTCAAAAATCTCACACATTGATTCATAACCTCTTACAAAAGCACAATTCCTTTAATGTATCTGAGACCATTCAACCAACAGACAGACCTCATCCTCAAAAATGCTGGTTGGACCAGGTTCCCCAGCTTCTCAATCGATTTACATCTACTTTACAAAATCCATGTAATACAAAAATCACCATCTGGGAAGCCCACCATAGAATCAACTCTGAAATCAACTCAATTTTGCCAATGTTTGGCATCACTAATCATAGAATTACTTTGATATTCATGTTCTTAGCTTTAGAGCCTAAATTTTTAAACAACCTAATAAAAGTAAACCTGGGAGCCATGCATACCAACTGGTTCCTTCACCACAAGAGGTTTCTTAACAACATTGACCCTACCTGCCCAATATGCAAAAGGCATGATGACATATTGGACCACATAATTCACTCATGTACTGGACTTGGAAGTATCAAACTTTTAATTTTCCAAAATACAAAAATTGATATTTACAGAATCCTCTCGCTAAAAGAATCTCTACAAAGTAAACAGTTTCCAATTATAAGAATGTCAGTATTTCTCACCCACTCTATCTGGAATGTAAAATGCAAATTAGTATTCACAACTCCTCCACCAGACCCAGACAGTCTATTCATTTCTCTTTTAAACAAAATCAAGCAAAAAGACATGATACTTTCCTCCAAATTTCTATTTGAAGAAACCTGGAATCTATTCCAAATTCCAAAGCCCAATATATGTCCAGATAGCTGATGACAACAATCTATAAACCACATGATTTATTTCATACCCTGGATTAATATCTCCATAAATCATCCACTATCAATCCAGTAGTGTCATTATAGACTCCTGTTTAGTCAATGTACTGTAAAAAGTTAATGTATTAAAAAACCAATATTCTCCCTAAATAAAATTCTTTTAAAACTAATATCATAAATTTTTTAGCATTCCTTTCTTATTAAAAAAAATTCTTGCAAAAAAGAAAAACAAAATAATCAGATAATTAAACTGGTTTGATTTTTTGTAATGAAGAGAGATAAAAAGAAAAAAAAAACAACTGTAAATAAAAATAAAATTGATCAAGCCATTAAAATTTTATTATTTTTTTAAATACTCTTAAACATAAAACTTTATCTTTCTTAAAAAGCTACAACTAAATATTAAACAATTTACTAAAAAAAGATTTTTTTTTCTCATGGTACATTTTTTTTAAAAAATTAAAAGCAACTTGTAATTAACTAAAATTATTTAAAAAAAAGAAGAGAAGATATTTATATGATTTTATATTTATCTCCTTTTTTACCATCAACTGCAATCTACAATAGATATTAAAATAAGCATATTATAATTAAAAAAAGATTTGATAATTATTTTAAAAAATTGTCTAGTCTGTTACTACTATCATGTAGAATGAAAAATAAAATATCTAACTTATTTCAGATCTATTATTATTACAATAATGTGCATAGGAAAATTAAATATTTTCTTTATTAATTAAATAACCCTAAACTAAACCTAAGGAACATGCTGCCAACCTGTGTAAGTATTTTTAATGGAGCTATGTAACCAAGTAGTTACAATATGCATCTAATAATTATGCCTTATTTAGGCAGCATGAACTAAAATAAAAAATATCCTATGAGAAAAAAATTAAATCTGTTGCAAAGATGTATATATGTAATGAGTTCCACATTAGTGGCATTATATTGAAAATATCCATATCTTGGGAGTATGTTGTTTATTTCTCATTACTCATATTAGTAGAATCATATTATAAAAAATATGTAATTGTCATATTTGTATAGTCAGCAAAAACTAATTCTATGAACCAAGCAATCATCACTAAGTCACATCTCTATGTGTATCACAACTATAAATATTGACACAAACAATACAAAGTTGAACCTTATTCCATATGCTCCCAGGACAATTTCTACATCACTACAGCATTTGATGTTAGCATATATGCCTTTTTCTTATATATTGATGATATCACGGATATACAAAAGACTCTTAAATATAAAATAATGTGAATTGTGATAAACAAGACTGAAATGTGACAGGTAATGAATAAAAATAAATTGATTAGTAGTAATAAATTAAAAACAAAAGAGAATTAAGTTCTTATAATAGATTTTAACTTTAGAATTATATTGCTTTTCTCACAAATGAAAAAAAAATTAGCACCTAAACAGTGTAATTGTCATTAACATATATACAATAATGTGATTAAAAACTCTATATGTTTTAATAATCTCCAAGGTGGGTATTCTAAGACAGTTTGACTATTAATTACTTCTTCATTAAGCAGGGTATTTATTTAACTACATCAAATCACAACAGTAATAAGTGATTTCAGTAAACTTAGAATTATGACTGACTAATGTTTGCAATATCAGATGTTAAATACATTAAAAATGTATGCAGTTCTAGGCTATAAAAACCAGAACTATATATGTTGATGAAACAGAGGTGGAGTATGCTCACTTTGGCAAAGCTATACCCAGAAATTTTCTCAAATTAGACAGTCATATGAAGCAGGAATGAAGGTCTGCTGCTATAACAAGAAAGAACCTTATTACTATCAGACAGGAAATTTGCCTGCAGTAATGGTAATATTAAGAACAACAAAAAAAAAATTACCTGAGTATGTATATATGACAGATGCATCTGCCTTGGTATGAAAACTTATCAAAAGAAAATTCATCCAATCCACATTCATAACACCATTATGATCAGCTGCTTGCAAAAAATATGAATTAAAAAAGGTTTATATAAATAACCCAGCAACACTTTATTTAAAGAAGGAATGAACAATAAATATTTTAAAAATATTATGCTTAGAAATTAAAAAAAAACAAGTGTAAGAAGCCATGTTACAAGTTTGTAAAAGTTGTCATGTATTACTTTACTTGGGTAAATTAAGGCTTAAAAGGTCTTCACAATATAAAAATTAAAAAAAAACAATAAAAGATTCGAATAATTATTTTGTAACTAAGAATCCATCCTAAAAATCATAAACACACATATTAGAGAATATAATATCCATATGCTAGGTTGAAAAGTCTCTGATTTACATTTGAAACATTTATGAGACTAATGTAAATTAAATGACATTTATTTGTTCCTTTAAAAAAGTAATATAAATTAAAAAAGCTGTTTTTCTAATCTTGATAATTATGAAACATCAAACATTAAGCTCTTTTTCTATAGTTAAGTCATTCTAGAAACTTGATATATGCAAATTAATATGACAAAATATAAGAAAACAACTTTTTTATTTAATAGCATTATGCCAGTTTTCATCAGATTCTCACCAGAATCATAGTGCAGAATAACTTCTTGCAGTTGAGAGTCTAAATATATAGTGGTTGAAAAATATGTAAATTTGTCCCAGTATGCAAATTATGTTGCATTGCTTTGATAGTAGGATGAAAGTGTCTTTTCTGTTAATTGAATGCGAGTCACATGCAATTGCCCATGTTTCTTTAAATTTTCTTTTTCTATCATTTCTCTCTGTGCAAACTACATAATATTTGAGGAAGAAAAATGTGTCTTTTAGATATCTCATGTTCAACAAAGATTAACTTGTGTTTGTGACTTAATTGTGTTTTGCTAAATAAATATGTATGCTGGGCAATTGTCATTGATCTATTAGTCTCAGATTCTCTATAAAACACTACACTGCATAATAAGGCAAGGCATGAGATCTCACATATGATTTGGAAAATGTACTTCAAAAGGAGTTTGATTTGTGGTGTTGTGTAGAAAGTTGTTGAGAAAGAAAGGTGATCTGAATCCAACTCTGAATCAGTCCACACAGACTTTTTGGCGTTTTGTTTAAATATGAGGTATATAAGAATCATGTTTTAGGCAGATTGTTGTTATTGGGAATTTTGTTAATGCTTTTATAAATTTTTTCTACAGGAGACCTACATTCAATTAACAGCAAAGATCCTTGCATTCAACTATCAAAGAAATGGATCATATAATTTGCATACTGGGACAAATTGACACATTTCTCAACCATAATATATTCAGACTCTCAATTGCAAAGTGTTATTCTGCAGTATGACTCTGAGGAGAATATGACAAAAGGTGGCTTAGTGCTATTAAATAAAAATTTTGTTTCCATATATCTTTTCACATAAACTTGCATATCTCAAGTTTTGAATCCGATGAGTTTCAATTGAAATGCATGATTGGTATATTATAGAAAAACAACAGTTTTAAAGCAAGTGAAAAAGAGCAATTCAAACATTATTGCACCTTTGCTTAATTAGCTTTATTTTAGGGAGGGAAAAATGATTTTTGAAATTTAACAGACGAAAATATATTTACAAAATAACATTCCCTCAAATAATATTTTAATTTGCAGAGCGCAGATAGTTGAAACTGAAATAACTTGAGAAAGTGCCAAATATCTTTGCATTCATTACACTACTTATCTGACAGCCAATCAGATGTTATGATGGCTGTGACAATCCTTTTCTCATAAAATATTTGTCAAGTGTTTACAGTTTGATTGTCACATTCATCATAACATAATGAGTGCAAAGAGATTTGGCAAAGTTATTTCAGCTTCCCTCAAATACTAAATCAAGCATACATATATATATATATATATATATATTGTAACGAGCACAGACGTTCGTTACATTGTTTTTTTTTTTTATTAAACATGAAAGTAAATTAAAAAGTTCGCATTTAAAAATTGTCTTTAAGAATTAAAAATTGAAATTAAATATCATCTTAAACTCTTATATATTAAATCGCACAGATAATAAAAAATTATTAAAATAAAACTTTATTAAAGAAAAAGTATTTTAAAACTAAATTTTAAAAAGATTTGGAAATAAAATTATATCTTTAAATTTATCTTTAAATATATCTTTGATTTGGAAAACAGGTTAATTAATCAGAAATGGAAATGATAAATTTAATTAGTCAAATGTAAACCAGCCTTGGGCATTTAAATGTAAAAACATAGATCAGATAGAAAAACAATAGAAACTGTTAGCAAATAAGAAGAAATCCCTATGAAATCGGACCGCAGCGAAAGGACCATCGCATCGGTGACGTAATGTAAATTCAATCCTTCACATTAATATAAAAGGAAAATTAGGAAATTATTAATCAGTGAGAGTTATTGATGATTATTACGATGTAACAGCTAGGTGTTAGTGCTGAGGGGATTGAAAAAGACGCACAGCTTCAATCCCTTCAGTTCTGCTAAGAAAGGAAGAAAAATGAACCATCGTTTCTACATTGAGGACCAACTACACTAAAAAATCTCCGGATGAATAAATAAATCGGCCAACAGGATACCAATCTTCGGACGATGTGGGAATTCACGTTCAAACGGCAAGGAATATATGAAGATGAACTATTTAAATAACCGTAAGAACTTTAAAATTTATGAACAGTAAATTAAAAACTTTCCAGATTTAAATAATTGCAATATTATTCTATCTGACCAACATTATTTATTAATTAGTTATAATTTTATTTAATGTATTTATTTTGTAAAATCATTTCCATTTATTTATTTTTTGTTCTTTAAGTTTATTATGATTTTTGTTTTCCGTTAAATTAATTATAAAAATGTTAAACTTAAGTCGGGCGTGAATGGCTGTATAGATTTGTAAAGTTATATTAGGGGAGGGTAATCTTAGGTTATTTATGTCGTTGTTAGATTGGGTCAATGGATTGGATATATTGATGTAGTTAGTAGATGTAATCGGAGATTCGCTACTGGCAGAATCGTTTATATATACGCCGCACTCACCCGGTTGCCTATGGAAGGAATTATAAGACGGAGAACGCAGTTCCTTTCTATGGAGTTTTTTTTTATTGTTCTTCTCATTAGATAGATGTAATATTCCTATCTGATTGAGAGTCAATGTCTTTTCTTAATTCTTTTGGTGCTGCCGTATTTTGTATTACATTGAATACATCGATATATCAGATGGATTGATGCCAGTTTGACTGCGAATTTTAGCCTAAGGTTAAATAGGGATAGAATATTTTAATTTCAATGCAAATCTATGTAGTATTCATACTCAATTCTAAATAAAAATGCATTAAATTTAAGTTGTTTATAGATGCTTGCATGGATTGTTTATCGGTTAACTATGTTTGTGTTTTCATATTTGATCAAAATATATAGACATTCGATAAATAATGATACCTTACGGTGAGTATCTAAAATGTATTTATTCGGATGTCTTTTAAGTTATTGGTGACAATGCAAGTATCTTATGGTGAATACTATTGGGTTACATATAAATTTCCCTCCGCAATTGTCAGTAATCAATAATTTTATATTTTGGTCACTTATGTTTACTTTGGAATGTTTTTAACCGTGTAATCTATGTAACCGATCTATAGCAACTTATTATAACAAGCTTTTATAATCCCATCTGTGTGAACTTAATTAAAATGTAAAATTAGAATGTAATAGTAATTAAACGTAAATTAAAGTCAAAAATCAAAGTTAAAAAATAATGTTAAATGTTAAAATGTAAAACTAATAATAAAATAATTTTAAATCTTATATATATGTGCATAAATAAATGTTTGTATGCTAATTACTGGCAGTGGCTTATTTTATTTATTTTTTTTTATGTTGAAATCTAATTAGATAAGTTATGATATTATTAAATCTCTGCTACTCCCTGAGCTAGTGACAATGGGCTAGCGACCGGAACTAAAAAAAAAAAAAAAAAAAAATTTTTTTTACTTACATATCTGCCTACTCTATAAATTTTTCTAGGTTCAAATGCCTAGATGGCGCCCTGTAGTGCAGACTACGTTAAGTCATCTTTCTCCGGATCGTTACAATATATATATATATAATTGAAATAATAAATTTAATGGTTTACAAACTATTACAAACAATCCTTAAATCTGCAGAAGTACTTTTGGTTAATTTCTTAAACCTGCCTCAACTGCAATTAAATTCAAAAACAAAAGTGGAAGCAACGTCATCATTTCAAATTCCATGAATCTTGTATTTTAATGTTAGTAGCTTGTCGATTTGTTAAATTTATTTTATTCCTGTTTATAAAAATTGCCTCTTTAATTTTTCTTTTACTATGGTTTCTCTCTTCATGAAGAATTTTCACATTTTCAAAATTAAATTTAAATTTATATTTACATGTTTTTTCGTGATCAAAGAAAATTGAAGAAGATATTAAATCACCATTATTTTTATTTTTTACATGCTTATATAACAATTCATGTTCCTTCAATCTCTTCTCAATTCTGCATTTAGATTCACCTATATATGATAGCATATAATCACAAAAAATTTGATATATGGCATTACTTTTCTGCTTGACAGGTATGGCATCCTTAGAATTATTGACTAATTTATTAATATTGTTTGAAACATAGAATGAAACATTAAACACATTTTTATATAAATCCTTAAAAAATTTTACTTGTGGATTTGAAATAAATGGAATAGATATCCATTGTTTACTATTAATCTTCATTTTCTTTAAATCATTATAACTTTTTTTAAATCGACATAAAGTATAGATTATTTGTTCCATTTTATAACCAACATCAAACAATTCTTCGGCAAATATTTCAATATTTTTCAGTTTATCACTTTGGTAACAACATAATTTTTTATTCCAAAACAAAAAAGATCTAAAACTTGCGATCTTATGCATCATTGGTACTTTTGATTTACAATTTATATATCTTCTTTTTTTGCAGTGACTTAATTATTAATTTATAATTTAATATACTGTTATCTCTTGTAATAATTAAATCTAAATATTTAATATTTTTGTCCTGTTCCTTTTCAATAGTCCATTTCAAGCCATTCAACTTATTTAATTCCTCTACAAGCAAATTTATACTATTAGTATTTCCACAAACAAAAACATCATCTACATATCTTTTGTAAATTTTTATATCTCCAAAAGTACACATATTTAAAATACTACTCTCATGTGTGGATAAAACAAAATTGCAAACTTGTGCAACTACAGGTAGACCCATTGGCCAACCTTTAGATATTTTATAATATTGACCTTCAAAAGATGCAACAATGTTTTCATTAAAAAAATTTAAAGAATCAACAATAAATTTTATCATATATTTACAAATACTTTTACTTTTTAATGTACATTCAATTATTTTTAGGGAATTCATTCTATCAATAGAACCATACATTTCTGTTACATCCAATGAAGCAATAACATCATTCTCATCAATCACCAAATTTTTAATACTATTTATAAAGTCAAACAATGAAACAATAGTATTTTTCCCAAATCCTAAAAAATCTTCTAAAAGCTTACCAATATATTTAGAAGTCTGATAAATGAATGAACCACCAAAATCTATCATAACTCACAAAGGATTACCTTCTTTATGTAATTTTATATTTGCAACAATATGAGGACATATAGCACAAGAAGGATATACTATATGATATATTCTTCTCGTGCTATATGTCCTCGTATTTTTGCAAATATAAAATTACATAAAGAAGGTAATCCTTTGTGTGTTATGATAGATTTTGATGGTTCATTCATTTATCAGACTTCTACATATATTGGTAAGCTTTTACAAGATTTTTTAGGATTTGGGGAAAATACTATTGCTTCATCGTTTGAGTTTGTAAATAGTATTAAAAATTTGGTGATTGATGAGAATGACGTTATAGCTTCATTGGATGTTACAAAAATGTATGGATCTATTGATAAAACGAATTACATAAAAATAATTGAATGTACATTAAAAAGTAAAAGTATTTGTAAATATATGATAAAAATTATTGTTGATTCTTTAAATTTTTTTAATGAAAACATTGTTGCATCTTTTGAAGGTCAATATTATAAAATATCTAAAGGTTGGCCAATGGGTCTACCTGTAGTTGCACAAGTTTGCAATTTTGTTTTATCCACACATGAGAGTAGTATTTTAAATATGTGTAATTTTGGAGATATTAAAATTTACAAAAGATATGTAAATGATGTTTTTGTTTGTGGAAATACTAATAGTATAAATTTGCTTGTAGAGGAATTAAATAAGTTGAATGGCTTGAAACGGACTATTGAAAAGGAACAGGACAAAATATTAAATATTTAGATTTAATTATTACAACAGATAACAGTATATTAAATTATAAATTAATAATTAATACACTGCAAAAAAGAAGATATATATAAATTGTAAATCAAAAGTACCAGTGATGCATAAGATGGCAAGATTTATATCTTTTTTGTTTCGGAATGAAAAATTATGTCATTACCAAAGTGATAAACTAAAAAATATTAAAATATTTGCCAAAGAATTGCTTGATGTTGGTTATAAAATGGATCAAATAAACTATACTTTATGTCAATTTAAAAAAAGTTATAATAATTTAAAGAAAATGAAGATTAATAGTAAACAATGGATATCTATTCCATTTATTTCAAATCCACAAATAAAACTTTTTAATGATATATATAAGAATGTGTGTAATGTTTCATTCTATGTTCTAAACAATATTAATAAAGTAGTCAATAATTCTAAGGATGTCATACCTTTCAAGCAAAAAAGTAATGTCATATATCAAATTTTTTGTGATTGCATGCTATCACATATAAGTGAATCTAGGTGCAGCATTGAGAAGAGATTGAAGGAACATGAATTGTTATATAAGCATGCAAAAAATAAATATAATGGTGATTTAATGTCTCCTTCAGTTTTCTTTGATCATGAAAAAACATGTAAATATATATTTAAATTTGATTTTGAAAATGTGAAAATTCTTCATGAAGAGAGACATCATAGCAAAAGAAAAATTAAAGAGGCAGTTTTTATAACCAGGAATGAAATACATTTAATAAATCGACAAGCTGCTAACATTAAAATACGACAGTTGTGGAATTTGAATTGACGCTGTTTGCTTCCGCTTTTGGTTTTTGAATTTAATGACAGTTGAGGAAGGTATAAAAAATTAACCAAAAGTACTTGTGTGGATTTATGGATTGTTTGTATTAATTTGTAAACCGTTATATTTATTATTTCAATTATAATTACAATTTTTTTTTAATTAACGGACATTTTATTTATTTTACACACACACATGATATAATATATATATATATCATAATCAAAAAGAAAGAAGAGAGGAGAGGGGGAAGGTGGATGAGAAAAAAAAGAAAAGAAAAAGAAGAGAATGAAAATGAGAGAGAGGGAGAGAGAAGAGAGGGGGTAAAGGAAAAGAAAAGATTAGAGAGAATGAAAATGAGAGAGAGAAGAGAGAGGGGTAAAAGAAAAAAAAGAAAACAAGAGAAATTGAATTAAGAGAGAGAGAAGAGAGGGGGTAAAAAAAAGAAAAGGGAAAAGGAATAGAAAAGAAATGAAATTAGAGAAAAAGATGATAATGAAAGAGATAGAGAAGAAAAGATGAAAAGAAATGAAAGGAGTAAAAATGATACATGTTGGAGAGAGATGGAAGGGGAATAAAAAAATGAAATGATTTGAAGTGGATGAGATGATAGAAGAGATGTGAAAGACAGATGAAAATGATATGAAAAGAAATGAAATGTGAGACTCTTAATGACTCGGCTCAGTGGGTTACAATAAAATATAAAAAAAGAGATGATGATCCAGAGATGTACAATCAGATAGAGACTAAATACAATACCAGTGCAACTATATACCTTTATGGCATATTAATAATCTACTTCTAAACCATACAAAAGATTATTTAAAATCATTAATTAATAGTTATTAGAATAGTCCTACCAACAGATCACATACACTCTGAATAAGAATAAATGATACCTTGATTGTGAAAGATTATATTACTAAATTATATTTAATAAGACAACACGAGTAAATGACCTCAGGGATTTCTAAAAAATAAACTCTTGTGCAAAATAAAAATTTAAGTTACCTAATAAATGATTGCTGAGGTGAATAAAACAAATGAGTGATATCTTGGCTGACCATAAATATTTATCTTATGGTTCAATCTTAAAATAATAAACAAAATAAATATTAATTCAAAGATTTAAAGAATAAATTTAAATTTAAATTAATAATGGTTTATTATCCAAGACATTACTCAAGCAAAAAAAAAGGGCAAGGGAACTTTTTATGCCTTTCCCATACTCATAAACAAATTACTCAAGACCTCAAATGCAGATGGATTAAAATTCTTTGAACATATAAGGTTTAAAATAATGATAGACAATGTGCAGTTAATATATGATAATGTGCAGCTTTTAAAATAATAGTAAATAAAAATATTCTTCTGACGTAATATTCTTAATTTCATATTGCATAATCTTTAGTCTGAGAAGATATACTGATAATTTAAAAATAAACTTTTAACTAAGCATTTAACTAAGTATCTGATATAATACAATTATCTGTTATTGTGATTCAATTTGACAATCACTTAATTTAGCATGGCTTTATATTTTAAAACTAGTATCAGACTATATTTAATAAATTTATGATATATTTGTGAACTTTCAATTGATGATTTAATATACTTTGGAAAATTAAGATTTTGTGAATTTGGAACCCAAGACAATAATATTTTCATATAAAAGTAAAACAAACTAAACAAAACTTTTTGGAATAATAATAAGTTGGTGTATTGTGGAAAAATAAGAAAGTGTTCACAAATTAATTGGAATATAAGCGTTGCCAATATAATACTGGAACTTATTAGAAGCATTTTGACTTTTGAAAACTTTACTTGGTTTACAATAAAACACAACTTCTTTAGGTACTGTCTTTTTATTATCCCTTTTAAAACTTTTTTTCCATTGTTTAGTCTAATAAATAAACTAATAAAATAATATAATTATACATAATAGCAGGCAAAGGTTATTCAATACTAGATTTTAATTTCTTTTAAACAATTAGAGATTTCAAAATCTTTAAACTTTAATTGTAATATCTGAATTTAATAAACACAATTCTACTTTTAATTGGAATAATTCATAACACTATGGTATTATTCAGCAATCAGAATAACAAATAACTAAGTTTATTTTTAAAACCCTAAGCTTAACAAACTCTAAGCTGAAAAACATATTCAGCATATATTTAAAAAACTACCACCAATTATACTGACATAACTAATATTATACCTAGTAATATATATATTTAAATTAGACTAAGCTAATTTTAAAATTAAACTACATTAGATACATGGGGCATTCACTCATCAGAGATCATTTATACACTTTTAAATACATTTTGTCCACATAAAACTATGACCCTCAATGTTTTAAAATTTAAAAAAAATGTAACAGACAAATCCAGCAGTGAAACTCTGGATGAAAATATTAAAATTAGTATGTATGAATTGCCACTTATACTATATGCATAATTTAACATACTTTAAAAATAAATATAACTTATTGTTGGTTGGCTTGTGCATGATAAAACTATCATAGCAATACAATTCAAACATCAATATACCTATGAGCCTTAAAATAGCTACCACTACCTGAAGAAACAAAGCTCTTCAAATGAGCATATCTTGTCATCACAAATCTAAAACATATGCAACATCACCTACTGTGGTAGAAATAGCATAAAATCATCATGAATAATAGGCTAACATATAAAAATAAATAGGCTCCTCAGATCTGGAAAAGAATGTGGTGGCTTTCAAAAATACCTAACTTTGAGATAGATACTAAGATGCCTGGAACTGGTCTACAGCACATCTGGGAACAGGAACGAAACACCAGGAAAGCACAATCCTCTCTCTTGGGATTTCCAATGCTTATAAATGTGATCATCATCACTGAAAATACAATATAATAACCCTCATTGGGGACAAGCACTATCAAATCATGAAAATACAATACAATAAGGATGGAGGACCTTGTCTAGTCCATAAAGCATACTCAAAATTATTAACTAAGCCTAACTGTATGAGGCTAACAAATACTAACTAATGACAAGATATAGATTTCACCTGAATTAACTAAGTTATCCCTAAGAAGTTTAAAAATACAAAAATGTATATACAATGTAAGAAGCAACAAAGCAAACTACGTGTCAAATGACTACTCTAAGAAATACTTTAAAATTAAATGCATCTAAAATTTTAGGCAGGGCACAATGCACACATAATAAAATATTCAATACTAAAATATAGTGACTAGTGGACTTTTAAAAATGTACAAATTAAATGTGAGAATATTAATTCTCAATGCATATAAAAATATTTGTATTTATTATGACTATAGCACTCATAAAACAAATGAATGGATACTTTCTGATAAACTTCTTTGGCTGGTTTAAAATAAAACTGAGTGAAACATCTCACATATAATAAACTAAGACTGTGATATTTAAATGTTTATAAATGAAATTACCAAATAGATATTCACTTGTGAAATGCTTAATAAATAAACTAAATTGACCTGAAAATGGCAAAATATTTGCTCATTTTAATAAACCCATTAAGCTTTAAAATTATAATTTTAGTTCATCTAGCATATTTATGCAGAAAGTGTTACACAAAATATATAGCATAACTATTTTTTATGGTTTCTTTTTCTTTAAACAAATAAAACAGACAATAAAAACATAATACGGTAACTCAAGCTCCATATGGTTTTTTCGTTAAAGATATGTAGATAGTTTATTCAGGCTAATTTATCTATCTGAGTTCAAAGCTTCAGTCAAAACATTTATAAAACATGGCAATGATTTCCAAAACAAAAAATGTTCAACAGTTCTTTAAATAAATACTTTCACTTTCTTTCTTTAAAGATAATTTTAAATATTAAAATAATAAAATAGTCTGGCATTGGAAAAATAAATTCTTCAGCTGAGTACATTTTTGTAGAATCCTGGGTTCAAACACATATAATACATAGCTTTATTTCAATTTCATCATTCTCTTTTAGGCAAATGCATTTTTTTAAATACAGTTTCTTTTAAATTATTTTTTTATATAATATTTCAAGAAGTGTTTTATTTTAAACAAATTTCCTTTTACTATTTTAAACACAAGAGTAGACTTCTTTTATAATTAAGGATGTTCCTCGGTTTATGAGCTAAGATTAACAGTCACAAAGTTACTTATAAGTAATGGCAAATATAATAATTTACAATGTATTTGACAGATACAAGTTCATTATTAATATTTGTAGATTATTTTGAAGTTTTGATTCTAAATAACTTCTTTTTCTACTGATGGGCATAAAATGAGAATTATTATTTTAAAATACATTTTCATATGTTAGCATTAGTTAAAGCAAATTATTTCCACTTCAGAGCAAGGTATAAGTAATAACTTTTAATTAATTATTATTTGTAAGTTTATCATTAATTAAATGTAGCTTAAAATATTTTTGTCCAACACTTTTCAGAATAAGATAATTACTATGTCATATACAATAAAATTTAATGTTGTACACTAGGAAAAGTCGATATTCAATTATCGAACTCTTAGCAAATAAAGTTCATTCTTCTTTAACTTAATGTAATATATTTTCTTTTCTAAATTTACTTTTAAAAACAAGCATTATTATGGAAGAGCATATTTAAATGTGGATATCAGGTATTAATAGTGAAGCATCAAATTTAAAATCAATTTTAATTTATGAGGAAGCAGACACATTTTTCATTATAATGCTTTTTTTTTAAAATTATCAATGTCTTTTAATTTTTTTTTCATGTATATTTTTTAATTTAATAGGATAAATACCAAGTATCCTACAGCTACAATAGTTCAGTGTATTGGAATGTTTAGCCATATATATATAATTAATAATTTATGCTTTAATTTTACTTTTACTTTCAAATAAAGAAAAACAAATAGATAAAATGCACATGAGATAAGAGAAGCTAAATTTCCTCCAAACATTTTTTACTATAATTTCATGTTCCAATTGAAATTAGAATATCAGAAAATGGTTACCATTTAAATTCACCTGTCCATGACTTCAAAACAACTTTAAATAGTTGTTTAAAAAATACTTTTTCTTTTAAAATAATAAAGTTTAAAAAAAAAATACAACTTTTATTAAAAAAATTTTTAGGATTCAGCCATGTGTATGAACAAAATAAAATAAGCCCCTGAATGAATCTTGGATTATTATTTATATCTGATCATCTCTAATATTCCCACTTTTTATATCAATTGGCTTAAAATTAATGAAGTTATTTTTTATTAAACTTTACCATTCTTGACAGTTGAGTTGTGAAATCGATTTACTATTATAATTGATTTAATTATACCAAACCACGTGACTTAACAGCTGCAAAGTCAAAAGTTCATTGTTAACAAATATTATGTAATATTCTTAAATAACATTTTATAACATACAATAGCAATAAATATAAAATTTAAAGCTATATTTCTTTATTAAACTTTTAAATAGTGAAATAATTTTATTAATTCATTTGTTTTTTTGTTTTTTAATCAATATTGGAATTAAATTATTATTTTTTTCTATATTTATGTGTCTTTCTTGCATGCACATACATATTCTCACATACAGGTGACTTGACTTGAACTCACACTCATTGTTTAAACGTTATTTTTTAAAACTACAAAAATAAAAATATTAATGAATATTTAATTCAAAATAACTTTATAAGTGAAATGCTAATCTAAATTACATCTAATAAATATTATTATACTGTTTTAATAAATAATTTAAAGATTATTTTTAAACTTATTATTTAATACTATTTGTTCTAATTTATTTCCAATATTTAATTATTATAATTTAGACATTAAAATGAATTACACAATAGTTACTTTAAAATACATTTAATATTATTTATCATCTCACAACTATTTCTGATATTTACATTAATTCAAATTATTGTCTGACATCCCTAATCAAACTAACTCACATATAATATTGAAACATTTAGACATAATCATTTAAATATTTAATAATGATAACAATACTACATAAGATTATCCTATTTTAATCATTAACTAAGTTAACTTCCATTTTGTATCATTATTATTTTTTAAAAAAAAAATCAGAAAATTTCAAACAAAAGGTTAAGCTAAGATAACCTTGGGCTACTACTGGAACCAAGTGAAACCACTTAGGAACAATATATATATATATATATATATATATATATATATATATATATATATATATATATATATATATATATATATTACAAGCATAAAGTTAAACTAGTCAATATATAATTAAAATTACCCCAAATCCAAAATTCAACTAGACCAGCATAAAAATAATGTTAAAACACAACCAAAGATTTCACTGCTACTAGCAGACTTCTCAATTGTAAAGAACTACAAAAACTATACAATATATATAATATTAACCATTACCCACAAATCCATTCACTTCCTATCCACCCTTAATATTAAAAAAACTCTTAAATAAGTTAATTGCTTCAGAATAATAAATTTTCAATAATAAAGATTCTTTAATTCTTCTTTTGATTTCATTTCTTTCAAAGAAGACAACCTTAGCTTCATCAAAATTAATAGTGTGGCATGTATCTTTTCCATGGACATACAAAGCAGAACTAAGATATCTATTTTTAACTCTACTTTTATGAACCTTTATCCTTTCAATTAAACTCAAACTACTCTGACCTATGTATACCTTCTTACAAATAAACATGGGATAAAATATACTACACCAGGAATAGTCTTTCTATTAAAAATTTCTTTTGTGTTATTTAATAAATTATTCAATGTAACACCCCTTTTCCAAGCAATTTTCTTATTTCCAAACATTGAATAATTTATTAAATAATACAATAGAAATTTTTGATAGAAAGACTATTCCTGGTGTAGTATATTTTATCCCATGTTTATTTTGTAAGAAGGTATACATAGGTCAGAGTAGTTTGAGTTTAAATGAAAGGATAAAGGTTCATAAAAGTAGAGTTAAAAATAGATATCTTAGTTCTGCTTTGTATGTCCATGAAAAAGATACAGGCCACATTATTAATTTTGATGAAGCTAAGGTTGTCTTCTTTGAGAGAAATGAAATCAAAAGAAGAATTAAAGAATCTTTATTATTGAAAATTTATTATTCTGAAGCAATTAACTTATTTAAGAGTTCTTTTAATATTAAGGGTGGATGGAAAGTGTATGGATTTGTGGGTAATGGATAATATTATATATATTGTATAGTTTTTGTAGTTCTTTACACTTGAGAAATCTGCTTGTAGCAGTGAAACCTTTGGTTGTGTTTTAATATTATTTTTATGCTGGTTTAGTTGAATTTTTTGATTTGGGGTAATTATATATATATATATATATATCATATCCTCTATCTATGCTTATATATATATATATATATATATATATATATATATAAGCATAGAGGATTTGAACTCAAATTTTCAAGCACCCTTCAACTATCCACACTATCTCATACAACTGATACACGTGTCCACACACATGTAGAAAAGATAAATAAGCACCAACATATGTATTTCATGCTAAAACAGCACTCATCAGTTGGTCCAGATTATCATCTCCCACACATATATATAATCAGTGATGAGCACTGGTTTAGCATGAAATACATATATTGGTGATTATTTATCTTTTCTACATGTGTGTGGTGTGTATCAGTTGTATGAGATAGTGTGGATAGTTGAAGAGTGCTTGAAAATCTGAGTTCAAATCCTCTATACTTACAATTAAGCTCCCAAGTTTGTGAAGAATGTATGGTTTTCAAATATTTACATATCAAGCTTGTATCCTGTCCATCCCTCTTATATGTATTTAAATGGATACTGTCCTATACATGAGGGGTCAGAGTGACTTCAGGTCAACATGGGCATGGTAATAATATTAGCATTAACATGGGATTTGAGCTTTCGTCATCAGATTTTTAATGATATGGATGGCTGAAAAGTTGGAGGTTGGAGTGGATTGAAGCCTATCCATTAAAGTATGAACATTTGCTATCTCAATATAAACTGAGCACTGATTATATATATATGTGTGGGAGATGATAATCTGGACCAACTGATGAGTGCTGGTTTAGCATGAAATACATATATTGGTGATTATTTATCCTTTCTACATGTGTGTGGTCATGTGTATCAGTTGTATGAGATAGTGTGGACAGTTGAAGGGTGCTTGAAAATCTGAGTTCAAATCCTCTATACTTACAATTAAGCTCCCAGGTTTGTGAGGAGTAACTGGTTTTCAAATATATATATATATTTATTTATGATTTTAGAATGACTACATATAATAATATATTCGATCTTCCTTAACAAATACAGGTTAGTAAAACAATATTAAAGAAAAATATAACACAATCAAAAAATAACACAAGCAAAAGGGAAGCATCCAATGCATATTGCAGGGATATCATGGTGAGAGTTCAATGTTTCTGCAATTATCTTTATGAAAAATTATAAAAAACATGGTTTTACACGATAAGTAGTATATATGTATGTATAATTATGCATAGTATGATGATGGTCCTGGATGGATATTATTATCAGATATTAATGTAATTATGGAGATAGGCTGGTTCTTTGGCATAGCATATGACTGAACATGAAATATTGAGAATATTTCTTGTATGACAGAATTGTAGTTCAGCAGCCTAAATTTATTTATGGTGGCAGAAAGTTGGACCAAGTACACTGGTTTACAGTCTTCAAACTGGCAGCAGTTCAGCAATATCATTGAGATTACAAACTTCCACTACCCTGAGAGAACAAAGGGGTAGCAGACAAGCTTTCATTTACAGGTTTTCATACTATGTGGTTTTTAGCACCCAAATGATAGATGACCTTTTTAAAACTTAGTTGATGGAGATCTTGCGAATTTTTTTTATCAAGAAACCCTATTTTTTTACTTTTAACTAGTTATTTATACTATTTTTCAACAAAAGGCATATGGATTAGTTTTAATCAAAAGTAATTTTACTGATAATAACTTTGATCAGCTTGATTACAATTTAATCCTTTAATTCTTGTTTTTTTAATTAGTAAATTTTTTCCAAAATCTGTTTACTTTTTTGTCTACTTGCATTCCTTGCAGTAATTAAGCATTAATTAACACCTTTTTGCTGCAAGGCCAAACATTGTAATGATCATCCATTACTAGAAAATACCCAGACAATAATTCAACTCTTTATTAATTAGTTTTAATTATAAAACTATCAGTGCCCTCTAATTAACCCGCTTTTATAAATTTAATTAAAATCTAATGATAAACACTTTTTAATAGCTTCAATTTTAATTAATTGTTTTTTTTTTAAACAAAATCTTCTAGGATCTGTTAGGCATTTGAATATCACTATTTATTTATATAATTTCTGGTAACCATTTATGAATTTTTTTAGACATACATTTACGTGCATGCATTTATTCTTACATGTCTTAAATAAAGTTTTAATAAAATAAGATTTCAAATTTACTATAACAGAATTTAAAAGTATTTAGATACAAATTAACATGAAGCATATTTATCATGCTAATATATAATTTCAATATACGTTCCAAATTAAGATGTACGCACATATATTTTACTTTTAAGATGACAACACAACTTATATTCAATGGAAATGTTTATTAGAAAATTAGATCTATAAACTGTGCTTCTGATCTTACATCACATTAAAGATAAAATGACAAGAAATAGTTTCTATCCATCTGTCAAATTCATGGGAAGAAAGTCACTATCCAAAGCAAATAAAAATCAACTAGCAGTACCTCAAATGGCAATAATATATTTCATGGGCAGCAAATAAATATATGCAAAATCAAGTGCAGTGGATAATTATCTTGAATATCATTATATAAAATCACTAACACACACATATATTCTGAGTCTATAAATTTCAGACATGAATGAAGCAAACAAAATAAATAGAGCAAACTGCCTATTAAATTACTCATACAAGTATCTAAATTTACATTAATGATTTTAAATGTCTTTGCAGAGACAATAAATTTTAATAGTATTACATTTAATGTATAAAAAATATCCAAATCCTTTATATTTGTCTTTTATTTTTCAAGTTTTTTTTTTAAAAAACAATTATGTTGAAAGTAAATGTTGAAAATTTTTTTTGAATTGTTTTTTTTTATCTCTTGAAAATTTAAACATAGAAACTACTTTACAAAGACAATTTTTCAATGAAACAAATCTTGTAATTTTAAAATAGAACTATTTAATATATTCAAAGCCTACAATGCTGGCAAACCCAAATTCGAGTTTTATAATGTCTAAGTACTAAAATATGTTATTATAAAAGATAAATACATCAACACATAAAGTCACCTTAATTAACCTATGGAGGTAATTGCATTTATGATAAAAAAAGTTAAAAGTTTATCAAATAGTTCATAAATAAAAAAAAATACCTTTTATGTTCAAACAAAATATGGTCAAGTAGATATTATTGTCTCTAAAATGAAATTAGATACATACAAATGTATACATTTAGTAATAGGTCTTATTAGCAGATAATTGGTAAAGTCATTCACTTTACAGATTTCCAATATTCATTACAATCAGTTATGTATTCAAGTAATGTTAAGAAAATTATTGCAGACATGAAGATAATTGACACAGTGTTGGATAAAATTAAAAACAAATAGAATTCAATGTTCTTATGACTGTGGACTATATGCTGGAGAAATGAAGTTTGTTTTCTGGAAACTAGTTGTACATTTACCTTAAGAATACATCACATTAATTCGGCAAAAGCAAAGTTCAGAAGAAGAAGCAAAATAAACATTATTTTTTGAGCAGAGCTTTTTATATTTTTACCAGTTTGCAAAAAAGATTTTTCTCTAAATAACCAACTACTTATTAAAAAATTCTTTAATTTATCAAGCATGCAATTACATTGGCTGTTTACAAAAATTTTTAATTAAACAAGCCCCATGCTGATATCACTTTTAAAGTATTATTAATTTAAATTTAAGGTTTTCAAAATCAGGAACAGAACTGAAGAAATGTTTTTATTAAAATATTAATGAATTAGAATACAAATCAATGGGAAAATGTTTTATAGATTAGTATTTAATTAAACTTTTATCAGCTAGATTTATTTCAAAACATTTATTTGAAACAAATTAGTTAAAGTAAAAGGGTTTCTTTCTATAAAACTAAAATAAAATAGCCTTAATTGGATTTTAAATACAGATCTTTATTGATGTGTGTGTGCTAACAAATCTATATGTAAAAAAAGCTTCTGAGGAGCTATTGGTAAATCACCATCTAGTGATCATAAAATGCAAGCTAAAAGCAAGTTACAGAATTTATATCTTGTTTTGTTTATCATAAATGTACTCTTGAAGGTTTTTGCAATGATATATATTGCAGAGGCTTTTACTATATGGTGAAACTGAACTGATTTCAGACCCATATAACTATCTAGTTTGGTAAGCTGGATTTGAAGACATTACATGTCTGATAAATTTCATGCTTTCAAACTGATAAAAACATGTTTGATAAATGCTGATTTTAGAGTTAGTATTTAGATCTAGTTTCTAGTCTCACTACCCTTCACTGACATGAGCCAACTAGCTCAAAACCAGCTGTTCTGGAGGTAGAGACAATGAAAGAGATATTAAATTCTATTTCTTATGGCATTTATGTAAACAAAAACTTGTTAGGAGCTATTGATAAAGCTCCATCTAGTGATAAAAAATGCAAGCTAAAAGCAAGTTATGAAATTTATTACTTGTTTTGCTTATCATTAAGGTACCCTTGAAGGTTTTTCCAATGATATATATTGCAAAGGCTTTAACTACATGGTAAAACTGAACTGATTTTAGACCCATATAGCTATCTAGTTTGTTAAGCTGGATTTGAAGACATTACACGTCTGATAAATTTCGTGCTTTCAAACTGATAGAAATGTGTTTGATAAATGCTAATTTTAGAGTTAGTATTTAGATCTAGTTTCTAGTCTACCTACTCTTGACTGACATGAGCCAACTAGCTTGAAACCAGCTGAACTGGAGGTGGAGACAATGAAAGAGATATTGAATTCTATCTCTCTCTCAGCATTTATGTAAACAAAAGCTGGTTAGGAGCTACTGGTAAAGCTCCATCTAGTGATCATAAAATGCAAGCTAAAAGCAACTTATGAAATTTATAACTTGTTTTGTTTATCATATATATATATATATATATGAAATATGCATAATATATTGTCCACTAACCAATCAATTAATGAAAACTCTAATATATATTAAATTAAAAAATGGTATTTGTTTTCAGTACAAATATGTTTCACATGCTCTTTGTAAACAATTATCTTTTGGAATACAGTGAAATATAAGGCTCACTCATCATACTTTTTAAAAGCTGGAAGATAAAAAAATCCTTCTTATCTACCATCTAAAAAATTAAATATCCATATAGAAATCAATAATTAACTCTATGTAACATGGTTAAGATTAGTTTGATGATGATCTAAGTAAGTTATAAATTAAGAAATCAAGTTTAATCAACTAATTCATTGACTCATCCATATTGTAAACTAAAATGCCATTCCAACATTTTGATTCTACAAACCATAATAATTTTTCATAGACACCCACACATATAGTTTTTTTTCGATTTTATATATCTATCCGTTATTATAAGTATTACAATGTAATGTTGGAAAGTATTTTTTAATACTGCAAAAAACAAATATCTAAAATTGCTATTATATATTTGTGCATACA
The DNA here is from genome assembly GCA_028023455.1 of Epiperipatus broadwayi. Lineage (NCBI taxonomy): Eukaryota > Metazoa > Onychophora > Udeonychophora > Euonychophora > Peripatidae > Epiperipatus > Epiperipatus broadwayi. The sequence goes on from JAQFVV010000319.1 coordinate 476,240, forward strand.
CCTAAAAATATATGTGTATGTATAATAATGGTTGAATAGCAAAATACACACACACACACATATATATATATATTATTAAAATTTACATTATACCTGTATGAGTTATTCTAGCAGCAGCTGAAAAAGATAATACATATTGTTAAAAAAAGTATTATTTTTAAATAGTATATATGAGAACACACACACATATATATATATATTGTACAAGTATACATTAATCACACATACATATAATCAATATATGTATACATTATATTTTTATTTGTATTATATTTATGAAAATATATATAATATATAGTAAATTAGTATTTTTCATTTTTTAAAATGAAAAACCATTGTTGGAATACTAAGTTCACATGCAATTTATCGAATTAAAGGGCATGGAATTAACACATGGATATTAAGTTAATGATGTAATATAGAATTGTAATGTCACAATATATAATATGATATGCTTTAGCAAGCTCATGCAACTATAAATAGAAAAAATCAATTTTTTAACAGAAGATTAAAGATTCTATCTTCTCAGCAATATCTTCACAAGGACTTATACTGTGTACAATTTAAATGAACAGAGTATAGAATGAAATCTATATTTTTGAATGATTTAATAAGAAAGCTTATTAGAAGAAATTTCTAATATTTCTTAAAGAAAAATAATGTCTAAATTTATTAATTTGAATAGAATTTTTGTATTCTATAAAAATCGTTTTAGATGGAGTTCTAAATATAATGATCTTTTTAAAAAACATTTTAAGTTTCATTTGAGAGTGACATTTAGTAAATTCTAGATAATTTCATTGACGTCATTCATTCAGACATCGTAAACAGTAATTTAAAGTGAGTGGTCTAACCTCATGCTTTCATTTCCAGTACTTAAGATTTGCCCATATATAAGCATTTGGGTTGGAAAGAATAAGTGGATTCATTTTATTCTTTCATAAATACTCTATCTTGTGTTGGGAATGAAAGTATTCATTTATTATTAACACTCGGAAAAAGCGCATGCACAATAGCTTGAAGAGGCTGATCTTTAATGTATTATAAAAACTTCAAGTAAATTAAATTAATGAACTTCACATTATAAGAAAAATGCATAGTGAGTAGAACACCAGTTTTATTGTAGGGTATATAAAATGTGCTTGTCTAGTTCTAGTCAAATATATGTATGTGAATAAAAACTTTTGCCAAATACTTTTAAAATTATATATAAGCTATATCTTCAAAATGGAATTATAATTTTTAATAAAAGAACTGTGAATAAAAGAAGATGCTACTTGCATGCAAGGAGGAAACTAAATGTCAATTTGAGATCTCATATTATCTTTCCAATGCATAACAACTGAGGAATTAAGAATTGTATCTTTGATGGCTTTTCATTCACAAATTCCAGGCACATCTAGACTATTGCATTAACTTTTATAAATACCATTTAATTTTTAAAATTTATAATTGGTGAACATTAATATCATTCTTTTTATCATTAAATTCATTTCATTAAAGAAATGAATAAGAAAAGAAGATTAATAATTTAAAATATTTTTTTTATATATTCAATAAAAATTTAGACATGCCATAAAAAATATTAACATGGGAAAGGCATAAAATATATAAAAGGCATAGAATGACTTTAGAAGTAAGAAATTAAATTATTCTTCAATTTACATATTATTATTTTTTTATAACATGACACTACTTTATTTGTACTAATTCAAATATTCCAATAGCCATTGTTTATTATAGTTGGATAAATGATTAACATTGGTATGAAATATATTTATATATTTTTTTTATTTTTTCTATTAATGATCAATAATTACATATAAACATTTTAATGGATGAAAACATTATATACAAATAATTAGATTATTATTTGTATAATTTAATTATTATATGATAGTTTTAATATAGTAATCTTAATATACACCCACACACACATATACATATATATATTGAAACAGTAAGATTCACATTCGAATCTTAAGTTTGACCTTTTTCTATCGTCTCTCACTTACCACTCTATCCTACCCGAATTTAAACTTTTTTGGTATTGAATTGTGTGTAGCAATATTAAAAATGTATCAGTGTATGTAAAATTCACTGTAAACACACACACGTTGTGATAACAAAATTTAAAGCAATAAATAAAAATAAATGAATATAGTTTGTATTTCTCTTTTAGTTATATAAAAATATATAATTTTAACAATTTATTTTAAATTATAGTATATAACATCAAACCTCCAGTGTTTTACATTTTTAGCTAAATATATTTATTAATTTGATAACAGTTTTGACTGTTCCCAGCAGTCTTCATCAGATCTACAAATTTAAATATTACAGAAATACAATCATATTTTATAGATTTATATATATAATTTTACAATTTAATTTTTATTTTTTATTTTTACATTATATTATATTCAATAACTTAATCCTTTTAACCTTAATATTATTTTGTTTTATTTTGCCATTATTTTTACTTTTTATTATATATTATTATTACTAGTATATTTATTTTTATACCCTTTCTATTATATTTTATTATATTAATAAATCACTTTTTATTTTATAATCTTACAATTTAATCCACTAATTATTTTACCTTACCCAATCCATTACATTTTTCTTTTCTACATAATCTTACTATAACTTTTTTTAATTTTTATAAATCAAAACATAATTAAATATATAATTACTTTCAAAGTACTATCAAATCCCTTTATATCATAATTTATTTCATTTCTTCCATTTATTTTACTTTTAAATTTTTATATTACTATAAATATCTCCAACCTTCATTAACTTTTACCCAATTATAATATGTTATTTTTATCTCTGTCTTCTCCTTCACTCCTTATTTATATATCTTTTAATTCTATTTTTATTTTATTTTTTATCTAACCCTACCTATTTATAATTTTAATTCTTACCCTTATCTCTCACTTCTCTACTCCCTCCATTTTTTATCCCATAATCCTTTCTACTTCTTTTTTATTTTTATTTTTTAATATAGCTCCCTCTATTGTACATCAAACACACTAACTATCCATAATTTTATACTTAACTATTTCTCTTCATCTTTATATTAAAATTGTCCTTAAACCATTTTCTCTATTAATATTTGGTTTTATCTCTTTTATTAAAATTGCCTCCCTTATCTTTCTATCTCTTCTACTATTTGCAAAAATTATTATTTTAACATCCTCTCTCTCCAACTCATGACCTGTCTCCAAAGAATGCAATTATAATGGTGATCTTCTATCATATCTATGTTGTTTTAACCATGTATATATTGAATTCTTCATCTCACCTACATACTTATTTACATTCCTTTATCCTTACATTTCCTATAATTTATTTCATAAACTCCATTAATATATTTCTTTTCCCCACCTATATACCTACCATCCAATATATCCATTACATTTTTCTTTCTTTTATTTACCACTTTATAAGTAATATTCTTCTTAAAAACTTTACTAATTTTTCTAATAATATTATTAATTCCCTTCACTATACTACCATAATTAACCTGTATCCCTATATAATCCATCCTCTCTCTATCCTTTGATTTCTTCTTTCCTTCTCCCTCTTTTTTTATACCTCTCTTCCACTTTTTTATATTTTTTTTACTACCTCTTCTGGATACCCACTTTCCTTAAAATCCTTCTTTATCCTATCAATTTCCCTATCATACTCATTTCCTTCATCACAATAATACTTTGCCCTGTATACTTTAGAACTTATAACACTAACCTTAAGCCTTACATCCATATTTGAACCCCATCCCACTCCATTTTTACTTCCCATTTTTCTATACACTCCAGTTTTTATCTCACAGATATTTCCCTTATAATATTTCTTTATCTCTATATCTAAATATGTCAATCTATTATCTTTTTCCCATTCTGTTACAAATTTTATGTTCTTATCTAATTTATTTATATTATCTATAAACTTTTTAATTTGCCTTTCAATTCTATTAAATATCAATAGAAAATCATCTACATACCTTTTCATTATTATTGGTGCATTCTCATCCTTTATCATTTCTTCTTCCATATCCTGTATATAGATTTCACTCAGGACCCCACTCAATGCACCTCCTATCAAAAATCCTTCCTTCTGCTTATAAAAACTCCCATTAAATCCAAATGTTATATTTTTACAGCATAATGTCATTAAATCTTTTACTATCTCTATAGGTATATCTATTTCTTTTTTCTTATTCTCTTTATATTTATTAATTGCCAAATAAATTGCTTTATCAACATCTATATTTGTATACATAGAGACTACATCCACCTTTATCATCGTCAACCTATATTTATTATATTCTTTTACTTTTTCCCTAATTTCACTAACCAATTCTCTATTATTCTTTATATAAGTTTTACTATTACTATCTACATATTTCCTAAACATCCCTGCTATCCATTTCGATACTCTATCATAATATGATCCCTTCCCATTAATGACCGGTCTTAATGGAATACCCTCTTTATTAATTTTTGGTGCCCCATATATCCTTGCCACCTCACAATCTTTACTAACCAATTTTCTAACATTCCCCTATTTATTATTCTATTATTATATAAACCTTTCACTATCTTATATATATTTTTTATTATTCATCCCTGTATCACCTTTTTTATATACATAAAATACTCTTCTTTTAACATATCTTCCTTTTTTTTATTATAATCTTCTCTATACATCATAACTATCTTTACCTCCTTTATCCAATTTCATAAATATTATATTTCTTTCATATTTCCTTCTCAATTGTATAATCTTTTACTGTAATACTATCTTCCTTCTCCACCTTCTTTCTTCTTACATTTTTAATTCTATATATAACATTATTTATTTCTTCTTTTAGCTTTCCAATCCACTCTTTATCCTCCTTATTAAATATACTATATACATCTTTATTTTTATAATAATGTATTCCATATTTCTCTTCAACATACCCCTGCAACATTTTCTCTACTCCAAACTGCACCTCCATTACATCATTTCTATTATTATTACCATATGGAATATATTTTACACCTTTATTTATTATCTTTATTTCCTCCTCTTCCAATTTTATTCTTGTTAAATTACATATATTATTGTCTTTTCTTTTCTCTTATTCTTTCTTCTCATCTTTTCCTCCTTCTTTCTTCATTATTATTTTATTCAATTTCTGTCCATGTCTAATTTTAGTTCTATTATTTATTACATCTCTCTTTTTATTATACAATTTTTTAAAAATTTCTTCCTCTTTATTAGTAATCCTATTAACCAATTGCCTTTCCATTTTGTCTATTTCTTTATATATCATATTTTTATTTCTATATGCATTTTTAATGAACTCTCTTAATATTCTTCTTTCAATATTTTTTATCATTTCTCTTCTATTCTTCATAATCCTACTTAGCTTTTTCATTTTAATAAAATTTGGTATGATATCCTTTTTCAAGCATTCCTTCAAAAATTTTATATTATTCTTTACATTATTAATCCTTATTAACAACCTCCATCATCTATTTACCATTCTTGATAAATCTTCTCCTTCCAAATTCTTAATATAATTCATAAAAGTTTTTATATTATTTATGGCTGTGTTTAAATTTCATATTTAATAATAATTTTAGAATTTGTATTTAATAATAATTTTAGAAATTTGATTATAATTTAAGTAAAAGTAAAATAATTGTATATTCCCTTTTGTATTTGAAATTTTAAAAGTAACGGTCAGTGAGAGATAATAGATTAATTAAAAAGAAAAATTCCCTAAAATATTTAATTACAAAATGTAAAGGTAAAAATAAATCTAAACAATAGAAATGCAGCTTTCTATATAAATTAAATGTACAAGAATGCATAGATTCTCCTCGGGGCAAATGAGTACATCCAAAAATAAAATCGAACAAAAGTGAAAAGATTAGATCAAAGAAAAGAGGACATTTTAAATTTTCTCAGAACTTTTAGTTAAACTTTAGCTGTGCTCTTGATCAGTTGAGTCTCCAAAAGTGACAAATTAATTTACCTACAACAGTATGGTCAAGTAGAAAGCACCCAGACTATTCTCCTTCCAGGGATGGTCTATACCCTCCAAAAAATCAATGAAGAAGATCTGCTGCCCAAACAACTAGAAAGCTGCTTCTGCTGTTAAAATCAATGAATAATTTAATTGCGGGAAAGAACTGCTACTTCTGAAATTATGAACAATTTGCTACTGAATACTGAATCTGAAAACTTCTCACAAAACAGGTACCTGTACCCAAAGGCCTAAAATACTCTAAAATAATATCACACTATTGCTCACTATCTATATAACTTGTAAAAATCTAATTTGTAAAACTATGAATTTAATTATTAATTTATTACATAAATTTCTTTAATAATCTAGCTTGCCTAATTCTATCTTTTCTTGGGTATGTATTTCTAAATTTTACATTTTATTATCTACTTATAGCATGCTCACAAAATTTCTGATCAGTCCTCACCAAATTTAAATATAGATTTTTAATCAAAATGGTTGCCATCTTATCTAGCAACCTATTAATATATTTTGTTATATACTTTTGTTGGCAGGTCAGCTGGGAAATCTCCATAATTTTCTAAATGCAAATCCATAATTGCTTGAAACAGTGGATGCATGTCCTGCAAATCCTCATTAATATTTACTTCTATAAATTACTTAATATTTTCATATAAATCGGCATGCATTCAATGCTTCATTGATTGTAATGCAGGGGTCTACTACTTAGCAAATGGCTGACATATTAGTTATTAATACTCACCCAGCTTACCTATTGTTTTATATTTTATTAAATTTTTAAGTAATAATTCTGTAAATCACATTTCTTTGAGAGTCAAAAACATTCTTTATTAAATGTTGATGATGTAGGGCCAAGTTATAAAATGTATTTTAATCTTAACAGAATAGTATGTAGATTATACATGTGTTACATTTTGGAAATGTGATGACCTCTTATAAGCTTTGGATACTTCAGATTCTATAGGATTGAAATTAATCCCAGTCATCCTACACAAGTGGACAAATAAATGTTCCCATAGGACTTGATAACTGTCATGCAGGTAGGAAGTAATTGTGGCACAAACAACTTGCCCCTGGTTATGCTTATGTGACCTTAGCTCTTTGGGTCTATGGCAGATGCCAACCCATTGTTATAAACTCATTCATGGCTTTGCAGTCTCAATATACTGCCACCTTCATATCATCTTTCTAGATGTACTATGTGTTTCTTCTTATTAATTCTATTATTCAACATATAACTCCATCTCTACATTATTGACATAATACACTCTCAAATAAATGTCTGTTCATAGTAATTAGTAAACATCTTCTTTAATTAAATAAATATGTGTCCACCATTACTATTATTAATTCTACTTTAGACACTTGCATTGCAAAGATATAAATCCTGAAGGCATGCTCATGAAATACTTGCTCGAGAATTTAGATAGGTAGATTACATCAGCCACATAAATGTATCTTTTTGTAAAATATAACAGTATCAGAAATACCACTATTGAGATATGAAATTTAACAAAATATTATTGGTTAAATGATTTCATATCAAATATTTTAAATATAAAAATATATATCTTTGTAAAGTATAACAGTATTGGAAATACCGTTACTGAGATTTTAAATATAATAAAATATTATTAATTAGATGATTTAATATAAAATGTTTTAAATAAATAATTTCAAACTATATGTCTGCCATTCCATCTTTATTTATTCGAAAACCATTCAATATAATATTTCCTTGAATCTGTTAAATATAAATGTTTAATATTAATGTTATTATTAGCTAACTCAAAATAAAATTCTTCATTCTCTTGCATCTCCCTGACCACCGTACCTAAAAAAAGTATTTACTAATGTAGCATCAGATGCATTGTTTCATAGATTGTATTGTGGAACTGATAAACTATGTTCAAACTCAGTACTATGGGTGGCTTCACTACCTAGATGGTGCTGCAGTTCTGTGTGGTGGTCGAATTCTGCACTATGTTAATGAATCACACATTTCTGACCATTACATAGTATAATTTTTTTTAGCATTTGGTGCTAACAATGTGAGGCATCAGTTTCAAAACCCATATACCTGAGCAGAAATATAATGCATATAAATTTCATTTAGCATTCGTCACCTGAGTTAGCTAATTATTCTTTATATATGAGCTTGTTTTTGATAAAAATATTGAGAAAAATAAATCGAGTGAAAAAATGTGGGTCAAATGAGTGAAGGGATGGTAGGCATAATAATAAATTTAGAGAAAGCAGGGATGTATGTGTAATTTAAGAAGGAACAAAAATACGTGGATCTAGTGAAATGCTTATTTGTTGTTATATATATATATCAAAGAAAAAGTAATCAGTCGCTAAGTGAGAAAGTAGTAGCAGTAAATATTTTAATAAAGTACTATTATATACATCATAGACAGCAGTGGCTTATTATATGCATTGGCAGTAGTATATTATAATATATATATATATATATATATATATATATATATATATATATATATATATATATATATATATATATATATATATATATATATTAAGCACAGAAATATAGAAAATACAGAGGTAGGGCAATGTAGAGTAGGTGAAGGCAGAAAAAGAGTGTGATAGGACCAAGATACCAGAGAGGGATAGTCTAATGGTAGTAATAGAGAAAAGAAAAAAATAATATTAAGAAAAATAAAATTATGAAAAAAGATAGTGGAGATATAGAGAAAATGGAAGCAGAAAATGACAGTGTAGAGCAAGTAAAGTTATATAAAGCTTGTGAGTCGACACCGGAGTGAATGGAAGCTCCACAGCAATACAGAAGATCAATGGACTTTAAAAGTTTATGGAGAAAATACTTGGACAATATAGGGAAAAAATGAGGAAAATATATGAGGAGGAAGCAAAAAGAAGAGATGAAAAATCAAAAAAGAGATAGAAAAAAAAAGATAAGGAATAGGGACTATCAGGAATTTAGAGGCTATTTGGAAAGATTTAGAAATAATAAGAGAAAAATTTGGAATATCCCAAGTGCTAAAAAGGAAGAAGAGATTAAAGACATGTGGAATTAAAGAAAGTTAGAAAGATCTGATGAACCTATGATAATAAAAAAAACAGACAGATAATGTAATAAATGTAAGTAAGTATGATGAGCAAAGAGACCTCATTCCAACAGATGAAAGCCCACAAGAATCGGTGAATGAAGTCAGCATTAAAGAGGAAACAAAAATGGACATTGGACACCAAAGCTACTTAGCAAAGATGATTGACATCAAAATTTTTAAAGGGAGATAAAGAAAAACCCTCAAATCCACTTAGAGAGCTTACAAAAGTTCTTCCTATTTTATAAGAAAGGACCAGATGAGCAGATAGTAATAACCAGTTACCATCTACAAGGCTCTGCCAAGGACTGTTGGAATATGGTGAAATGGAAACATAAAACAATAGAAAAATACAAAGATGCATTAATGAAGCATTACTGGAACAATGAGCATCAAAGCAGTATCTACAATATGTTCTGCCAGGAAAAATATGAGCCGACACCCCAAGAGCTGCATACGCAGTTTTTCCTCTGCCAAGTGAACCGGTTTAAATCCCTCACAATGTTCACCTTTTTGGATCTACACATCATAGGAACTATACAGCATAGTATGCTGCTAACCATCCAACAGTTAATGGCAGGCAGTCAAAAAAATACATCAAAGAAATGGTTGAATTTCTTACTACCCTAAATTTTAATCATTGAGCCAAAGAACCACCTGGAAGAAGGCAAAAAATAGAAAACCCAAGGCTGCAGTCATCGACAATGAGGAATAGATATTATCCACCTGACCCGGGTTTATAAAATATTTTAGCCTCTTAGGATGGTCATTACATATATAAAAATACTGAAATGATATTGGTATAATGAATTTGGTAGAATGGGAACCTACATTAATTAAATAGGGCTGAAGATAAAAAAAATTATATGTTATTATTTTAACTAATATTACTCTAAAAAATTTTTTATATGTTATCAGTTTAACTAATATTACTATAAGATTTCTAACCAGACATGGCCAAATTAGGCCATTTTAAATTAAACTATAAATTCTAGATCAGGGTATATAAAAATATTCATTGCTTCATGTAATCTCTGCTTTCTATATATCTGTAAAAAAAAAATACGTATTTAACTTATGTGATGTAGCACAAAAATTTTTTTTTTACTTTCCTTGCCTACTTTGTTCTTCTTTAATTGTTCATGGGAAGTACAGGAAAATGAAACAGTAAAATTCACATTCGAATCTTAAGTTTCACCTTTATCTATGGTCTCTCACTCACCACTCTATCCTACCCAAATTTAAACATTTTGGTATCGAATTGTGTGTGTAGTATTATTAAAAATGTATCAATATATGTAAAATTCACTGTAAACACACACATGTTTCGATAACAAAATTTAAAGCAATAAATAAAAATAAATGATATAGTTTGTATTACTCTTTTAGTTATATAAAAATATATAATTTTAATAATTTATTTTAAATTATAAAGTTCATTATTGATTGCTGTGTTTAAATTTCGTATTTAATAATATTTTTAGATATTTGATTATAATTTAAGTAAAAGTAAAATAATTGTATAGTCCCTTTTGTATTTGAAATTTTAAAAGTAATGGTCAGTGAGAGATAATAGATTGATTAAAAAGAAAAATTCCCTAAAATATTTAATTACAAAATGCAAAGGTAAAAATAAATCTAAACAATAGAAATGCAGCTTTCTATATAAATTAAACATACAAGAATGCATAGATTCTTCTCAGGGCAAATGAGTGTATCCAAAAATAAAATTGAACAAAAGTGAAAAGATAAGATCAAAAAAAGGAGGACATTTTGAATTTTCTAAGAACTTTTAGTTAAACTTTAGCTGTGCTCTTGATCAGTTGAGTCTCCAAAAGTGATAAATTCAGTTACTTACCACAGTATGATCAAGTAGAAAACACCCAGACTAATCTCCTTCTGGAGATGGTCTATCATATGCTGTGAACCTTCACATATGCCCTCCACAAAATCAACCAAGAAGATCTGCTGCCCAGACAACTAGAAAGCTGCTGCTGATGTTAAAATAAATGAATAATTTAAATTCTGTAAAGAACTGCTACTTCTGAAATCATGAACAAATTGCTACTGAATACTGAATCTGAAAACTTCTCATAAAACAGGTACCTGTACCCAAAGGCCTAGAATACTCTAAAATAATATCACACTATTGCTCACTATCTATATAACTTGTAAAAATCTAATTTGTAAAACTATGAATTTAATTATTAATTTATTACATAAATTTCTTTAATAATCTAGCTTGCCTAATTCTATCTTTTCTTGGGTATGTATTTCTAAATTTTACATTTTATTATCTACTAATAGCAAGCTCACAAAATTTCTGATCGGTCCTCGCCAAATTTTAATATAAATTTTTAATCAAAATGGTTGCCATCTTATCTACCAAACTAATAATATATTTTGTTATATATTTCTGGTGGCAGGTCAGCTGGGAAATCTCCATATTTTACTGAATGCAAATACATAACTACTTGAAACAGTGGATGCGTGTCCTGCAAATCCTCATTAATATTTACTTCTATAAATTACTTAATATTTTCATATAAATCGACATGCATTCAATGCTTCATTTATTGTAATGCAGGGGTCTACTACTTAGCAAATGGCTGACATATTAGTTATTAATACTCACCCAGCTTATCTATTGTTTTATATTTTATTAAGGTTTTAAGTAATAATTCTGTAAATCGCATTTCTTTGAGAGTCAAAAACATTCTTTATTAAATGTTGATGATGTAGGGCCAAGTTATAAAATGTATTTAAATCTTAACAGAATAGTCTGTAGATTATACATGTGTTACATTTTGGAAATGTGATGACCTCTTATAAGCTTTGCATAATTCGAATTCTATAGGATTGAAATTAATCCCAGTCATCCTACACAAGTGGACAAATAAATGTTCCCATAGGACTTGTCGACTGTCATGCAGGTAGGAAGTAATTGTGGCATGAACCACTTGCTCCTGGTTATGCTTATGTGATCTTAGCTCTTTGGACTTATGGCAAATGCCAGCTCATTGTTATAAACTCATTCACGGCTTCGCAGTCTCAATATACTGCCACCTTCATATCGCATTTCTAGATGTACTACGTTTTATTCTCATACTCTTGTTTCCTAGCACCTAACTTGATCTCAGGTTATCTGCAAGTCACTTAACTTCAAATTACATCACACTATTGTTCAGTTCAGAAAGTATAACAATCTATTAAAGTTTATCAAATAGTGTATTTATATATATATATATATATATAATATCGTTTTGTATAATATTTGTTGAAAAAAATAATTCTTTATAAAAACAATTTATTATGACTTCTTTAATTAACTAGTAATATTATATATATATATATATATATATATATATATATATATATATATATATATATATATATATATATATATATATATATATATATATATATATATATATATATATTGTAACCTAATTAAAGGAGAAATCGGGAAGGTCCATTGCATATTAAAATATCATTGGATTTGTCAAAATCCAAATATTATTAAAATCTCAAATATTCAAATATTATGTTCATTGTAACTTATAAAGATGATCAAATGATCCAAATGTATTAAATAATTAAGAAAAGATTCAAATATAAATCTTGTAATTAATAAATGAAAAGCACTGTAGCTTAAATTAAATTATGAGAAGAATACCTGAGTAGTGGCTGTTAAACAAGAAGGTCAGACTGAGTTATCAATCATATTAAAGGTCATTGGATTAAATGAAACATACTTCTATAATTAGATTACTCAAGATATCACAATATCAATAATTATAAGCAAATTATTAATAGCAACTATTATAACTCAGGTATATGGAAATCACGCGAGGTGAGTACACTAGTAACTCAATAAAATATCTGCTCAAGTATACAGACAGTAGATTTTATTTACTTTCATTTCTTGGTTTGATGTTAAGTGCATATCAAACAAATACCAAGTGAATATGGTCTAGCAGGGTGCCACTAGATTATTTGAATCTAGACACAGTTATATGTAATAACCTTTTCACATGTACCAGGTTTGAATCCCTTTTTGGTACTTTATTTCTAATAAAAATGGAAGATTTTGCTTTTTAGAGCCATATCACTGTATGCACCAATATCTAAGTAAGCATAAAACATCTTTAAACTAAACTGGAATTCATTAGACATAAATCATTTCTTAGATCTTTGCATAACAAATGTGTTTCAATATTTTTTATAAGTTTTACTAGCTCAGATTACTATTAATTTAGGATGGCTATTCACTCATCCTTGCATGAAATGGATGATGGAATGGTGGTTATAATACTACTAAAAAATCACTAACTATTATGAAATCAATATTTATTTATGGCCTTTGAACATTTAAACAGCTCCTTAATTAAAACGTGATGATGACGATGAAGATAATGATAACGATAATGACAATGGTTTCAACCCAAGCTTTAGGACTAAGCCTAAACATAAAACTAATTTTTATGAAGAAATTCATAATTATTGTTAATCTTAGCATATTTAATCATATCTTAAACAACAAATATTCAACCATTGATGATGAATGATCACACTTACTAAAGACTATTCTTAATGAACTATATATGCCTCGTTTAATAACATAAACTAATATTTATTACTGCATTTCTAACATATACATAAAAATTTTATATTTACATAAAAATTTATATTAACAATAACAACAATAATCATAATCAACTGTTTTAAAATCATAACATTAAATTTTAAATTCTTCCCCCTTTCTCGTAAATGTATTTCAAAAGTATATGGTATTAAATTGGGGTAACCAATTTGTTAAAATGATACATCCATAAAAAATGTATTTCATATAAAAAATATTCACTCATTGGCACACATACCTTATAATCTAACATGTAAGCAGAATGTAAAAAAAAATGTTAGTAGAATTGAAAGAGCAAGTTTTAGAAACAAGTTTTAAATTATTTTTTCACCCTCTCTTCTACCTCTGAAATGCTATACTTTAACTTGAAACAAAATAATCTAATATTTTAATACTACTTATTACATCACATTTGCACACAATTATACACATATAAAAATATTATTATGTATGTGCATGTTTTATCCCATAATAACAACATATTATTTAAAACCAAAATAATAATACAAAAAATTATTTTACACATTAATATTTCATAACTGTAAATTAATAAACAAATAATTTTGATACATTCAAGATCATTTATGAAGCTCAAAGTTATTATTAGTAACACATTCTTGTTTTAATGAATCTGAACAGTCTTTAAATGTTTTTTTAAATAAAATATACCACTTTATTGCTAAAAGTTTATTAAGACTCTGATATCATAAAGAAAATAGATATAAAAAGTCATATTACCGATCTTTTGTTTGTGGTGAATTTCCAAGGGCTCAAACTTGTCTTGTATAATGTCTATATTTCTGCAGCTACCATTTCCGTTTTACATTGGAACAATCTCTTTCTTGAGATGTATAACTATTTGATGATGATGATTCAAATACGATTATTTGCTTTAGTGGACAAGTTAGAAATTCTTATACTGACTTAAAATTTTTCCACTCAGCATGATTCTCATCGTGGATGAAATACAGCAGTTGTTTTCATATTGTAATTTTTCTGGGGTTCAAACTCAGTTACTGGAACAATTAATTGGACTTGATGATTAATATTTATCAGTAGATTAATTCATCTCCTTTGAATGCAGGTGAATGTTTTCTTTCTATTTAAAAACATCTTATTTCTCTGGTCAGTTGAAAGGTGTAGAATATTATTTTTCAGACAAGACATCTTTTCTTTTCAATATGGTCTGTGGATCATGACAGTCAGGTCTGGATGGGACACATATATAATTTTTTTAACCCGTCATTTCTTATATTTTCAACATTCAAAACTTCATAAAAATGATTTTAAAAAAGAATTATATGGCAGAACTAAAAATGTTTGTCTGCTTTAGTTTCAATAATTTTTAAAAAGTCTCTATCACAAATATATTATAATAACAATAATCTAATCTAATTGCTCCACTGATTTTCCAGACTGCTTTTATTTCTGATTTTTGAGTCAACTCACCCAATTAGAGTGATAGTGTGAATTGCTATTTTTGACCAACCCCCCAAAAAAATCACACACCTGGTTTCCAGACACTTTTGTCTTAAAAAATACTTAATCCTTTTTTCTTACACCTAGGTAACATTTCAAATTTTTGAGCTTCTTTCTTTAGATCTTAAGATAAGACAATTTCAAAATTAGAGTTACCACCCAGCTTAAGCTCCCAAAGTGACAAACAATCATTTACAAAAACAAAATTGCTACAAAAATAGATATCTGATTCAACAGATTTTCTCTTTTAACATAAAATTGTAAAAAAAATAATTTGACAGATTTAACACTTCCTTATCTTTCAATATTTAATAAATGTAAATTTCTGTATGTAATGTACACACTTTATCATTTCAAATCATTCATAAACTGACATTAAATAATACAATTGCTAGCTTAGTAATTATAACCCTATTATTTAAAATCAAATCCTTAGCTTTTAAATCCCAATTACAATTATAGAAAAGCAAAATAGAAGTATAGAACAAGATATTAGAATTGATCAAGCATAGGTTAGTTTTAAAGAAAGTTAAAATGTTCAATATCTGAAATTTAATGATGGCTAACATAAATAGCTTTTATAACACACACTGCCTATACATATGCATTATAACATTGCTTTTTAACAGAAAAATTAAATATTGAATAATTTAAATGTGTGTATTATCTTTCTATCAACACACAACAAATAAGGAAGATAATTGTTGACCCACTCTCTTTCTATCTAAAGCTTTTAGAACAGGATCTTGTAGGGTTTAAACTTGGATGCCCTACAGCTTTTTTTTATATAAAAAATGTGATGATGATTTTTGTTCATTTTCTCTCATGCACATTACTATAAATTTAGCTAATGACTAAATTGTAATAGCACAAGTTTCCCCCCTTCAGATAAAATCATCAGCACCTTTGTTTTAACTATATCCAAAAAAAAAAAAAAATCCTAACTAATAAAATACACTAATAATAATAAATACACTAATAATAATATAAAAAAATTCTAACTACTGGTAAATATCATACTTTTCATTAGAAAACTTAAAGTAATTTATTGGAGATCTTTTCCTTTGTACAAAGCATATTGTGGTCTGCATAAAATTGCAAACATACATTCAGTCCCTTTTTAATATTTCCATTTTTCATCTTGACTGGGTATTTATAAAACATATTCAGAGGATTTATTTTATATAACCTCCTATTACAGACTCCATTTAGAAATATGGACTCTTGGTACCATACATAATATGCCTTGAAGTTTTTCAGAGAGATTGACTCTCTATACCATACATATTTTATTTTTAAACTTTCCAGAAAGATTGACTCCCTATACCATATATAAGGCTCTTTGAAGTTTTCCAGAGAGATTGACTTTCTATACCACATATCATTCACATTTAAATTTTCCAGAGACATAGATTCTTTGTACTATATATAATGGACATTTAAACTCTTCAGAGAGATTGACTCTCTGTACCAGATATAATCTGCTTTTAACTCTTTCAGAGCATCTAAATTTTTCAGAGAGATTGATTCTCTGTCTGATACACAATGGACATTTATATTTTTCAAAGAGATTGCCTCTCTGTACCAGATATAATTTACTTTTAACTTTTTCATAGTATTTAAATTTTTCAGTGAAATTGATTCCCTGTACAATACACACTGGACATTTACATTTTTCAGAGAGATAGATTCTCTATCCCATATATAAGGTATCTCCAATCTATTTAAGAAGACATATTTTTGAAACCACACATGCTGGTTTGTTACTAGATTGAGAACTACTGACTCTTGAAACTTTTGTTCTTTTTCTAAAATATCTGGTTTCATCTACCCTGTTGCCTCTCTTAACTCAATAACCTTATCTGGTGTATGTAGTTTTCCCTCCAACTCTCTTTTCCTTCTTTTCACTTCATGATCTATCCTCATCTGCTCTCTGGCCATCACCTCATGTATTCTTTTTACTGAGATATTAGGTTTTATGGCTACTATCAGCCTTTCTACTTCTTTTTTACTTGTGGATTTTTAACTGAAGTAGGCATCCTTTTTTCTGACTGTCTATGTTCTGATCTATCTCTACAGTCATCTGGACTGATGCTACCATCGTTCTGCCCTGAATTGAGGTTTGACTGATCCTGCAGCCCTATATTAATATGATCTTTTAATTCCCCTATTTTTTGGTAGAGATCATCCATCTTGGGATTCATGTACTCCATAACATATGCCTTCTGGTTCTCCTTAACCTTCTCCAGCATAACACCCAATTCATGTTGATTCATTCTGAGTCCCTCTTCTAAAGAACTTGACTTGTCCCTTTTCACTATCTCCTCCCTAAAGCTATCCATTTGTTTCCCCAGTTTTTTCCTAAGATTTTGGTCCATCTGTACACACACTCATTGGTCATGCTTCCCTTGACTTCTCGAATTTCTTTTTCTAAGCCACTAAACCTATTTTTCATAGTGAGGACCTGATCTACACAGCTCAAAGTGGCTTCTTTATATGAGTCCACTTTGGCTACCACCTCCTCTAATCTGATCAATATTGATTCCTGCAAAGGTTATTTCGGCATTCTTTTCTATGTATTCTGACATGGATTGGGAGACCAACCGATGGACCTCATTCCTAACTACCTCAAGTTCTCTCTTATTTTCTTCAATAGACTGCTCCACTTGAGCCTTTAATGACTGCAGTCCCTGACAGCCCTCCTGTTTGGTGACTTCCATAGATCTACACACTCCTATCCTCTCCTCTAATGACACAAACCTATTTTTACACTCTATATTGGACTTTTCTATCCTAGTTTCCAAAGCTATGATCATTCGGTTGTTATTGTTGATACAGTTATCTAGATTTACCCTTAAACCTTCTATACTTTTCTCCATCTTTTGTTCTAAATTTACCATCCCTTGCTTACTATCTTCTCTTAAACTTTTACTACTTTCTTTTAAACTCTTAGTAGCCTCTTTTACACTTTCCATACTTTTATTATTTTTTCTATCTTTTGTTCTAGAATTTGAAACATCTGCATTATCCTTAATTCCATCCCTGATGGTGTTTTCTTTGCTATCTGAGTCTGGCCCACTTCTGGCTCCTCATCTACTTCCACACTTGAGGCTGTATTATTTCTACTAACTTTAGAGGCATCTTCTTCTACTTCCTCTCTTCCTTTTTGTTTTTTTATAGGAAATCTCCCTATCATCTTTTTCAGTATAAAAACTATCACTGATCCCTGGAATTGGGACACCTTCCTCTTCCATAACCTCTTCCATACTATTATTTAGTTCACTCATGTTTTTCAAAACTATATATATTCCATCTGTGCTATCCCTGACCATCAAAAACCTACACATCATCTCCCTGTCTGACACCTATTCTGACCAACTGACTGATTTGCTTTTCACCTTATTATTCATTACAGATACAAAAAATATTTAATATCCTTATCTAATGAACTACACAACAATAATCTATATAGTGCATGTCTGTCTGTAATAGCCCAAATTATACATTCATCTATTCTCCTAGAAATCCGACAGATATTGACAGTCCACAGAATGACTAGCAGTTCACAATCCTGAGATAAATAAAAGAATTCAGTCACAGCACTATAATCACACAATGTATCACGAGCACTCAGAAGATCATCCCAATTCGATCACTATTAACTACCACAACCCTTGATTGAATAATACAAACTCTGTTGCAATAAAAAAGTATTAAGTCTTAGGGGCTAAAATAGATAAACTATGCCTTGCTCTCTCTCTTGGAGTCTTATGTGGCAAGTATCAAGGAATGCCCTGCTTATTATAGATTACAGAAAACTAAACCTTGCTCTTTGTCTTGGAGACTTATAGGCTGATATCATGGCAGGACTGCTGTTAACTGCTTCATGATAAAATAAGAATAACATATAAATTGGGTTGAAGCAGTGACTGGGTTTGATCATTCATGAGTTACACAAATACATAGCATTCTCAAGGCAATGACAAAACCCTCCACTCATCATCAAAACTGCAATCTAACCAACCAAACTCCAATGATCAGATATCCAATCCAACCTCTAAAATCATAGACTTTTCTACAAAATGAACTCCCCAAAAACACGAGACTACTATCCCATAATTCATCACTATTACTATGCCTATCCTATCTGGAAATAAATCATTTTAATGTTCCAAAAAACAATTATATTATTTATTTCACCTTTGTCTTAAGTTGTGATATTCATCTACTTTCAAAATTGATAAAAACAAAACTAAACTGTTCTATGGCTGTACCCATTTTATCATCATCAATGAAAAATTAAATCATATTAAACATCATCATATATAAATGTAAAATAAGACTGCAAGGCCAATAAAATTTTGCAAGGCAAAAAAAAAAATTTACTGAAAAAAAATTTACTAAAAAAATCCTTCTTTTTAACCACACATCTCTCATGATTCTACAGACTCCCTTTTTCAGGTATATGATAAAATATCAAGCCCCATTTGGGAGTACATTGTAACCTAATTAAAGGAGAAATCAGGAAAGTCCATTGCATATTAAAATATCATTGGATTTGTTAAATCCAAATATTATTAAAATCTCAAATATTCAAATATTATATTCATTGTAACTTATAAAGATGATCAAACGATCCAAGTGTATTAAATAATTAAGAAAAGATTCAAATATAAATCTTGTAACTAATAAACAAAAACCATTGTAGCTTAAATTAAATTATGAGAAGAATACTTGAGTAGTGGCTGTTAAACAAAAAGGTCAGACTGAGTTATCAATCATATTAAAGGTCATTTGATTAAATGAAACATACTTCTATAATTAGATTTCTCAAGATATCACAATATCAATAATTATAAACAAATTATTAATAACAACTATTATAACTCAGGTATATGGAAATTACGTGAGGTGAGTACACTAGTAACTCAATAAAATATCTGCCCTGGTATACAGACAGTAGATTTATCAACTTTCATTTCTTGGTTTGATGTTAAGTGCATATCCAAACAAATACCAAGTGAATATGGTTTAGCAGGGCACCACTAGATTATTTGAATCTAGACACAGTTATATCCAATAACATTTTCACATGTACCGGGTTTGAATCTCTTTTTGGTACTTTATTTCTAATAAACATGGAAGATTTTGCTTTTTAGAGCCATATCACTGTATGCACTAATATCTAAGTAAGCATAAAACATCTTTAAACTAAAGTGAAATTCATTAGACATAAATCATTTTTTAGATCTTTGCATAACAAATGTGTTTCAATATTTTTTATAAGTTTTACTAGTTCATATTACTATTAATTTAGGATGGCAATTCACTCATCCTTGCATGAAATGGATGATGGAATGGTGGTTATAATATTACTAAGAAATCACTAACTATTATGAAATCAATATTTATTTATGGCCTTTGAACATTTAAACAGCTTCTTAATTAAAACGTGATGATGACGATGATGATAATGATAACGATAATGACAATGGTTTCAACCCAAGCTTTAGGACTAAGCCTAAACATAAAACTAATTTTTATGAAGAAATTCATAATTATTGTTAATCTTAGCATATTTAATCATATCTTAAACAACTAATATTCAACCATTGATGAAGAAGGATCACACTTACTAAAGACTACTTTTAATGAACTATATACACCTCATTTAATAACATACACTAATATTTATTACTGTATTTCTAATATATACATAAAAATTTCTATATTTACATGAAAATTTATATTAACAATAACAACAATAATCATAATCAACTGTTTTAAAATCATAACATTAAATTTTAAATTCTTCCCCCTTTCTCGTAAATGTATTTCAAAAGTATATGCTATTAAATTGGGGTAACCAATTTGTTAAAATGTTCCATCCATAAGAAAAGTATTTCATATAAAAAAATATTCACTCATTGGCACACATACCTTATAACCTAACATGTAAGCAGAATGTAAAAAAAATGTTAGTAGAATTGAAAGAGCAAGTTTTAGAAACAAGTTTTAAATTATTTTCTTCCTCTCTCTTCTACCTCTGAAATGCTATACTTTAACTTGAAACAAAATAATCTAATATTTTAATACTACTTATTACATCACATTCACACACAATTATACACATATAAAAATATTATTATGTATCTGCGTGTTTTATTTCATAATAACAACATATTATTTAAAACCAAAATAATAATACAAAAAATTATTTTACACATTAATATTTCATAACTGTAAATTAATAAACAAATAATTTTGATACATTCAAGATCATTTATGAAGCTCAAAGTTACTATTAGTAAGACATTCTTGTTTTAATCAATCTGAATAGTCTTTAAAAGTTCTTTAAATAAAATATACCACTTTATTGCTAAAAAGTTTATTAAGACTCTGATATCATAAAGAAAATAGATATAAAAAGTCATATTACTGATCTATTGTTTGTGGCGAATTTCCAAGGGCTCAAACTTATCTTGTATAATGTCTATATTTCTGCAGCTACCATTTCCGTTTTACGTTGGAACAATCTCTTTCTTGAGGTGTATAACTATTTGATGATGATGATTCAAATACGGTTATTTGCTTTAGTGGACAATTTAGAAATTCTTATACTGACTTTAAATTTTTCCGTTCAGCATGATTCTCATCGTGGATGAAATACAGCAGTTGTTTTCATATTGTAATTTTTCTGGGGTTCAAACTCAGTTACTAGAACAATTAATTGGACTTGATTAATATTTATGAGTAGATTAATTCATCTCCTTTGGATGCAGGTGAAGGTTTTCTTCTTTCTATTTAAAAAAATCTTATTTCTCTGCTCAGTTGAAAGGTGTAGAATATTATTTTTCAGACAGGACATCTTTTCTTTCCTATATGATCTGCGGTTCATGATAGTCAGGTCTGGATGGGACACATATAATATTTCTACCCCGTCATTTCTTATATTTTCAACATTCAAATCTTCATAAAAATGATTTTTAAAAAAAATTATCTAGCAGAACTAAAAATGTTTGTCTGCTTTAGTTTCAATAATTTTTAAAAAGTCTCTATCAGAAATATATTATAATAACAATAATCTAATCTAATCGCTCAACTGATTTTCCAGACTACTTTGATATCTGATTTTTGAGTCAACTCACCCAATTAGAGTGATGGTGTGAATTGCTATTTTTGACCAACCCCCCAAAAAAATCACACACCTAGTTTCCAGACACTTTTGTCTTAAAAAATAGACTTAATCCTTTTTTCTTACACCTAGGTAACATTTCAAATTTTTGACCTTCTTTCTTTAGATCTTAAGATAAGACAATTTCAAAATTAGAAATCCCACCCAGCTTAAGCTCCCAAAGTGACAAACAATCATTTACAAAAACAGAATTGCTACAAAAATAGATATCTGATTCAACAGATTTCCTCTTTTAACATTAAATTGTACAAAAAAATAATTTGACAGATTTAACCCTTCCTTTTCTTTCAATATTTAATAAATGTAAATTTCTGTATGTAATGTACACCCTTATTTTATCATTTCAAATCATTCATAAACTGACATTAAATAATACAATTGCTAGCTTAGTAATTATAACCCTAATATTTAAAATCAAATCCTTAGTTTTTAAATCCCAATTACAATTATAGAAAAGCAAAATAGAAGTAGAGAACAAGATATTGAAATTGATCAAGCATAGGTTAGTTTTAAAGAAAGTTAAAATGTTCAATATCTGAAATTTAATGATGGCTAACATAAATAGCTTTTATAACACAAACTGCCTATACATATGCATCATAACATTGCTTTTTAACAGAAAAATTAAATGTTGAATAATTTAAATGTGTGTATTACCTTTCTATCATCACACAACAAATAAAGAACATAATTGTTGACCCACTCTCTTTCTATCAAAAGCTTTTAGAACTGGATCTTGTAGGGTTTAAACTTGGATGCCCTACAGCTTCCTTTTTTATATAAAAATGTGATGATGATTTTTGTTCATTTTTTCTTGGGCACATTACTATAAATTTAGCTAATGAATAAATTGTAATGGCACAATATATATATATATATATATATATATATATATATATATATATATATATATATATATATATATATATATATATATATATATGTGTGTGTGTGTGTGTGTGTGTGTGTATGTGTGTGTCTGTCAATAACAAATAATATTCCCATTAAATGATTTTTAATAAGTGTCCTAATCTTGGCAGGAAGGACTGAGTTGTAAGCTATCCCTTGCAGTCTGAATCCTATAACAATAGAGAATGTCAGCTTTTTATACTCTGACCCCACCTTTGCTCATGTTTTAACCATGCTGTCAATACATTTAATCTTTTAAATTCTTTTAATTAAAAAATACATTCCTGTATTTTCTTGTTTTTTCTATTTTAATTACATTAAGATTAGCCATATTATTCAACTAATCAGTTTATAACCTTAACCTCCAGAGCCTGATTAATTTAGTATGACATATTTTAATTAATTATAAAATTTTATTTTACTAAAAAGTGCTTTTACCAAAGAGTATTTTTGAAAGAATTATATTAAAATATAAAATTAGCTAACTTTTTCTTTTCCCAATCTATTAAATATTGATACTCTTTTTTCTATTTCATTTTTTTAAATTTTATTTTAAATAAATAAGTAAATCATGTAACTTGTATATACACACACACACATATGTACACATTGTGTGTAGTTCACATCGTTACAATATATATATATATATATAATAAATAAAAATATCCGTTAATTAAAAACAATATTGTAATTATAATTGAAATAATATTTTTAACGGTTTATAAATAATTACAAACAATCTTAAAATCTGCAGAAGTACTTTCGGTTACTTTCTAACCTGCCTCAACTGCCATTAAATTCAAAAACCAAAAGCAGAAGCAAACGTCATCAATTCAAATTCCACAAATCTCGTATTTTAATGTTAGAAGCTTGTCGATTTATTTAATGCATTTTATTCCTGTTTATAAAAATTGCTTCTTTAATTTTTCTTTTACTAAGGTTTCTCTCTTCATGAAGAATTTTCACATTTTTTTTTCATGAAGAGAGAAACCATAGTAAAAGAAAAATTAAAGAGGCAATTTTTATAAATAGGAATAAAACACATTTAATAAATCGACAAGCTTCTAACATTAAAATACGAAATTTGTTGAATTTGAATTGATGATGTTTGCTTCCGCTTTTGTTTTTGAATTTAATGGCAGTTGAGGCAGGTTAGAAAGTAACCGAAAGTACTTCTGCGGATTTTAAGATTGTTTGTAATTATTTATAAACCGTTAAAAATATTATTTCAATTATAATTACAATATATATATATATATATTCTAACCTAGTAAATAAAGATGACTTCATCTCTACGAAATCAATTCGTAGAGCCTAATTCTATTAAAAAGAATTCGGAAATAAATAAACGCTTCCGTCTATGATTCGTATACGCTTCGTATAGAACGGGTAGCAAACCCTATATTTTTATCTAATATAGCTCAACGTTTGGTTAGTTATAATAATTCAGCTACAGCGATATGCCGTTCAGACAGAGATATAATTAAAAAAAATTATCATTAATAAAATAAATTTAAAAGGAAAATTTAGAATAACTAACATTCTTTCTCTATCCAAAACACATTCTCTGAGCTGTAAGTACTTGCACTGTTCGACAATGATGATGATGATTTCATGTCATTGTTAATATTACTGACTAAAACAAAACATTCATTAATTTGCTAATATGCTCTCAATATTTTATTATTATACAATTAGAAGTTTCAATCTCTTAAGCCATGCCACGCTTGTAATGTTGATCATAATTGATCAATTCTTAAGGTAAGAGCACTTATAATAATGACACTAATCTCAGGGTTCTCTGTTATTTTTAAAGAAAAATGCTCGGCAGTATTGTGTTGTCGCATATGACTGACATTCTGGTCAGCTATAGGAAACATTTACCTTATTTAAATTCCAGGTATCTTCATCCACATATCAACTATTATAATATTTAACGAGATGATAACCATATTCAATAACAACGCATAATTTTGAATAATACAGCCCTTTTTAATCCAGAATCTCAGTCAGAATGATGAAAAGACAAGTGTGCTTTTGTGTCCTTCCATTATTCATGACAACACAATAATTTAACTAAGATTTATTACTTAGACACTTCACTTAAATGTGTACGAAATAATGTGCAACCAAAACCTTCTAGTTTGGGAATAAAGTGGTTTTACACACATATAAAATAAAATATCTTGGTCTGAAGTTTTCAATTCCATAAATAATTCTTATTAAATTAAACTATACAGAAATATTATGATCTGCTCACAATTGTCTATCTGGTGTATTGAATTTAAGTTTTCATAAATGATTTTGGACTCAAGAAAGTATTGCAATTATTATGCAAATACACTTTTATTTGGCACACAAGAAAAATGACTCAAGACAACTTGTAACAAGACTGTAATTTACTATTAAATTTTAACAAGATTATGATTTATTATTACAATTTAACAAAACTATCCTTTATGATTAACATAATAAACAAACATATACAATTTATTCGATCCCATATGGATAAAACAAAATATAACTAACATTAATTCATCTATACATTTAGACTTGGATTCGAACTACTTCTTCATCTTCTTTTTACATTTATGCAAATTGATTATAACAAAATAAATATTATTATCGATACATTAACTCATCCGTTTAGTGTATCTTATATGAACGGCTGCTTAACTTTATTAACTAACTATTTGTTTTAAAATAAAAATAATCTGATTCTAGGCAATATGTACAAACGATTTTTATAATCATATCTTTAATTAAATGATATTTTTTATTTAGATAACTTATTATAATTTATGGGTTATTTATCAGAAGTTACACTTATTATTTTTAATATTTACCTTAATAATAACTGAAGTTGTTATACACATTGTATTCCTCAGTATAAGTTATATTGTGAGTGCTACTTAATCATTAACCCGAATTAAACCTAGTATTTGAACCCTCCATTGGCAAATAAAAATTTCTAGATCATGCAATGTTAAACTTACTCTCTCCATTGACTTACGTGTGGATTACCAGCACTATTCCGCCGCACAATCCAGACATTGATCATATATACTAGCACACTATTTATACTAAATGGATCGTGAGGAATGAACCTCCAATATACCCGTTATCTTGCCATAATGTTTTAAACAAAACACAATATTCAACACCTTCCGTGGTGGAATTATCTCTATTTTCTCATGAGGAATATGGAATAACATTGAAGGTCTGTAGAATTACTACTACATTAAAATAGTTTGGTGGGTCCTTGCCTCTTACTTGGGCATAATAGGAACACACACCAAATATAATCCTCCCCTGGGATTTTAACGAATGAAATACACTAAATACGATATAAATTACTGATCGTCCTAACTCTGAGAAGCGATCACTTGGGTTATAAACATACCCGAATACTAGATTTATCTATTCCCCTCATGGAAAATAAAGCTTTTGGGGAGATCAATTTCCATCCCACAAAATAAAGACATTACAGTTATTACTTATGCGAATCTTAAGCATATACCAATGCTATATCAGGGCAAGACAAGCAAATACACTAATTACACTAAATTTATGTTCCGGGGTATACTTAGATCAACGTCTGAAATCAATGGATGTCACAGAATTAATTATAATTATTTTTACCTTTGCCAAAGAAACATTCCACACATCCTTGGTAGTATAGTATCTTGAACTAAATTAAGTGAATGCGTTAATAAAGAATATTTGGGAATAAGTTCCTCAATTAACATAGTATAAATTTGTTTCAAACTTTAAATAAGTAAAATCCTGTATAGCACTTCTCTTTAATTACTTCTGATAATTTTAACTAGATATTTTACCTATTAAGTATCTAAATTTTTCTACTTTTACGCATCTAACATATAAATTTATCCCCATAATTGCATATCATAAGTAAACACATTTTATAAAAAAAATTTTTTTTTCATGTCAAATATAAATTTAACCTAGAATAATTACAGGAAAACATACCTTTATGATTACAAGGTAATTTAAATATTACTTGACTATACAGCCTTTCACCTGTTGATATATAAAAAAATACACATAATTTTACAAATTAAAAAAAAAAACCTTACTTAACAAGTGCTTATTATCTCACTAGAAAAATGTTTTTCCGTTGGGCAATTTATCTAGATGAAGAACTTGATCCATTTGTAGTTCACGAAGCAAATTTAAAATAAGAAACACATTTTATTATTTCATTTATATAAAAATTGCCTCCATTCTTGTGCAATTAATAAATTAGGCAAAGAAAACATAGCAGCGTTGGATGTTAACTCTTCCTTGAATTAACTGATATAATTTTTGGGATCCAAGAAAACAATACATATTTTAACATGACGAATATTTGACGATAGACAATCACATATACAATTCTTTTCTTTTTACTATTGGTGATATGTATCATTTTTAGCTAGCTGGCTTATGAATAAAATAATGCACGAATTTTCCAAAATACTATTATTTTAAGGACTGCAGCTGACTTATGTGGATATGAAGTTTTAACGACTCAAATTGATGTATAATATAACATATTATATTATGGTTATAATTAAGTCACTAATGTTTGTAGTTTTTATTCCTACTCTAGGAATTGTAATTTGTCTTTAATAAGGAATTCTCCATAAAATGCACCCATACAAATTTTCTGATATTTGACTTGACAAAATTTATATTTTCTTTTTAAAAAATATACAGATGCATAAATATATATCCTTGATCATTAATATTATTTTTAGATAATTTTCAGTGAATAAAACATATTTTAACGTGGGGAGCTTACATTATTTTCAAACACAAACAATTTCTTTTAGAAAGAGCGTGAAATGTTTCTCGTTAAATTCCTTTGGCTTTTATAATATTTCTTTTAATTATAATTTTTCTTTTATACCATGAAAAGATTATTAAATAAGGTAAAGTTAACAAATAATTGTTTATTTCCTGGAAATTACTTATATTGCTTAATTTAAATATAATGATGCTTTCCGTGATTACTGTAGTTAATACGGTCATTTTGAACTTTAGCATACGATAGTATATTTTTGCATATAAAAAGCCTTAAATTGGTAGATGGCCACAGAAAACAAAATATCTTATCAAATAGGATTAGCTACGCATGATATTATTAAAAATTTACTTGACTTATATTTATTTCTGCAATAAAAAATAATAAAAAAAATTTGTTACCGAATTGCAGTACTGCTTTCTCCTTGTAAATCTAGAGTCAGACTAAACTTTCTTCAAAATTTGGCGGTCTTCTTTTAGCGACCTCTTACAGAAAAATAATCATTTAATTATAACATAAAGAAAAGAAAGGAAAAAAAAAACTTATTACAGTTATATTTTTCCGTATGATTTAAATGGATTACAAAGTAATTTGACAAATAATGAAAAATAAGAAATATATTTAATCAATAATGTTTATTAGTGATGTATAATTCTGTATACATTATTATCTAAATTAATTTAAAAATTACCAGAAGTTATTGTGCGTTATGATAAGATACTCATCTACTCTCCCCCTCTACCCATCCAAAATCAATTACTGTTTATAATATGTGCTTTTATACTATATTAAATTGCTCTTATTGTTAATATTTTAATTAAATTATTCATGCTCTTCTTCAAAATGACATCAAATTACTAAATTTTTTAGTTATTTGCTTAAAAGACGTTAAAGTGAGTAAATAGCATATTTTCTTAATCACTTAATATTATTATTATTTTCCTTTTTATTTCCTAGAAAAGGATAGCATTGTTTTCCTGTGGAAACGATGCTAAATAAACCAAGTGTCAATAAAACTAGGTTACAATTCTCCCACCGTTATGAAAAATAAAAATAAAATAATATATGCTTTATTAATATTTTTTATTGTATTGCTAGGTCTATATCATAATTTTCTTAGAAGTTAATCAATTCAATCTTACAGATTTAATTTTGTTTAGGATATGGTAGTAAGCTTCGGGCATTATAGGTACCTCTTGTTCCATCAGGGGTTGAGACTAAAAAGGCATTCTCACCCACTTGTTTCACAATTTCATAGGGGCCTTCATAAAGATACATAAATTTTCGAAACATATGCTTCCGGAGATTACTCACATGGGGAATTCTAATTAAGACAAAATCGTGGACTTTAAAAGGATGTGGACTGGTTTTGGAATAACGAGTGCGTTTATCACCCATCTTTTTCAGGTTAATTCTAGCCATTGCTTGGTCATGTTCCACATTAATATTTTTCTCTATAACGGGTAACGGTGTTTTTATTAGTAAAGGTTCAGGTCTATATTATTAATAATCCACATCATG
Organism: Epiperipatus broadwayi; assembly: GCA_028023455.1. Classification (NCBI taxonomy): domain Eukaryota; kingdom Metazoa; phylum Onychophora; class Udeonychophora; order Euonychophora; family Peripatidae; genus Epiperipatus; species Epiperipatus broadwayi. The sequence continues at coordinate 505,940 of JAQFVV010000319.1, forward strand.
CTGTTTCCCATATGTTTAAAAATAGGGCCCCGAAGTGAGGAACATTCCTGCGAGGTCCTTTTAATTTAATGCCCTGCTATTTTTACTACCTTTGTTATTTTTCTTTGGCATCGTTGCGATACCACTAGCAGAAGGTTGATTCTCATTTAGAATCCTTCTCTTCACTGTCGGCCTACTAAGGTGGCTATTCGGTCTACTATAAGGATTCGTCCTATAATATCCATTTTCTTTACTTAACTTCCTTTTTCCCACATAGGACCTATCTGTAAAATTAATATGGTTTACCATAGGATGGGTGTCTCTATTTATCCTACTCCTATGATCCATATTCCTATCACTCGTTTCTAGCGAATCTAAAATTTCGACGACCTCTTCTATTGTATGTCTGTCCGCAGCAATCAAGACCTGCTCGATATGCCTCGGTAAATTATGGCGAATTATTCGTACAATATGGGTCTCAGACAATGGATAAGCTGTCAACGTTTTCAGTTTGACAGCCTGACTCCTGAAAAACTGAGTGTAACTGCCCTTATTTACCTGGTACCTTTCCTGATATATTTGATACCTGAGGTTATCTTGGGGGTCTTCCCCCCAAAAACTGGATAGCATAAGATATTTAAAGTCCCCATATGTTTCCGGTTTTATAAATAACGATTGCCACCAATCTTTAGATGCCGCACACAAATGGTTTGTGGCAATGGCAATTTTCTCTACCTCAGACAAATAACATAAGGTGAACAATTCATCTAAATTTTGGAGATATTCATGTGGATTCTCCAAATATTCTCCTTTAAAAAATTTTATTTTGAGGAATTTTAAGGCCATGGAGCTATTACTTTCGGGCTCTAACATGACTTTATGTCTGGCCTCAGTCAATGGATTGTACATTGATTCAAGTGGACTAATCATTGTATGTAACTCAGAGATTACGGGTTTATTATGATCATTATTGATTTCCTTAACCTGAGTTTCAGATACATTTTTACTATGAACAACTTTATCTATATTAAGGTCCATAGCTTTCATACGACTTTCTAATCCCAATTTATAATTTTGCCATTCACAGTCTATTCTTGTAGAACTGTCCTTAAGGCCTACATTTAAATGTTGAATTTGTTGCTTTAACTGGTTAATAGTTTTATCTTTCTCTAACTCAAGTTTATCTTCTAGTCTTTGATATATTGTACCCTCACACTGAGTCATATATGCCCCTATTTCCTCTTTGAGATCATTTTGTAATATTTGTGAATTATTCTTTAATATCTCATTAAAATGTTCTACCTTTCCTATAACTTGAATTAGCTCACTTTCTATCTTTTTATTAATTTCACATTGGGTTTCATCCTGAGTTTATAACTTAGCTATTCTGCTAGTAATCTGGCTCTGACATCCTTTTACTACATTGTCAGGTTGAAGAGTTATATTTTGGACTTCTTCTTTTAAGTTTCTAAACTCACTCCTAGTACTATCTAATTCTCCCTTAATACATTCTATTTTATCCTTAACTTCACTGTTTAATTCTACATATTGACTTATGAAGTCCTGCTAAATAGCCTCGATCATATTTTCGGCCCTTTCCGACTTTATTTTTATTTCTTCTTAATTTTTATTTCTAGTTTTTTGGAGGCCAATTTTGACTCTTCTATATGGTTGTTTAACTCTTCCCTTAGGTCTTTGATCTCCTGTACATGATTATCTATTTTACTGTCCAAATTTTGAATTTGATTCTTTAATTCACTATTGGAATTTTTTATTTGACTTTCTATTTTACTTTCTAATTCACTATTGGAATTTTGTATTTGACTTTCTATTTTACTTTCTAATTCACTATTTGAATTTTTTATTTGACTTTCTATTTTACTTTCTGAGTTTTTTAATTCACTATTTAAATTTTGTAGCTGTGTAGACAAACTTTGTAATATAGTAAATATTTGGACTTGCTCATCCCCAGGTAGATCTTTATTTACTTTAGCTTTTTTTGGACTAACTTCATCTAAAGATTCTTGTTCTTCTCTTACTTCTACATGAAAATGTGGAGTTTGTGTATCCGGGGATTGGAGCCCTTGATATTCTCCCAAATCCTCTGAAATATCCTGACTATCTTGGTTTTCACTCATATTTAAAATTTCACTCTTTCTGTTATTTGACAGTACTGAAATTAGTAATGAACTATTAATAATATTGATAAGCAATTATTAACAAGACATCCTGCCTCTATGCCTCTCCTATCAAAAACAATCCACACCAAAAACTATGCTCTGATATTTTTAATATTCCTAAAGTCCCCATATTAACTACCGAATATTCTTTTCTCATATGCTACTTGGTCCATAGAAATCTCACCAAACCATTATGTAATATGGTATAAGTGCTAATCACACCACCAGACAAGCAGATCATCATAAATGATAAAATCATTACAATATTTTATGGAATTACTTACAGACCATAACATTATAAACTAACAAATTGATTTATTCAGTGGCAAAAGATTATGTCATAAAATAGACATTCATATAATATTTTATGGCTAAAGAAACAATTTATCATTGGCAAACATTTTCAATCAATGAACAATTAATTCATTCACGTGCAAATAATATTTATATTCATTTCAAGAAAATTTTACCAAATTCTTCGTGGCCAGCTATAGCCATCGAAGGCCCCTGTAGTTGGGCGGCCATTTCTAACCTATCAAAAGAGTGACTTCTATTATTATGAAAGAGAATTCGGAAATCCTAATCGCTTCCGTATATGATTCGTATACGCTTCGTATAGAACGGGTAGCAAACCCTATATTTTTATCTAATATAGCTCGATGTTTGGTTAGTTATAATAATTCAGCTACAGTGATATGCCGTTCAGACAGAGATAGAATTAAAAAAAATTATCATTAATAAAATAAATTTAAAAGGAAAATTTAGAATAACTAACATTCTTTCTCTATCCAAGACACATTCTCTCATCTGTAAGTACTTGCACTGTTCGACAATGATGATGATGATTTCATGTCATTGTTAATATTACTGACTAAAACAAAACATTCATTAATTTGCCAATATGCTCTCAATATTTTATTATTATACAATTAGAAGTTTCAATCTCTTAAGCCATGCCACACTTGTAATGTTGATCATAATTGATCAATTCTTAAGGTAAGAGCACTTATAATAATGACACTAATCTCAGGGTTCTCTGTTATTTTTAAAGAAAAATGCTCGGCAGTATTGTGTTGTCGCATATGACTGACATTCTGGTCGGCTATAGGAAACATTTACCTTATTTAAATTCCAGGTGTCTTCATCCACATATCAACTATTATAATATTTAACGAGATGATAACCATATTCAATAACAACGCATAATTTTGAATAATACAGCTTTTTTTAGTCCAGAATCTCAGTCGGAATGATGAAAAGACAAGGGTGCTTTTGTGTCCTTCCATTATCCATGACAACACAATAATTTAACTAAGATTTATTACTTAGACACTTCACTTAAATGTGTACGAAATAATGTGCAACCAAAACCTACTAGTTTGGGAATAAAGTGGTTTTACACACATATAAAATAAAATATCTTGGTCTGAAGTTTTCAATTCCATAAATAATTCTTATTAAATTAAACTATACTGAAATATTATGATCTGCTTACAATTGTCTATCTGGTGTATTGAATTTAAAATTTCATAAATGATTTTGGACTCAAGAAAGTATTGCAATTATTATGCAAATACACTTTTATTTGGCACACAAGAAAAATGACTCAAGACAACTTGTAACAAGACTATAATTTATTATTAAATTTTAACAAGATTATGATTTATTATTACAATTTAACAAAACTATCCTTTATGATTAACATAATAAACAAACATATACAATTTATTCGATCCCATATGGATAAAACAAAATATAACTAACATTAATTCGTCTATACTTTTAGACTTGGATTCAAACTACTTCTTCATCTTCTTTTTACATTTATGCAAATTAAATATAACAAAATAAATATTATTATCGATACATTAACTCATCCGTTTAGTGTATCTTATATGAACGGCTGCTTAACTTTATTAACTAACTATTTGTTTTAAAATAAAAGTAATCTGATTCTAGGCATTGCGTACAAATGATTTTTATAATCATATCTTTAATTAAATGATATTTTTTATTTAGATAACTTATTATAATTTATGGGTTATTTATCAGAAGTTACACTTATTATTTTTAATATTTACCTTAATAATAACTGAAGTTGTTATACACATTGTATTCCTCAGTATAAGTTATATTGTGAGTGCTACTTAATCATTAACCCGAATTAAACCTAGTATTTGAACCCTCCATTGGCAAATAAAAATTTCTAAATCACGCAATTTTAAACTTACTCTCTCCATTGACTTACGTGTGGATTACCAGCACTATTCCACCGCACAATCCAGACATTGATCATATATACTAGCACGCTATTTATACTAAATGGATCGTGAGGAATGAACCTCCAATATACCCGTTATCTTGCCATAACTTTTTAAACAAAACACAATATTCAACACCTTCCGTGGTGTAATTATCTCTATTTTCTCATGAGGAATATGGAATAACACTGAAGATCTATAGAATTAACTACTACATTAAAATAGTTTGGTGTGTTCTTGCCTCTTACTTGGGCATAATAGGAACGCACACCAAATATAATCCTCTCCTGGGATTTTAACGAATGAAATACACTAAATACGATATAAATTACTGATCATCCTAACTCTGAGAAGCGATCACTTGGGTTATAAACATACCCGAATACTAGATTTATCTATTCCCCTCATGGAAAATAAAGCTTTTGGGGAGATCAATTTCCATCCCACAAAATAAAGACATTACAGTTATTACTTATGCAAATCTTAAGCATATACCAATGCTATATCGGGGCAAGACAAGCAAATACACTAATTACACTAAATTTATTTTCCGGTGTATACTTAGATCAACGTCTGAAATCAATGGATATCACAGAATTAACCATAATAATTTTTACCTTTGCCAAAGAAACATTCAACACGTCCTTGGTAGTATAGTATCTTGAACTAAATTAAGTGAATGCGTTAATAAAGAATAATTGGGAATAAGTTCCTCAATTAACATAGTATAAATTTGTTTCAAACTTTAAATAAGTAATATCTTGTATAGCACTTCTCTTTAATTACTTCTGATAATTTTAACTAGATATTTTACCTATTAAGTATCTAAATTTTTCTACTTTTACACATCTAACATATAAATTTATCCCCATAATTGCATATCATAAGTAAACACATTTTATAAAAAAAATTTTTTTTTTCATGTCAAATATAAATTTAACCTAGAATAATTACAGGAAAACATACCTTTATGATTACAAGGTCATTTAAATATTACTTGACTATACAGCCTTTCACCTGTTGATATAAAAAAAAATACACATAATTTTACAAATTAAAAGAAAACATTACTTAACAAGTGCTTATTATCTCACTAGAAAAATGTTTTTCCGTTGGGCAATTTATCTAGATGAAGAACTTGATCCATTCGTAGTTCACGAAGCAAATTTAAAATAAGAAACACATTTTATTATTTCATTTATATAAAAATTGCCTCCATTCTGGTGCAATTAATAAATTAGGCAAAGAAAACATAGCAGCGTTGGATGTTAACTCTTCCTTGAATTAACTGATATAATTTTTGGGATCTAAGAAAACAATACATATTTTAACATGACGAATATTTGACGATAGATGATCACATATACAATTCTTTTTTTTTACTATTGGAGATACGTATCATTTTTAGCTAGCTGGCTTATAAATAAAATAATGCGCGAATTTTCCAAAATACTATTATTATAAGGACTGCAGCTGACTTATGTGGATATGAAGTTTTAACGACTCAAATTGATGTATAATATAACATATTATATTATGGTTATAATTAAGTCACTAATGTTTGTAGTTTTTATTCCTACTCTAGGAATTATAATTTGTCTTTAATAAGGAATTCTCCATAAAATGCACCCATACAAATTTTCTGATATTTGCCTTGAGAAAATTTATATATTTTTTTTAAAAAATATACAGGTGCATAAGTAAATATCCTTGATCATTAATATTATTTTTAGATAATTTTCAGTGAATAAAACATATTTTAATGTGGGGAGCTTACATTATTTTCAAACGCAGACAATTTCTTTTAGAAAGAGCGTGAAATGTTTCTCGTTAACTTCCTTTGGCTTTTATAATATTTCTTTTAATTATAATTTTTCTTTTATACCATGAAAAGATTATTAAATAAGGTAAAGTTAACAATTGTTTATTTCCTGGAAATTACTTATATTGCTTAATTTAAATATAATGACGCTTTCAGTGATTACTGCAGTTAATATGGTCATTTTGAACTTTAGCATACGATAGTATATTTTTGCGTATAAAAAGCTTTAAATAGGTAGATGGCCACAGAAAACAGAATATCTTATCAAATGAGATTAGCCACGCATGATATTATTAAAAATTTACTTGACTTATATTTATTTCTGCAATAAAAAAAATAAAAAAAATTTGTTACCGAATTTCAGTACTGCTTCCTCCTTGTAAAACTAGAGTCAGACTAAACTTTCTTCAAAATTTGGCAGTCTTCTTTTAGTGACCTCTTACAGAAAAATAATCATTTAATTATAACATAAACAAAAGAAAGGAAAAAAAAAACTTATTTCAGTTATATTTTTCCATATGATTTAAAAGGATTACAAAGTAATTTGACAAATAATGAAAAATAAGAAATATATTTAATCAATAATGTTTATTAGTGATGTATAATTCTGTATACATTATTATCTAAATTAATTTAAAAATTACCAGAAGTTATTGTGCGTTATGATAAGATACTCATCTACTCTCCCCCTCTACCCATCCAAAATCAATTACTGTTTATAATATGTGCTTTTATACTATATTAAATTGCTCTTATTGTTAAGATTTTAATTAAATTATTCATGCTCTTCTTCAAAATGACATCAAATTACTAAATTTTTTAGTTATTTGCATAAACACGTTAAAGTGAGTAAATAGCATATTTTATTAATCACTTAATATTATTATTATTTTACTTTTTTATTTCCTAGAAAAGGATAGCATTGTTTTCCTGTGGAAACGATGCTAAATAAACCAAGTGTCAATAACACTAGGTTACAATATATATATATATATATATATATTGCCATTTATATAATATATATATATATATATATATATATATATATATATATATATTGTGCCATTACAATTTAGTCACTAGCTAAATTTATAGTAATGTGCATGTAGAAAAGGTAAACCAAAAATCATCATCACATTTTTATATAATCATAAAAGAAGCTGTAGGGCATCCAAGTTCAAACCCTACCAGATCAAAACCTTAAACACTTTAGACAGAGAATGGGTCAACAATTATATGCTTTATTTGTTTGTGTGTTGATAGAAAGGTAATACACACATTTAAACTATTTAATATTTAAATTTTCTGTTAAAAAGCAAAGTTATAATGCATACATATAGGCAATGTATGTGTAAATTATTTATTTGTTTTATATTTCAAATATTCAACATTTTAACTTTCTTTAAAACTAAGCTATGCTTGATCAATTCTAACATTTTATTCTATACTTCTATTTTGCTTTTCTTTAATTATAAGTGGGATTTAAAAGTTACAGACTTAATTAAATAATGGGGTTATAATTACTAAGCTAGCAATCATATTATTTAAGGATAGTTTATGAATGATTTGAAAGAATGAAGGATGTGTGTACATTACATACAAAATTTTATATTTCCTAAATATTGAAAGAAAAGGAAGTATTAAACCTGTCAAATTATTTTTTTTGTACAATTTTTTTTGTTAAAAGAGGAAATCTGTTTAATCAGATATCGATCTTTGTAGTAATTTTTTTTGTAAATGATTGTCACTTTGGAAACTTATAATGAGTCAGAGCTCTAAATTTTGAAATTGTCTTATCTCAAGATCTATAGAAAGGAAGCTCAAAGATTTGAAGTGTTACCTGGATGTTAAAAAGAAAAAAAAAACAAAAGAAAGGAAATCAGAATTGAGTCTATTTTTTTTTTTTAAAAACAAAAGTGTCTGGAAAAAGGATTAAACTTTTCAGTTGAAAAATACTTTGGTTGAAAATAAATTAGAGATCTAATTAAAACAAATTTGTCCAAAAATAGCAAGTGATGCTATCTCTGATTGGTTAAGTTAGCTAAAAATTGGATATAAAAAGCTGTTTTGAATTATTATATTATTATTGTGATTGATTCAGATTATTAAACTATCAAATTTGAATGTTGAAAATATAAGAAATGGCAGGCTAGAAAAATTATATGTATATTCCATTTGCCGGACCATCTGGAGGAAGCTGCACATCACATAGGAAAGAAAAGATGTGTCTAAAATAATATTCTACACCTTTCAACTGACCAGATAAATAAGATGTTTTTAATAGAAGGAAGAAAGCATTCACCTGCATTCAAAGAAGATGAATTAATCTACTGATAAATATTAATCATCAAGTCCAATTAATTGTTACAACAACTGATTTTAAACTCAAGAAAATTTACAAATGGGAAAACAACTGCTGTATTTCATCCACATGCTTGACAGGAAGAGAAGAAAATTTAATATAATGATTTTCAAATTGTCCACTAAAGCAAATAACCTCAATAGAGTCATCAGCATTAAATAGTTATACACCTCAAGAAAGAGATTGTTCCCACATAGTAGCTGCAGAAATATAGACAAGTTTGAACCCTTGAAAACTCGCCACAAACAAAAGATCGGTAATATGACTTTTTATATCTATTTTCTTTATGATATCAGTCTTAATAAACATTTTAGCAATAAAGTGGTATATTTTATTTAAAGAACTTTTAAAGACTATTCAGATCAATTAAAAACAAGAATGTCTTACTAAAAATAACTTTGAGCTTCATAAATGATCTTGAATGTATGAAAATGATTTGTTTATTAATTTTACAATATTAATGTGTAAAACAATTTTTTTTTTATGGTATTATGATTTTAGTTTTAACTAATATATTATTATTTTGGTTTTAAATAATATTTTGTTATCATGGGATAAAACACACACATACATAATGATATTTTATATGTGTATAATTGTGAGTGAATGTAAAATAATGAGTAGTATTAGAATATTAGATTATTTTGTTTCAAGTTAAGTATAGCGTTTCAGAGGTAGAAGAGAGGGGGGAGATAATGATTTAAAACTATTTTTTAAAACTTGCTCTTTCAATTTTACTAACATTTTTTTTTTACATTCTATTTACATGTTGGATTTTTAAAGTATGTGTGCTAATGAGCAGATAATATCTTCTTAAAATACTTTTCTCATGGAGTGAAAATCATGGTCAATGTGACGTCCAACTTAATACAAAATACATTTGAAGGGAAAGGGGGAAGAACTTAAAATTAATCTGAGGATTGTTATATAATCAATTATTATTATTATTATTCATGTCAATTTTCATATTTATCTAGAAATTTTATGTATATGTTAGAAATGTAGTAATAAATATTAGTTTGTTTTATTAAACGAGGCGTATATATTTCATTAATTGTAGTCTTGGTTAAGTGTGATTATTCATCATCATCAATGATTGAATATTAGTTATTTAAGATATAAGTAAATATGCTAAAATTAAGCAATAATTAGGAATTTCTTTATAAAAATTAGTTTTATGTTTAGGCTTAGTCCTAGAGCTGTAATTGAAACCCTTGTCATTATCGTTATTATTATCATCATCATCATCGTCATCAACGTTTTAATTAATGAGCTGTTTAACTGTTTAAAGGCCATAAATAAATATTGATTTTATAATATTTAGTGATTTCTTAGTATTATTATAACCACATCCCATCATCTATTTCATGCAAGGATGAGTGAATTGCCATCCTAAGTTAGTTATGTATAATCTGAGCTAGTGAACTTATAAAAATATGGAAATACATTTGTTATGTTAAGATCTGAGAAATGATTTGTGTTCAATGAACTCCACTGTGATTTAAAGATGTTTTACTTTTACCTAACTATTAGTGCTTCTAGTGATATGGCTCAAAAAGCAAAATCTCTCATTTTTATTAGAAATAAAGTACCAAAAAAAAGGGATTCAAACCCGGTACATGTGAAAGGTTATCAGATATAACCGTGTCTAGATTCAGATAATCTAGTGGCGCACTGCTAGACCATATTCACTTAGTATTTGTTTAAACATGCACTTAACATCAAACCAAGGAATGAAAGTGGATAAAACCTACTGCCTGTATACCTGAGTTATATTTTATTGAATTACTAGTGTACTCACCTCACGTGATTTCATATACCTGAGTTATAATAATTTGCTCATAATTTGTTTATAATTCTTATATAGATCATTCTATGGACTACTCAGGTATGGTAATATCTTTTATTTGAACTCATTTATTATGTTACAATGGCGCCCAACGTGGGGCCTGATATTTTGCCATATACCTGAAAAAGAGAGTCTATAGAATGATGGGAGATGTGTGGTTAAAAATAGAGAAATTTTTTAGTAAAATTTTTTTTTCAGTAAAAATTTTTTTTTTGTCTTACAAAATTTTCTTGGCCAAACATTCTTATTTTAGATGATGATGTTTAATATGATTTAATCTTTCATTGATGATGATAAAATGGGTACAGCCATAAAACAGCTTAGTTTTTTTTTTTATCAATTTTGAAAATAGAGATGAATATCACAACTTAAGACAAAGGTGAAATAAATAATAGATTTTTTTTTGTGGAACATTAAAATGATTTATTGCCAGATAGGATAGGCATAGTAATAGTGTTGAATTATGGAATAGTGGTCTCATGTGTGTTTGGGGAGTTCATTTTGTAAAAAGTCTTTGATTTTAGAGGTTTGATTGGATGATTGATCGTTGGAGTTTGGTTGGTTAGATTGCAGTTTTGATGATGAGTGAGGAGTTTTGTCATTGCCTTGAGAATGCTATGTATTTCGTGTAACTTATGAATGATCAAACCCATTCACTGCTCCAACCCAATTTATATGTTATCTTTATTTTATCATGAAGCAGTTAACAGCAGACCTGCCATGATATCAGCCTATAAGTCTCCAAGAGAGAGAGCATGGCATAGTTTTCCAATCCAGTTATATGTTATTCTTATGTTATCATGAAGCAGTTAACAGTAGTCCTGCCATGATATCAGCCTATAAGTCTCCAAGAGAGAGAGCAAGGTTTCGTTTTTGTAGTCTATAATAAGCAGGGCATTCCTTGATACTTGCCACATAAGACTCCAAGAGAGAGAGCAAGGCATAGTTTATCTATCTTAGCCCCTAAGACTTAATAGTTCTTTTATTGCAACAGAGTTTGCTTCATTCAATCAAGGGTTGTGGTAGTTAATAGTGATCGAATTGGGATGATCTTCTGAGTGCTCGTGATGCATTGTGTGATTATAGTGCTGTGACTGAATTCTTTTATTTATCTCAAGATTGTGAACTGCTAGTCATTCTGTGGACTGTCAATATCTGTCGGATTTCTGGGAGAATGGATGAATGTATAATTTGGGCTATTACAGACAGACATGCACTATATAGATTATTGTTGTGTAGTTCATTAAATAAGGATATTAAATTTTTTTTTTGTTGTATTTGTAAATGCATAATAAGGTGAAAATCAAATCAGTCAGTTGGTCAGAATAGGTGTCAGACAGGGAGAAGATGTGTGGATTTTTGATGGTCAGGGAAGTACAGATGGGATATATATAGTTTTATAACATGAGTGAACTAAATTATAGTATGGAAGAGGAGAGTGTCCCAATCCCAGGGATCAGTGATCATTTTTATCCTGAAGAAGAGGAAATAGAGGAAAATGCCTCTAAAGTCAATAGCAATAATAAGGCCTCAAGTACAGAAATGGTAGATGAGAAGCCAGAAGTGGGCCAGGCTCAGACAGCAAAGATGGCACCATCAGACATGGACAAAATAATTCAGATGCTTAAAAGTATGCTAGAAGATAATAGAATCTGGAGAGAAAGTTTAAGAGATGATAAAAAAGGCATAGAAAGTGTAGAAAGTTTAAAAAAAGAGGATAAGAGGAGTGAAGATGAATTAAAAGAAAATATCAATAGCTCTGTTGAAAACAACAATAAAATTCCTATAGCTTTGGGAAATAAAATAGAGAAGCATGGGAAAAGAGCCTCAATTCCTGGAGTTAATAATCTTTATAAAGAAGAGGATGGAGAGGTTGTAATGGGATTAGAAGTTACTGTAAAAGTAAAGGGGATAGTAACAAGTACTGAAGAGTTTCAGATTCGAATAAAGAAAGAAGCACTATCAGGTATAAAATTGACCAGACTGATGAAAGATTGTATGTTTCAAAACATACAAGAAGATTATAACAAATCCAAAAGAAATAAGGAAAGTCTGGAACAAAAGGTTTGTCGTTCTGTGAAAAGATGGATAGAAAGTCTAAGAGAGGATAGCAAAAAGAGTGCAGAAAGTATAATAGAAGGTAGTCAAAGATTAGAAGATAATGCTGAAACCTCTTTAGAAGATAGAGCAGGAGAGATGGGTGAATATGTTAGACTTGTAAAACGGAAAGGTAGTCAGAGCTTACCAGTTTTAAAAGATAATCTGGATAGTCCGACCACTGATAATAAAGAAAATAATGTAAAGCTGCAGGATCAGTCAAACCCAAATTCAAGGCAAAATGATGTTAGCATCAGTCCAGATGACTGTAGGGATAGCTCAGAACAGAGTCAGTCAGAGAAAAGGATGCCTACTTTAGTTAACAATCCACAAGGTGAAAAAGAAGTAGAAAGGCCGATATTAGCCATAATACCAAATCTCCCAGTAAAGAAAGTAAATGAGATGATGACCAAAGAGCAGATTGAGATAGATCATGAAGTGAAAAGAAGGAAAAGAGAGTGGGAGGAAAAACTTCATGCATCCGATAAGATGATTGATTTAAGAGAAGCAATAAGGGAGATGAAACCAGTTATTTTAGAAAGAGAGCAAAAGTTTCAACAGTCTGTAGTTCTCAATCTAGTAACAAACCAGCATGTGTGGTTTCAAAAATCTGTCTTCTTAAATAGATTGGAGATACCTTATATATGGTATAGAGAGGCAATCTCTCTGAAAAATGTAAATGTCCAAATCTCTCTGAAAAATTCAACTGCTCTGGAAAAGTCAAAAATAAGTTATATCTGGTACAGAGAGCCAATCTCTCTGAAAAATGTAAATGTCCAGTGTGTATCAGACAGAGAATCAATCTCTCTGAAAAATTTAAATGCTCTGTTAAATTTAAGTGTGCCTTATATTTGGTACAAAGAGTCAACATTTTTAGAGAGTTTAAAAATAAATTATACATGGCACAGAGAGTCAATCTCTCTGAAGAGTTTAAATGTCCATTATATATGGGACAGAGAATGTATCTCTCTGAAAAATGTAAATGCTCTGGAAAATTTAAATGTGCCTTATATTTGGTACAAAGATTCAACCTTTCTAGAGAATTTAAAAATAAATTATACGTGGCCCAGAAAATCAACCTCTCTGGAAGATTTAAGGATGAATTATATATGGTACAGAGAGTCGATCTTTCTGGAAAGTTTAAAAATAAAGTATGTATGGTATAGAGAGTCAATCTCTCTGAAAAACTTCAAGGCATATTATGTATGGTACCAAGAGTCCATATTTCTAAATGGAGTTTGTAAGAGGAGGTTATATAAAATAATTCCTCCAGATATGTTTTATAAATATCCAGTCAAGATGAAAAATGGAAATATTAAAAAGGGACTGGATGTACATATGCAATTTTATGCAGACCACGATATTATTTGAAAAGAAAAAAGCCCTTTCAAATCACTAAAAAGATAGGAGAAAATGCCTTTATGCTTGCTGCTCTTGATGGGAATAAGGGGACCTATAATGCTAGGAGTTTGATCCCTTATACTTCAGCAGAATAGCCTGGCAAAGATCTCCAAATAAATTATTTTTTTTCTAATGAAAAATATATTTAGCAGTAGTTAATTTTTTTTTTATATATATATTATAAGTGTTTATTATTATTAGTGTATTTATTAGTTAGGATTTTTTTTTTAATATAGTTAAAACAAAAGTGCTGATGATTTTATCTGAAGGGGGAGAAAGTTGTGCCATTACAATTTAGTCACTAGCCAAATTTATAGTAATGTGCATGTAGAAAAGGTAAAACAAAATCATCATCACAATTTTATATAACCATAAAGGAAGTTGTAGGGCATCCAAGTTTAAACCCTACAAGGTCCAGTTCTAAAAGCTTTAAACAGAAAGAGAGTGGGTCAACAATTATATGCTTTATTTCTGTGTGTGTTGATAGAAAGGTAATACACACATTTAAACTATTTAATATTTAATTTTTCTTTAAAAAGCAAAGTTATAATGCATACATATAGGCAATGTATGTGTAAATTATTTAATTATTTTATATTTCAAATATTAAACATTTTAACTTTCTTTAAAACTAACCTATGCTTGATCAATTCTAATATTTTATTCTATACTTTTATTTTGCTTTTCTTTAATTATAAGTGGGATTTAAAAGTTACAGATTTAATTAAATAATTGGGTTATAATTACTAAGCTAGCAATTATAGTATTTAAGGTTAGTTTATGAATGATTTGAAAGAATGAAGGATGTGTGTACATTACATACAAAATTTTACATTTCCTAAATATTGAAAGAAAAGGAAGTATTAAATCTGTCAAATTATTTTTTTTTGTACAATTTTTTTTGTTAAAAGAGGAAATCTGTTTAATCAGATATCGATCTTTGTAGTAATTTTTTTTTTGTAAATGGTTGTTTCACTTTGGAATATTATAATGAGTCAGAACTCTAATTTTTGAAATTGTCTTATCAAGATCTAAAGAAGGAAGCTCAAAGATTTGAAGTGTTACCTGGATGTTAAAAAGAAAAAAAAAACAAAAGAAAGGAAATAAGAATTGAGTCTATTTTTTTTTAAAACAAAAGTGTCTGGAAAAAGGATTAAACTTTTCCGTTGAAAAATAATATAGTTGAAAATAAATTAGAGATCTAATTAAAACAAATTTGTCCAAAAATAGTAAGTGATGCTATCTCTGATTGGTTAAGTTAGTTAAAAATTGGATATAAAAAGCTGTCTTGAATTATTATATTATTATTGTGATTGATTCAGATTATTAAACTATCAAATTTGAATGTTGAAAATATAAGAAATGGCAGGCTAGAAAAATTATATGTATGTTCCATCGATTCCGGACCATCTGGAGGAAGCTGCACATCACATAGGAAAGAAAAGATGTTGTGTCTAAATAATATTCTACACCTTTCAACTGACCAGAGAAATAAGATGTTTTTAATAGAAGGAAGAAAGCATTCACCTGCATTCAAAGAAGATGAATTAATCTACTGATAAATATTAATCATCAAGTCCAATTAATTGTTCCAACAACTGATTTTAAACTCAAGAAAATTTATAAATGTGAAAACAACTGCTGTATTTCATCCACATGCTTGACAGGAAGAGAAGAAAAATTAATATAATGATTTCCAAATTGTCCACTAAAGCAAATAACCTCAATAGAGTCATCATCATTAAATAGTTATACACCTCAAGAAAGAGATTGTTCCCACATAGTAGCTGCAGAAATATAGACAAGTTTGAACCCTTGGAAATTCGCCACAAACAAAAGATCGGTAATATGACTTTTTATATCTATTTTCTCTATGATATCAGTCTTAATAAACATTTTAGCAATAAAGTGGTATATTTTATTTAAAGAACTTTTAAAGACTATTCAGATCAATTAAAAACAAGAATGTTTTACTAATAATAACTTTGAGCTTCATAAATGATCTTGAATGTATGAAAATTATTTGTTTATTAATTTTACAATATTAATGTGTAAAACAATTTTTTTTTTATGGTATTATGATTTTAGTTTTAACTAATATATTATTATTAGTTTGGTTTTGAATAATATTTTGTTATCATGGGATAAAACACGCACATACATAATGATATTTTATATGTGTATAATTGGGAGTGAATGTGAAATAATGAGTAGTATTAGAATATTGGATTATTTTGTTTCAAGTTAAGTATAGATTTCAGTGCTTGGAAGGGAGGGGGAGAAAATAATTTAAAACTCTTTTCTAAAAACTTGCCCTTTCAATTTTACTAACATTTTTTTTTTACATTCTATTTACATGTTGGATTTTTAAAGTATGTGTGTTAATGAGCAGATAATATTTTTTGTCTTGAAATACTTTTCATGGTTAATGTGACGTCCAACTTAACACAAAATACGTTTGAAGGGAAAGGGGGAAGAACTTAAAATTAATCTGAGGATTGTTATATAATCAATTATTATTATTATTCATGTCAATTTTCATATTTATCTAGAAATTTTTCTGTATATGTTAGAAATGTAGTAATAAATATTAGTTTGTTTTATTAAACGAGGCGTATATATTTCATTAAGGGTAGTCTTTGTTAAGTGTGATTATTCATCATCATCAATGGTTGAATATTAGTTATTTAAGATATAAGTAAATATGCTAAAATTAAGCAATAATTAGGAATTTCCTTATAAAAATTAGTTTTATGTTTAGGCTTAGTCCTAGAGCTGTAGTTGAAACCATTGTCATTATTGTTATTATTATCATCATCATCATCGTCATCAACGTTTTAATTAATGAGCTGTTTAACTGTTTAAAGGCCATAAATAAATATTGATTTTATAATATTTAGTGATTTCTTAGTATTATTATAACCACATCCCATCATCTATTTCATGCAAAGATGAGTGAATTGCCATCCTAAATTAGTTATATATAATCTGAGCTAGTAAACTTATAAAAAACATTGAAACACATTTGTTATGCTAAGATCTGAGAAATGATTTATGTCTAATATACTCCGCTTTGGTTTAAAGATGTTTTACTTTTACCTAAATATTAGTGCGTATAGTGATATGGCTCAAAAAGCAAAATCTCTCATTTTTTTTATTAGAAATAAAGTACCAAAAAGGGATTCCAACCCGGTACATGTAAAAGGTTATCAGATATAACCGTGTCTAGATTCAGATAATCTAGTGGCGCCATGCTAGACCATATTCACTTAGTATTTGTTTAAACATGCACTTAACATCAAACCAAGAAAGGAAAGTGGATAAAACCTACAGTCTGTATACCTGAGTTATATTTTATTGAAATTACTAGTGTACTCACTTCACGTGATTTCATATAATACTGGTTATTAATAATTTGCTAATAATTTGCTTATAATTCTTGATAGTGTTATATATTATGAACCTTTACTTATGATCATTCGATGGACTACTCAGGTATAGTAATATCTTTTGATGATACATTTATTATGTTACAATATATATATATATATATATATATATACAAACATTTTATTAGTATTAAAATTACAAACAAATAAACAAAAGAAATTACTACCACTTAATTAGGTTGCTAGACTTATAGATAATGGAAATTAAATGAATTAGTGAGTACATATGTCAAAGTTTAATGTAAAACATATATATAAATAAGGGACCCCAGATAATAACACATTTGATATTTGGGGCAGATATTGTTCAATCAGGTACATGATAATAATTAATGTAAGATAAGTCTAATTAACTCTAGAAAATATGGTTAAGTAGGTAAATGCATAACTCTCATGATTATGAGCAATAAATGCTGAAATATCAGACATTAATATACATAAGAGATAAGTAAGGCATTACTGACTTGCTAAATAATAAACAAATTACGAAGTAAACTGGAATATGATTGCCTCTGTGATATCATATCCAAGTTTTATAATCAGGCAATGATGGGAATATATTTGCTTTTTGCGAAGTTAATTGGGTCATGGAATGATGAAATGAACATCTTCCTATAACCCTCAATAATTCACATTACAGGCAAGAACAGTCCACTGCTCTGATAACAAGAAATAAGAAGACCCTGCAGGTCTGGAAAATAAAAGGAATGTTCCCATATTTGTGTGGAACTTATTTAGAATGAATCTGTGAAATCAAATTTTCCAAAGCAGGGATAAACGCCTGCTGAAGAAATGCAGTAAAATATTAAAGAAATTAGACAACCTAATAACGCTATATTTATATATAATAATACACATTTGGATTTAAATTTAAATCTATAAAAAGTAAAATGGTCTTGCCATAAGTTTATCATATGCAGTTATCTATTCTATAGGCTAAATTAAGGCCTATGAGGTTATGATATATAAGAAAAGATTTTATAAATAAATTAATCCCTGCATGATTAGAAATCTGCCCCATAGGTCTCACATATATAAGAAATTATTGATATCATAGCCTAACGATTATCATATATATATATATTAAATGGTATTACACATTTTATAGAATAAATTATCGTATCATATATTTTTCATTATTTCTATTATAGAATTGAAAGTATAACTTCAGTACATGAATATATTTGTCTTTTATAAAAGAAAACGTTTTAAATTTTATTTTGTTACTAAGTGTAATAAAAAATTGTATAAAAACCCTTCTTAATTGCATGAATGGCACAGATTACTTATTTGAAGTAACAGATTTGAATAGACAAATTTAAATAGTAAATGAAAAAAAAATACAAATTAAAATCAGAGGGAGAGGATTTAAATGTCTTGCTTTTATTTTAATTATTGGACTTTCTTTAGATAATGTCAAATATTTTAATCATTGAAATATTTTGTTAAATATACGTCTGTCTGATTCTTAAACAGTACGTGTAGCAAAATTTAAGAAAGATAGAATATATATATATATATATATATATTCTATCTATATATATATATATATATATATATATATTGTAATAGTCGATCTTCCTTACTATATATCCTTAACTAAGCGTGCATATTTTAATAACATTATAATAATATTTTTTTAGTACCAAAAAAAAAGACACACACATACTTTAAAGAACGATTAATAAATAAATTGAGGAAGCAAAGAAAACAGAATATTTGAGAGGCCTTTATCATTTGAATTTATAGTTAAATTAAATTATTTTATCTGACCTTCATTAAGAATTTTGACAAACAGTAGAATTAGCTCGCTGGTCACTCAGTGAATTTTTATACTGGGAGCTTTCCTTTTGAGGGTGATGGCATAGCATGCCAGTAATTTGGATGGTCAAATGGAGGAAAGGACATGGTCATCCTAGCATTCTATAGTATGAGGGAAACTCCATACTCAGTTGCACTGGAGCTGGGCAGAAAAATTGTGGCCGATCTCTTCACTCATAGCATGATGTAATTTAACAATGTAAAAACTTTACAATAAAACTCTTCCAGTCATGTGCAACAACTAAACTCTACAAGAAGTGTATTCTTTCTGAAGTTTACAGTAATATTAATCATTTCTCCTCTCAAAACAAAAGCACTTCCTATCTTTCCAAATTAATTAATTAATTAAACTTTAGTAAAAAAAAATATTTATTATTTAAAAAGAATCTTAATGCAATTTAATTTTGAAATGTAATAATTGCATTTCTTAATTAAATTCCCAATGTCTTTTGATTTAATTTAATCCCCAGTAATTACACTTTTGTCACATTTTATTGTAACGATAATGCTACACAAAATATAAATTAAGTGCTTCAGTAGTTTGTATTAGCAATAATAAAATCTATTTATTTATTTTTAACATATTTCCATGTTCATTTGTTGATGGCAAAAGTCACTAGTATGTAAATAACTAGAGATTTGTATCAATTTCAAAAGTGAGATGTATCAATGCAAATTATCAATTTCTAGAGCTCGTGTGGATCTCACACAATCAAGAATAGATTCCATTATGATGTTAGGAGCCAAAATTCAAACAGTATCTACATGGGACAAACCAAGAATTTGTGGTAATTAGAAATTATAATGTTTCAGTATTTGAAAATTCAGATTTTTAATAACATTCATAGTTTAGAAGTTATAAACATTTAATATTTAGAATGTCGTGACCATCATTTTGAATTCCATTAATTTTATGTTTATTGAAAATGTGAGTTTTTAATTAATATTTTTTTCCAATTTATCCTTTACTTTTTTTGTTTAAGTACTTTGAATTGATATTCTTTATTTAATATGAGAATATTTTTTTGATTGACATGATAGATAGATTGTTTAATAAACTAGTAAGGTTAAATTTGATTTTTTTAATGGTTGATGTAAATTTAGATAATGATTCTAAATTTAAGATGTATGCACACCTTTTTGTCACGTGAGTCCATAAGTATAAGATATGAAAATATAAGTATTGCTTAAAATTAATTTTAGATATTTGCAAAGTTGCATTTTACTTTTTAATCACATGATTACATTTTTATAACTATGAAAATAATTTTTTTATTACAAAAGTGCTTAATAAACTAGCAATCAGTCTTTGCACCATCTTAAAACAGGCAAAACTCACTATACGTATTGCCACACACAGCAAGCTAGAGTAATAAATGGATGCCAGAAGGCTTGTGCATAAAATCCCCATCTAGTGCCTACTCATCGAATATTCCCAGAGTAGTTTTTGGCTTGTGGCCTTTGTCAGTGAGGAGCCTTGGATCTGAGAGCACTGCACCTAGATCTTAGGATCTAATGCAACTCTCCAGCAGCCACCTTTTATCTCCACTTAACTACAAAACTATGAGTCTTAAACTGAAAACACCTTAATGTTTTCAATTCAAGCCCATCAGCTTATCTAGTCATATGGTCTGAACTCAGTTCAGTACCCATTCATTTTGGTGTCTTTGGTTCTTTAATAATCATAGCCACCACTATCCTATTAGGTAGGACTGATTTTAAGCCAATAAGCATTACATGACCATCACTTCTTATGCTTGTGTATAACTGTTTTAAAACAGGCAAAACTCACTATAGGTATTATCACACACAGCAAGCTAGAGTAATCAATGGATGCCAGAAGGCTTGTGCATAGAATTCCCATCTACTGCCTACTCATCCAATATCCCCAGACTAGTTTCTGGATTGTGGCCCTCATCAGTGAGGAGCCTTGGATCTGAGAGCACTGCACCTAGGATCTAATGCAACCCTCCTAGTCTGGAAATATTGGAAGAGTAGGCACTAGATGGGGATTTTATGCATGAGCCTTCTGGCATCCATTGATTACTCTAGCTTGCTGTGTGTGGCAATACATATAGTGAGTTTTGCCTGTTTTAAAACAGTTATACACAAACATAAGAAGTGGTGGTCATGTGGTGTTTATTGGCTTAAAACCAATCCTGCCTAATAGGATAGTGGTAGCTATGGTTATTAAAGCACCAAAACACCAAAATGTATGGGTACTGAACTGAGTTCAGACCCATATGAGTAGATAAGCTGATGGGCTTGGATTGAAAACATTAAGATGTTTTCAGTTTAAGACTCATAGTTTACTAGTTAAGTGGAGATAAAAGGTGGCTGCTGGAGGGTTGCATTAGATCCTAAGATCTAGTTGCAGTGCTCTCAGAACTAAGGCTCCTCACTGAGAAAGGCCACAAGCCAGAAACTAGTCTGGGGATATTAGATGAGTAGAAACTAGATGGGGATTTTATGCACAAGCCTTCTGGCATCCATTGATTACTCTAGCTTGCTGTAAGTAGCATCATGTATAGTGAGTTTTGCCTATTTTAAAACAGTTATACACAAGCATAAGAAGTGGTGATCATGTAATGTTTATTGTCTTTGCACCATCATTATTTTTTAACATTCATATTTTATAAGTTATAAACTTTTGGCATATAATATAATTCATATTTTAAATCTATCAATTTTACATTTATTGAACATGTGAGTTTTAATTAGTAGTTTTTTCTATTGTTTGCTTTACTTTGTTTATTTAAGTACTCTAAATTCATATCCTTCAGTTAATCAACTAGCAAACTTAAATTTGTTTTTTTAAAGATTGATGTAAATTTTGATAAAGAATCTGAATTTAAAATATTTGCAAGCCTTTTTTATTCACATGATTCCATAAATATAATTGTATGAAAATGTAATCATTGCTTAAGATTGATTTTTTATAGTCATAAGTAGATGTTTTAATAAACTAGCAAACTTAAATTTGATTTTTTAAAATTGTGAATTTTGTGTTTCATTTTTAATCACATGATTAGATTTCTTGTAACTTCGAAAATTGTTTTTTTATTTTATTTTTATTTTTGATGAAAATGGAAATTTTGTAATATTGATGAAAAAGTCTAATGAAACCAAATTTTAATTTTTTAATTTTCGATGAAAATTGAAAATTTTGTGTTTTATTATTTTAATCACATGATTGCATTTCTTATAACTATGAAAATTTTTCTGTTTTTTAATTTTTATTTTTGATGAAAATGGCGATTTTGTAATGAATGGTTGGGTCCTGAAAATGTATAGATTGATAGATTGTCATTTATCACTTGGATGTATTAGGCTAGGTTTTGGGTGATTGTTATAATTCAAAATGGCTGTGAGCGCATACTAAATCAATACCGAAAAACTTTGTATAAATATGAGAAAAAAATGACAGCAACTTTGCAAATTACCAGTATAAAAAATAGGTAGAAAATACATTTTAGACTAATTTTATTCTGGCTATGATGAAAAATTATCTATGGAAAAGACTTTCAGTACAATGTGTTAAATACAGGCAAACATATTTTGTTCAAGGTTGCTAAAATGTAATCTCTCAAAACAAAAGACCTCTATGCCTAAATGGATTTGAAATCTAATATGGCCTGGGATAATACATTTTTTGGTAAATTTAGTAATTTACCGTTTTGTATTTCTTTTTTTTGTTTTTCTTATTTTTCCTCTTCTCCTTCTCCTCTTCTTCTTTTCCTCCTCCTTTTCTTCTCCTCCTCTTCTTCTTATTATTATGCATTACAATATAATATGATTTGTTTTATTGAAAATGTGTATTAGTTTTGATAATAAAATTATTGCTGTACAGCTATTATAAATAATTAATTTTTATTTGAAAATAAGTGCCAATATATTTTTGTGATATATGAATTTAAGGCTTTATTATATCTGTATGTGCATAAAACTGATTAATGTTTTTTAAATTGAATTGTTTTAGTAAATTATCTGTTTTTGTTATTTAAAACTAATTTTAATATCCATGCTCTTCTTATGCAAATCTTGTCTTATGTTCAATGTGTACTGACATTTACAGTTTATGTTCCTGAATATTCTTATGTTCTAGATTGGAAGATATAGTAGTATGGTAATATTTACTATTAGGATATTAAGATGTTTGTGCTTTATTGTATGTAAATTTTTGCACAAAATAATATATCCTGATTATAAATAAAGGTATTTGTTAATACAAGTCTTAATATAAACCCCATACAGACTACTGTAAAGTAATGGTGGCCAGAAACATCATTATCCTAATAACTAAGAGAGAATAGGAATCTGGATAAAGTAATTTTTGTGTTAGGTAAAATATTTATGAAATTTTCCACATATTTTTTCTGTTCAAATTTCACGCAAGTCTTACTTCACAAGTCTCTATTTACAATATATATGCAAAAGAAAGTATTGTTTAACTTTTAAAGCATTAAATCATAACTAAATTGCAAAATGAAGTTTTCAACTACTAAAATCTAATTTATAAATTCGTAACTGAATTTTAGATTTAAAGGCATACATCTACAATTAAATTATTATTTAATGATTTAATGATTAAATGATGCTGTTATTTACTTAATTATCACATAACATTGTCCTAGTTTATATTGATATTCATCATCACCAACATTATAAACTATTATGTTCAATCCAATTTATCCAAATTCACGACTTTCTTCTTCACAACACACTGGTAACATTTCTTATTTAATCCATCCACTCATATGTCTTTTTTAGTTATTTATAATCATTAGGGATCCAATTTAAAACTTCAACTAACCATTTATTATAATCTCTTATAGAAATACACACTCCCTACATCCACATAGGTAATTTATTCTTTTCAGACACAATAATGACAATTGTACTATTAATTGCTTAATAAATTGTATAATGGTAAAAAAGCAATATAGAACTGATATAAACACTAATAGAAAAGCATTTTTATCCTAACTGCGTATACAAAATGTGAATATTTCTATTTTTAATTAATCATATAATTTCAAATAATGAAGTAATTATACAATTTATGATTTATCTTTTAATTGTACTATAAGTATTTGTGTGCGTTTCCTTACCTGCAAATATAGTAAAATTAATTCTAGAAGTTTTCGGGACTTTACTAAACGAAGCATCACGAGTAGTCAGTTTAACAGAAAAGTTTTGCCTATCAAGAACATCAGGAAGAAAGTTAAAGCAGATTATCTCTGCAACATTGGGTATAAAATACATATACTTTGAAAATGGTGATAAGGAAATATTCTGTTGTAAAGATCCTTCCACATTCTGAGAAGCGGTATAAATGGTAAAAGAACGATTCAATCTTATTCTTAAGTTTAAGTCTAAAAAAAACTGGTTAGGACTAATTGTAAAATTTATAGTAATACAGAAATTCTCATACAGAAAAGGTGGGTCAGGGTTAAAAATGATATTATGAATAACAGGCTTATCCGGATCTACGGTTGTAACTAAAAATAAAACAACAACAAATAAATATATAAAAATCAAACATAGTTAAGCAAAAGCTTGTGCAATGTTTGCACGTATATTAATTATCACAGCAAAGTATAAATGAACTATAAATTAAAATAGATGAATTTCCCTTAAGTTATAAATAAATGCAAAGAATCTGCTTCATTACATCAGAATAGTCATTCTATATGTAATGTGTTCAGTTATAAAAAAAAAGATTGAGTATTAGCATTTATTCACAGTTAGAGAATTCATCTATTTTACACACACACATACACACACACATATATATATATATTGAACCTATTAAAATATGTATAGTTTATGAATGCATTGGCATTTGATAATATGTAAAAAAAAGTTTAAAAGAAAATAAATTTAAAATCTTTTCAAAGACGCAATTTAATTTCTTCTTTTTTAGTTTATATGTATATATATATATATATTCTAAACTCAACTTTAGGCAAGTAGATAGTCGATTAAAAATAACTCTGCAACCGAACAAGGAATGCTAATGTGTTTACCTAATGATAGTAATAATATGATTATGTATATCCGGGTGCCAAATTATAACTATGAAATCGTAATGCCCACCAGAGATCATCATCCATGCTTATTACTAAAGGATATAATGAAGAAAGTAATTAAATTGTGTCAAAAATATCCAATTTATTATTGTCTTAATTTTAAGCTTAATAACCATTATGTAAATACTCTCGTGATAAGTTATTATTGCTAACTGAATAATATAGCCAACTTTCTTCCACAACTTTATATAGATATATGATCTCGATTATAAGGACTAGAAATAAATCAGTAATCGAGGCGAACTCATAACTTATGTTTATATTATATACTATAAGATTATTATTAAATTCATAGTTGTAAATATTAATTCTTATTAAGTGCGATGTCAGCACGTAATACTTATATAAGGTTAAAACCTTAGGACATGAGCCTTGAGTACTTAATTTTAGCAAGAGAGACCTTTACAAATCATAACGCAAGATTCGACTTAATAAAAAAATAATATTTACAACTTTAAATTGATTCAAAATATTTCTAAATTTAATATCTGAATATTGATTCGTTGTAAATCGAAAGATTTCGTGAATGTTAATGTGTAATAGAAATAGTAGACTTAATCAGTGAAGAATTTATTAGCTTCATGCTCCCAAATCAAAATGCTTTAGATTTTCCTATATAATTAAGAAAAATGGGTTAGAGATAAGAGGGCCCCTCTTATCTTTATAAAGTCGAATCTTGCATTATGATTTGTAGAGGTCTCTCTTGCTAAATTAAGCACTCAAGACGCATGTAGCCTTATATAAGTATTTAATTCAAAGTAGAATAAAAGAAATGTTATAAATCCTTTCCATTTAACCCAACTACTATTATTTTCGTTCTCAGCATTTATCATTTTAATAGCCACAATTATACAATACTAAATGTCTGTGTTATATTCTCCTTTATATCTTCTTAACAGACAATTCTTAATCATATTTACTTAAATATACATATATGCCTTCCAACTAACTATAGATTCATTATCATTATCATAATAGCATTTCCCGATTTTAATACTTACACTACTTGACTTCCTAGCTAGCTTTCTTGAATTTAATAATCGAATTACTCAAATTTCTCAAAGTTTTGATCTGCTAATGAGGTGCAATTCTTAATGATTACAATGCAATGGATATAATCGCAAAACTTGCTAAATTAAATTTTATTGTGAGTTTACCAGTGGGAATCATATTAAATACCAAAAGCAGAAAAGGGATTTTATGTCTACTCCTAATATTCACAACATTGCAACGAACCAAATAACTAAATTTAACATATCTAAATTGACTATCTTCTCTCGTTTTATTTCATTTCGTTTCATATGTTTGCCAAATTTAACTAGTACTTTTACATCTATTACATTTTATGAGTCGGGTATATTCTTTATCCCCACGAAATGATCGTTCACCCCTATATAAAAAAAAAATCTTTCTTGGTTGATATTTCACAAAGGTGAATAATGGAAATCAATTGTAGAAGTAAACTATGGATGTAAACTATAGAAATCAATCCTGGAAATCAATCAACATAAGACAATTCATAAATTTTAATGCGATCAGGTATTATTATAAAATTGGTTTTGGCAGTATATAGAATATGCTCTTTTATAAGGTGGTAAAGTTTTAGTTATATGTTCTGGATATAGGTTTTAGATATTTGAAATATTAAAACACAAGACACTGTGCCAGTCAAAACATGTTTATCCATCTAACATGAGCTGGAACTCACAAAATGTACTTCAAACCCAGTCCAACCCGAGATTTAGGTCAGGGACCAGCCTGAATTCGAACCCACTCTCTAAGCCCCAGATCTAACAACTAATGAAGAACATAATACTGATGGCACATGAGAATTAATCTTAATCCAGCCGACTAGCAAAGCTGAGCAAAACAATGAGACATCTATTAACTATAACTATATTAAAATATACATAAGCATGGCTGTAGTATGTGGAAGTGGAGGAAAAGGAATTCGAACTACTCAAATAAGTTAGACAATAAAATATAGTTTAATATACTGACAAATTATTATACATTTATAAATTAATTATATACATTAGTGTGTGCGTGAATGAGCAAGCAGTAGATGATTACATAGTGTCATTCACGCTATTATTTCTCATATGCTCTTTTATTAATTAGCTAAATATATTATAATAAACACACATCTTTGGTGGGTCCAATATTAAAATGCCAATCTATTATTAGAAAAAGGAATTCATATAAAATTGTTATTAACGCTTTGGATTACGGTTCTGAAACATGGTGACTAACATTATTTAGGGGAGCATTCTGAGATTCATTATACAAATGATATAAACTATTTTCACACCATTGAGGTCGTGAAAATAAACAAAATACATTTGAAAGATTATATTTGAATCTATGACAAAATATTTAATGAAAACTTATTTTAACAATAGTAAGATGAACGCTTTATTTTCCCAAGGCATATAGATACTCTTAAATATAGAAATAAGTTACGATGGTAGGATTATATGATAAGATTGAAATAACATTAGTAATTAATGTAGCTATTAATATTTGGCATTGATATATATTTTGAGCAGAGTGCATTTTAATATTAGAGCATTAAAACTGGGTCATAAAGCAAAAGAAATAATAATATGAAGAAGTTTGTGGTGCTGACATAATAGCCTAAAAATAACTAAGAGGAAAAGGTCATGCTTCTGGATGAGAACGAAGTGGATGGGCATAGCGTGTGCCAAACTTAGGGATCACCGCCAGAGGCCTTTTTATACAAAGAAAGTAGATATGCATAGCATGTGCCAAACTTACAGGATCACCACCAGAGGCATTTTATATGGAATAAATGTGGTTCCAGATAGCTCAACTATCTATAGAATGAGGTACAAGAAGAAATCTATAGGTTCGAACTTATCGCAACCCCCAGATTAGAAGACTAGAAGCACATAATATTACAAAGATATACTAAATGTCAGTAACACAGTATGACTGAATGTCCCTAACGACATAAAATATAATTTACTGCTTTAAAAATAAATGACCCTTGTTTGAATACCATAATTTAGATAGAATAATATGCTATGCAGTTATATATATAGAGAAAGATTTTCCTAAATAAATATACATTAAGATTTTATCTGGTAAAAGAAACATTAAGATTTACTTACTAACTAAAATAGTAAAATATTAAAATTTCCCTAATACATTCAGATTTTATTTAGTAAAAGAAACATGAAGATTTCCCCCATCCCTTTTTCTGCTATTTAAAATAAATCAATCCCACCTTCATTGATTTTACAACAACTAGAATATATAAGTATATTTTAAGAGTAAATAAAAAAATAGTTATATAGAAAATAATTAATGAGTCACTCTTTCAGAATTTAATAAATAATTATAAAATAAATGTTTCAGAGCATTAATTAGCTTGAGTTCTGGATTTTCCCCGGGTAGAAAATCCAGAGTTATGCAAATATATATTTTTATATTAAAAACAAACCTAAAATGTTGCTTCATAAAACAATCTGGCGAACGCATTAATTTACAATGCATTATATATATATATATATATATATATATATATATATATTAATTCTAATGTTTTCACGGATAAAAGATGTCATATTATTATTACTATTTGCGGGATATTCCGTGTAGTGAAAAAGCTAAATGCTGACGTTTCAGTACAATATCAAGTACCTTCTAACCCTTCTGAGGAAGGTACTTGATATTGTACTGAAACGTCAGCATTTAGCTTTTTCACTACACGGAATATCCCGCAAATAGTAATAATAATATGACATATATATATATATTAAAGGGGACATTAATAACATTTTATGAAGGTTTAGTTTAAAAATGACAGAAAAGAATTTTTAAAAATTCAACTCGTCAGATTGTTTGAAATTGGCATATCAATAACAGATAAATAAATCAAATAATAAATACATATAAATAAATGACCACACCAAAGTTAAAGAAGGTTAAGAGCATATGAGAGAGAATTAAATTTATATAAATTATTTAAAAGCAAATTACATATTATTTAAAAAGAGAGAAAATTGAACAATATGTTAGAAATCTTGATAGCAGAATTTGAAATTAGTGAGGCTAGATTCATTTTCAAATAGTAGTATAAAAGTTACCTTGCACAAATTTAATAAATCTATTTTCAAAGTACGGCTCATGCATGGCAAATTGAGGATCCAAATGAATTCTTCTTAGTGACAGCAAGTTTCTATTAGCATTTTAAAAGTTCTCCATCGGCCCCTTACTTCACTTGAGGGTAGCAGAATATGATGGGAGTGGTAGATGACCCACAAGGTCAGAAAAAGCTTTTACTAGATCATTTTTAGATTTCAAAACAGCATAGTGTCTAGTAGCAATCACTTCTCTCAATAGTAGCTAATCTAATATATGACTCAAAATTCAGTCATTTTATACTTTTTCTTTATCAGTTGTTTTTGAAGATGCAACAGTAAGATAACGTCCAAAAATAAATTCAAATCTATTTCCAGATTAGAAATAGAGTTGACAACATGTTTTTAACAAAAGTGTCTCTAATCTTAATCCCATATTAAGTACAACTTTAATTAAAACAATACCTACCCTAGATTAAAACAATAGTGCTTCCAACCCCTTTAATTATTTTTAGACAAGTACTGTAGGATCTTGCATATTGGATTTTACAATAGTTTAATAATAAAAAAAACAAGCAATTTAAAAAGAAAAAGCTAAAAATGAACATGATAAAATAATTAAAAATCAATATTTTGTTAGTAAGTTTTTGCTCCTATATATATATATATATATATATATATATTTGAGCCACACCTATGTAGTTTAATAAAAAGAACTAATAATTAATAAAAAGAATCAATAATAATAAATATTGAAAGTTAAATTATAAATTTAGGTGCGCATTCCAAATATATACATAAAAATATATATATGACAAATAGAACGGGATGGGATATAGGGGTTTGAATACGGGTTAGTAGGTAGAAACATGAATCATAATCTTAAGCTAAGATTGACTGCTTCAACACATATGCAAATTTATAACAATAACACATATTTATTATACTTAAATAAGAAACACACACACACATATATATAATATCACCACAATCTCAAATATTGTACTCATTGTAAAAGAAAAAAATTACTTTCCTTTTATATGAGATTCACTTTAACTAATAAATAATAATAATAATAATAATAATAATAATAATAATAATAATAATAATAATAATAATAATAATAATAATAATAATAATAATAATAATAATAATAATAATAATAATAATAATAATAATAATAATAATAATAATAATAATAATAATATGGAAAAATTAAACATTATAGATGGATGCTGCTTTGTTATATGTACAATATTCATTTTTGTTGATGGCTTACTCAATTTATCTACTAGAGAATTATGCTTTACAAAAAGAAATGGCATCCAGACCCACACTACCTTAATTGAATGAGGATATAATCATTTTGTAGAATTCTATCATTCGAAACAATTGAGATTGAATTTAACACGGGAATCATTTCATTCAAGTACCATCCCATTCTAATCCATTAATGGACAATTGAATTAAGTGGAGAACTGTACTTGTAGTAATAATTGTAACATTTGTTTCTTGATGTACTCATTTTTTCTTGTTCTTTTTACTGATGTAACCACTTTTCTGAAGTACAAATAAAGTTTGCTTTGAAACATAATAATATATATATATATATATATATATATATATATATATATGTTATCAATATTTTTCAAAGAAATTTAAATTATCTAAAAGTGTATATATATATATATATATATATATATATACACTTTTAGATAATTTAAATTTCTTTAAATTTAATCACTGTTTTGATCCATATTTCAATTAAATGTTAATTTGGTTTCACATGGAATCAAAATTCCGCATGTAAATATAAATATGAAATATCTTGTAAGTTTACCCAACAGCCTATAAATTTAACTATTCCAACAAGCAATAATATCTTGTATTTCCTATGTAAAGATAATGTGATATCCAATCTTTCTACCCATTTTAAATAATTGGTTGAAATATAAAACCATAGTTTTGTTTCCATGCATACTAACTATTCACTGCTACCCCTGTGTAATTCTGATCATTATGTTACCACTCTAGTGGTATACATTTTGATAGAATAGTATGTTGCCATGGCTTGATGGTGTCTAATTTTATTATCTTCCACAAAATCCGACTACAGATTGGCCAGCTTATAAATTAATGCCACTCTCTGTCATCTCCCACTTCAACACACACATCTTATTATAACCCTAATCCTGTCATAGCAACTTTTATATTACTTTGCAGAAACCCTCCATATATTTTATAGCACTATGAAGCACTTCACAATGCACATATTAGTGTCTCAGTAAGGGAAATTAAACAATTCATAACTTCAAATGTTAGCATTGGCCAGAGAACTGCCTTCTTCTTGAGGCTACATATTATGTAAGGAACTAGTCTCTACACATTTACTTTAAATAGGCATGCAAAACATTTTACCACAACTGTATCTATAATTCCCTACTTAAATAATAAATAAAAATGGAGTTGGTATCAAATCCTCTCTCTCCCAATACTTGTATACATAGTAACTAAATTATAAGAGAGTTATTTTCTACCTATCCATTCAAGGTGGTACAATAACTCTACCTCCATAATACTCAACATTTACAGCTTGATGCATTCACACATGGGGTGATTATAGTTTTGATGTAAAATAACAAAGTTTTGACTGATCATGAATGAAAATCATGAACTATATTAATTTCAAAAGTCAAGCACCCAGCAACACTCATCCAAAATTTATGATCCAAACATATCACATCTGCAGATTAAGGCATAGCAATGATTATTCAAATACTTTTCACACATCTAATAATAGGTACATAATTTTGATAAAAAAATCTTTCCTTTTTTTGACAAATATATTAGCATTTATGCTTTCTCATTATTATGCATTAACACATTTTTTCAATAGTTTCTTATAAGTGAAAATAATTTCTTTTTTTTTTTAAAAAAAATGTCTATGACTGTTAAATATCTATTAAACTTACTAACGAACATATAAATAAAAGCAAAATAATTAAACAGTAAAACATTATGCATTGTCTCTTTGCTTTGGGTTTCTTTGGAGCCCAGGCTGAATATTTGTACAGTCAAGACCAATTTGACAGAAAGCATGTATGTATTGTACATAAACACCAATTACCATTTTTCCATTCACTGCCTTGGAAAAGACATTATATCTATCTCATGTTAATGATTATGGATGCACATAATATTCTTTTCATTCAGGATGGAGCTACATTGACACTTAATGTTTTCATATTTTATTGTGATAAATAAAACTGTTGAAAATTAGTCCTGCAGATTACTTTCATTTTTTAAATACTTTTATTCCTAGGTTTGAATCCAGATGCTTGATTTCACATTTTAGTCCATAACTTTATTTTCATTAAGCTTCATTTTTTTTCTTTTAGGAGAGAAAAAAATTCAAACAAAATAGTGTTCTAGATGCTCTTTTTCCACGTATATTCTGACTGGAGTTGCAATCAAAAAAATTAGTAATAAGAATGATAAGTATTTAGATAACTTTATATCACAGTCCAATCATTCCTTGGAGTTTTAATTAATTAACCCACCAATAAAATATTGCTACTGACGTGTATTTTTTTAAACAAACTTTTAAAAGCCAAACACAAAGATTGATGTATTGAGTACAGAATTTTTTGTTGTGAACTAATTTTGCCATAATTGATTTTGAAGTAAGATTTGTACACCATTTATTAGTTTTTAGCTGTTCCTTTTAAGTAATATATACACACTTTTTAGTAAGTTGAGTCAATTATTGTCTGAGACAAAACAATCAGAGAAAATGATCACATATCAAATTAGCAAAAATTTCCCCCTTTTCTTCATTTGCACTAGCATTTATAAAAAAAAGGCCACCCACAAGTTTTTTGCTTTGATCCTTCTAACCAACTGATTTTCTCTCATGACTACCTTTGACACCATTTGTTAAATGTTGGTTTGATTTATTGTTCTCAGCTTTGATTATATTTATTTTTTCTTTCTTAATACATTTTATACCACTTTGATCTACGAGAAATATTCAAGAAAAAAACATATAATTGCAGGTATTTTATAAAACTGATATTATATAAATAAATTTCTTTTTTACAACTTAAATCAAATTTAGAACTGAAAACAATAAGCAATTCCTGTAAAACCCATACAAAATAAATTCATTTTACATTATACTATCAAATAGACTAGAGTACAATGTGTAAATTTTCATGAAGAAAAAAAAGTATATATGCATCATACATGCACATATGCACACACATACAAGACTAAATAGTGAACTGCTTGTTCATATTTATATTAGCACAAAATACCTTTTATTCATATTGGTACAAAATACCTTTCCTAATTTCCTAAAAAATTAAACCTATTCTCATGCAAAGAACTGTCAAACAAATGCTATCTGTAACAAATTAAATTTGTACTAACATTTTATTCATAAATATTATGATTCATAAAGTCCTTTCTGTTTAGAGATATAAATCAACATTTTTAAGATATTATAGTGTGTGCAATAGTCAATCCCCCTTCCCTCTTCATAATGATATGCTATAATTTTAAATAAAATAGAAAGATTTTTCTCTATACATTAAATTTAAGCGACACAGTTATTGTGTTCTCTAAATAAAGCTTATAAATTTTCTTAAACTTAAAATAATATTTTTACTCAGATATAGATAAGAAAGTAATCCTACTATTTATTTCCCAATCATTAATTTCTTTACAAAATAAACTAAGGGTTACAATATATATATATATATAATTGTTGTTATTGAAAATTTATTATTCTGAAGCAATTAACTTATTTAAGAGTTTTTTTAATATTAAGGGTGGAGGGAAAGTAAATGGATTTCTGGGTAATGTTTAATATTATATATATGGTGTAGTTTTTTGTAGTTCTTTACACTTGAGAAATCTTCTTGTAGCAGTGAGACCTTTGGTTGTATTTTATTATTACTTCTTGGCTGGTCTGGTTGAATTTTGGATTCAGGGTAATTATATACATATATATATATATATATATATATATATATATATATATATATATATATAATATATATATATATATATATATATATATATATATATATATATATATATTGTAACGGAAATGAAATGATTGAAGGATGTTTCTTTTTATTTATATATAATACAGATTCTTAAATTCAAATCATCCACTTTCTGTTACGCAAGCAAAGAGAACATATGGGCATAAACAAATCTATATCCATACTTGACCGAACCTGTGACCTTACAGATATTGCCCCAGGTTATCTTTCCTGGTCAAACGTCTCTCGACTGCTGTAATTATTAAAAAATTACAGTGCTTGGATAAATTATAAATTTAATGGGATCAGAAATGCCATCCACTAGCCTCACATGTTACTTAGTAATCAAAATGGAATAATAATTACAACCCAAACCTTCTGTGTATAATAATTATTTGGAATGGTGAAGAAATGAGATGAAACAGACAAAATAATTAAGGAACATTTATACTAATCAATAAATAACAAAAAAAGAAATCAATTGAAATATTTACATACAATAAAAAAAATCATTTTGATATAATGCTATGATTAAGTGTATGAGTTAAATCCTATAAATGATTCTAATCTATGAAAATAAATTATCCATTTACAGTCATCATTACAAGTATTAGAAAGAGTCTAATTAGTGTCTATCTCATTAATATCTGGAATTTGCAATTGCTTTAAATCAAGAGTATGTGCACATGTGTTTTATATAGGTGTGCTATGTAATTTACCTAGGATTTTCTTAATCTCCGATGGGAGTTGAAGTTCCTGCTGACTATCATGTGGAATTCCTCCACTTCTTTAGCAGAGATGGCCGCTCTTAGGTTTGGACTTGGTTTGTGGAATTTCTTCTTATATCCATAGTGACTTCTCCAATACTATGACATCAAGGGCATGGCAGGTGGATCATCAGGCAGGTACTACACTGGCAGTTGTTACATGGCAAGGTGACCGAATGAGCACAGTGAGTCTAAATCGACCAGCAATCATGATGGTCCTTAGCCACACATCCTTGAATCTTCACTTATGTTGTAGATTATTTTCATGTTCATACAGTATTCAGTCTTCTATGTCAAGGTCCTTTTACTCAGCTTTCTGGTTTTTGTTTTCAAATTTAAATTTTCATGTCTGATTTCTATTATATTCTAATCTGCTTCTTATCAGAGCAGTGTCCTCACCAACATCTCTACATGAACTTTTAATTAATTCCTTAATGTCTTTTTTCAAATTCTTCCATTATCTTGATCTTTTTGTTTGTAGCATTTCTATCACACCTTTCATTTTACGACACCTTCAACAACTTATACAAATTTACTTTTTCATACAATTTCATAGCAATATTTTACATTTATTTATTATTTATTTATTCTTTTTTTTAAATAAAAAATTCATTTGACATGCATTAAACATTGCTCTCTTTATACATACCTTCTCACATGCATTTCTCTTTCACCAAAATGTGTACTTTTTTAGAATAGATCTTTATCTTTTGTCACATTTTAAATTCTATTTCTAATCTTATTTAAACTCCTCAATTTTTACTCTTTTTTATAAATCATTTTAAGTTCCTATTTCATTTATATTTCCTTTCTCACTGTTGATTTTAAACCAAATATACGATTTCAATATTTTCTAACTTTACTTCTTATATTTTTCAAAATATAAACTTTGGAGGGTAAAAGATAGGAATCTTGCTCGATTCCATTTCCCTGTCTTTTATTTCATTACAGTAATTAATTACACCATTTTCTTTTCTCATTGGCTTAATTCTTTTATTTATTTGTTTTTTTTTTTTTATATTTTGAAAAGAAAATTACAATATTTAATATTGTTTAAAATTAAATATACACATGTGTTATCGCAGTATGTGTGATCATCACATTACACAATTTCCTTGTTTAAAAATTTTTTCTTAAAAAATTTTGATGGATTGAAAGCTATGCACTTCTTAACTTATCTATTGTTGTTATGACTCTCTCACATCCACATACTCCTAATATTGGTTAAGTGATGATGAGACTATTCCTAGAGAGGCAACCAGACCAATATGTTCCTCTTTTTGAATGATCTAATCAGAATTACCAAAACATTTTATCAAGCTTATACAAACAATATGCAAGTTGATTTCTGCCCCCTGATTGAATATACATGTTTGAGTCCATAGGATATCTCTGGGACCCGATTAAACCTGTTCATACCCCAAATTTCACAACTTATATCTCTTTAAGTGACAACTCTGATCACTATACCAAGGTAGGTTTGATGACTAGCATTTCTTATCCACCTCATCCATGAGCTCAGAATATTTACTGATAACTCATTATATAAGGGATTCTTTTCCCAAACATTGGTTAATATTTCAATGACTTGCAATATTTATTAAATATCTAATTGGAAAATTCAATCCAGTGAGTCTTTATATGAGAGGGGATCTCTGTCCCTGTCTTCCCTATCTAATAATATCTGGTTCACTGCAGAACTCACACATGAATATTAACAGAAATGGCTTACCATATACTGCTAAGATCCCTACTAAAATATCTATCCCTACATATCCCCTGCCTCTATCTATGATCTTATTTACTATTCTCTCTAAATAATAATTTGTCTCAATTTGGGTAAAGTATTCCTTGCAAACTGTTTGGCCATTTACTGGCTCATTCTTCCCTTATATTATCATTATTATTTTTTTCCTATTATCATAAGTCCATTTTTCATTAATCTTAATCCAGTCTGTTTCCAATATTGTACCAGTGAATCTGTATGCTCCTTATAATTGTAATTATGTTTTATCTGAAGGTAGTCTCATCCTGTTGGACTCATATCTGCTTCCTCTGGGATGCATATTTTGATCCCTATGATCTGTATCCTCTATATGTTCATATGGACACTTCCATTCAGTCTCCACTCTATGTCATCCATTTCCCTGCACTCTTGGGTTCTGCTCCTTAAAATTCTCTGTTTTCTTCCCATGGACCTTTATTAGGATCCTAACCATTTTTAATTACAAGTGATTCCTTTGGAGGCAGGTTATATTTATATCCCTCATCCCTCTGGTTGGCCCTGGGTCTATCCAATGTGTTTAGTAACTCAGCAATCTGATTTACTGTCTTCCTCTCCATACTAATCAGTATCTGTTCAATGTCTTTCAGAAAACCATGCCTAATCATCCAAATTATTTGCATTTCAGATAAAGGATTAGATGTCATCATCCATAACTTGGCCACTTGATGGTGAAAGAAGGTTGTCAATGATTTGCCCGGTCTCCATTTCTCCTGTACTATCTAATGCAACATGTTTTCTCGGAGTTTCTCACTCCAATAACTGGTCACCAAAGTTTTATGATATTCTGCAGATGTTGTGGGCTTATGGAACAGTGAGTTCCACCACACTTGTGATTCACCCTGCAAATGACTGCAGGCAACCACTATCTTGGCCTTCTCATTTATCCAGTGGAACTTGAAATATCTTTCAAGACTTCCCAAGTGCTTCGTAGGGCTTTTTTGGGTGTCCAGAGAAGACTTGTATCTTTAAGAACTGATGGAACCCAATATGATTATCTATGTGATTTCCATAGCCCCTGTATATATATCCTTCAGTGGCTCTTGGTTCAATGCCTTCTACATCTGTATTGATGCTGTTACCAGCAGATCTTATCCTCTCTTTAAATTTAGACTTTAACTTTTCCACTACTCTCTCTACCTGACTTATGTCCCACTGCATATTCACCAGCATCCTATTATTTTGTAATCTCTCACTTCAAATTTCTCCTCTTTATTTAACTTCCTCATTTCCACTTCATGCTTCCCTATGCCCATGCTCAGATCAAAATCTGCTGACTATATCC
Organism: Epiperipatus broadwayi; assembly: GCA_028023455.1. Classification (NCBI taxonomy): domain Eukaryota; kingdom Metazoa; phylum Onychophora; class Udeonychophora; order Euonychophora; family Peripatidae; genus Epiperipatus; species Epiperipatus broadwayi. Next base: position 544,245 of record JAQFVV010000319.1, read on the forward strand.
ACCCTCTCTGCCCTAACTAGTTCCTCACACTCATATGGTTCTATAGTTCTTGGTTCATCCAACTTGATTTTCCTGTCCTGTCCATTCCCTGTATCCTTTACATCTGATTGCTTGGTGAAGTTACTTTTCATTTCTTCTATAGCTTCAGCAATTCTTTTGTTACTTTCCTTGGCTAAGTTTGCACCCTATTCTTCTATCCTTCTTTCTTCCCTGTCCTGGAATTCCTTCATAAACTGTTGTGTGTCTGTCTTATGCTATTATTTTATTTAAATAGTAAATATTCATTTTTATAATTGTTTCTCTATATTAATTTTGGATAGTGTTGTATTCTAAAAAAATTGAAGGAATGAATGATTTACTTGTATGTGTATTTATCTGCCAATGTATAGCATGAAATGTGTAGAAGAGCTATGAGAAAGAAGTTATGCTTTATACATTGTACGATTGTTGGGGTGAAGGTTCTCTCCCTTAGTATATTTTTAAGTATTTGTCATGAGTGAAATACATTCCAGATTGCATATGAATGTGTTATAAAATGATATCTTATGAAGTTATGTGATATTTTACCCATTGTTCTGGTGATGAGAGAAGTTCCACACCAATAATGTATTTTTGAATTAAATAAGTTGTTGTTTGATTTATTAGCCAAAGAGTTTATTTGTTCCTCATGTGCTTGAATTTCTCTTGAATGTTTATTTTTGTATTATCATAGAAACATAGCTATATGTAATCAAGTTGGTGATTAGATAAATAGTCAGATTAAATTTTTTATTGAATATTAAAGTAGAAGTAGTGTTATATTTTGTTGATTGGTCTATGACATTGTCTGGAATAAAACACTTATTTAATAATTCATAACTGAAGTGACAATATGTAAAAGATTGTTTTTTTATATAGCATAAGATGTCACACACGCACGTAATGCAAATATCACAGATATGACAGTATAATACTGTTAAATTTATATATTGGGAAGTAAATATTTTAAATCACATATTAAATCACCACAAGCTGTAAACCATCAAATCATTAGAATGATTATTATTTTATTTCTATTTCTGAATGCATGCAAGGTGTAGATATTTAAAGGGGTTATTTAATTGAGCTATTTAAAGCTACTCTCTTAATAGACAAGTTTATTAAGTTGCTTTATTCTTATAATTATTAATGCAACCTTTCAAACTTGTATATTGTGCCCATAATATAATATTTTATTTATTCAGTGTTGTTTGCTGATAAAAATGTTTAGATAATCTAGTAGATATATTCAGAGTCAGAATATTAAGGTATTATTTGTTTGTTAACTTATGTTCTTAAATGTCTAATTAATAAATGATGAAATGTGTAACAGAAATGACTTCAAACTTAGGTTGGCAAATTTGTTTGTGAATTTAGGAACCAGGACAAACAGTCCCACTGTGAATTAGCTATGTTTAATTGAATTTCAAATGTCAATAAATGTATTGTTTATTTATTCAAAACTGTTTCTCGAGTTGTTGTTATATGCATTCGTATTCTAATTTCCACATTCCACACATCTATTACAATATAAGTACATTACTTTATAAATTTGATAATAAATATGCTGAAATCTGATAATATTGTTTTCTTGATACAAACATTATATACAATACTTTACCATTTGGTAAACATATAAAAAGGTTGCATAGTTAATTTATTATTTAGATAATGATGTGAGATTAAAAGATACTCTATTTCCTTCATCTAATTGGTAGCCCAGTAAAACATTATTCAATTTATTCCATTATATTTTTTATTATTTATAGTTATAAATTACTGGATAATATAATTTCCTTAATCAAATTGTATTATAGATTCCCTGAGATCTGATTTTATATTCCTAGATTAACATTAATTTAGTTATTTAGATTAAGATGTGCTAAATAGTAAAGTTATTTGGTGCTACACTTTTCTTTTCTCTCAAAGTTGTGTTGAGATAATATAGAGTATATTTAGATGATGGAAAAGATCAAGTTGAAATTATATTTTATTAGTTTGAGCAAATAAAACTCTGCTGGCCTCCATCATTTGAATGATTAATAAATAAGGCATACATATTATTTTTAATGGTTTGTATTATTTCTTCCTTCATTTATTTATATTCTACATGTTTTTGACTTTATGTAACCTTCTACTGAGCTAAGCTATAAGTTAGACACAAGTAGAAGAGTCTCAGTATTAATTCTAAGTCAAATAAAGTGTTAAATTATTTTATTCATTAATAGAATTGGTGCCCTGGATATTTGCTTGTATAATGTGTAGGAGCAGGGTTGTGTGTGGGGGTTACAATTTATATATTATATATATATATATATGTTAATTCTAATATTTTCACGGATAAAAGATGTCATATTATTATTACTAATAGCGTGATATTCCGTGTAGTGAAAAAGCTAAATGCTGACGTTTCAGTACAATATCAAGTACCTTCCTGCTCTGAGGAAGGTACTTGATATTGTACTGAAATGTCAGCATTTAGTTTTTTCACTACACAGAATATCCCGCAAATAGTAATAATAATATGACATATATATATATATATGCATATTTACAAATAAATATTTAAAAATACAGTATTTATATATATATATATAAATGTATAATGAAAGTTATTTTTGTTTCAAATTATTTATCTATTTAATTTAATTAAAGTTAAAATTGGAGGGAATAAAAAAGACATGCAGATTACTAATCCAGATAAACAAAAAGAAAAAAAATCCAAATGTAAAAAAAAAGACTACGCTAATTAAAGATGGCAGAAATATTTTGTAAAAAAAGACTTTGTAGCTAAAAATTAATAAAGAATGCACAGTATTAACTTTTATTGTGATAACAAAAACAAAAAATAATATGCACAGAAGCCTCAAAACTAGATCAAGGTATAAAAAGAGGAATAGACTTTTGATCTGCATCTTTGTTGTCTTCATTATTTCAGCTAAAAGATCCTATGAGAGGCCTGGAGTAGTAAAATGTATTTACCCAGGGATACAATTCACCTGCTGAATGATGTATTCATGCAGGAATGGGGATAAAGCATTGTGAACACCAACTATCATTATGAAGAGATCACCCTAAAAATGTTCTGAATATAGCCTTAAGACAGACTAGGAATATAACAAATGCTGGCATGGGAAATCTATAAACTTCCAATGAGCTTTGGATCCCAAGAAATACATATAAACTACAACAATCTACACAAACTTAAGGGTAAGCTAAAATTATTCATACACAATCTGTGACTAAAAATGTTTGCAAACTAACATTAACAACAAGCTTATAATATCAATAGAGATATTTGCTATTCTACTTTCTGAGGAATTGTTTTAATTATTCAAATGTGAACTATTTAAAATTTGCTAATCAATGTATACTATTACCTGGTTTAGCATGCATGTTGTTTTTAATTTTATTTAATAATTTATTGTTTAAATATTTTAATTTGTTATAAAAAATATGTAACTTTAATATAACTCTTTCATTTGTACATTCTTAATTTTAGTATATATTTCATTAGTAAGATTTAAATGAATAAATTACCTTTGCCAATATGCTTGTTTAGTTAAGCCCCAGACTGAAAATTAATATAATGTTAATTGACCAAAACTTAAGAACCAATCTTATTTCTACAATTAGTTATAAATATGTGACACAACGCAGCACAATTTAATGGGTTAATAACTCTGGAGACCTTTTTCAAATAAATAAAAAACTGACTCCATCAGCAATACATATTGGTAATAAATAGTAAGCTGGTTAATCAGGAAATATAGCTATGTTCTTGAGATAGCCAGACTCGTAAATGACCTAAATATATTTTCTTTTTCAGAGCTTGAGTAACTGTACTCTCTAGGGTGTAAAAGGAAGGTCTAAAATATACCATGGATGTACAATATATATATATTTATCGAGCCGATAATTTCAATCAGCTCATGTTATGTTCTCTGTGTGTATGTAAATACATGTATATATATACACACACATATATATATATATTAGATAGAAAATAAAAAATAAAAGCTGTGTGTATAGGAAGTTTTTTTTTTGGTATTATTTATTAGTTTTTTTATTGGGATTTTTTTTTAAAATGAAAAAAACACAATGGTAGATTATTTATTATTTATTTTTAATTAAATTGAGAAATTAAATCGAAAGTGGTAGATAAAAAAATGTTAAAAGTTTTTTTTTTTTGGAAACAATTTCATAATTAATTATTTTCTAATCTGAAGGGAGAAAAAAAAAATGTAATTAATTCTATTGTCATGACTTCTGGTTAGCAAGGTGTTAAAAACAAAAAAAAATGAAAGGAATGCAATCACTGGCTGGGAATGTGATAAAAAAAACAATGAAGAAAAGGACTACAAATAGAGAGAAAAACCTACTGTGAGATTATTATTAGTTTTTTTAATGAAAAAAAGGACTATTATATAAAAAAGTGAAATAAAAATGATCAATGGCTAAAATGAAATAGAATCCTTCCCCAGACGGGGTACTGACCTATTCCTAGATTTTCATCGAATCATGAAACCACCTCAAGAAACATCAAACCACATAGGAGAAAGCAGAGCTAGCCATGGAACAAAATTAGTTGCTGAGAATCAACTCTCAAGAGATTCAAGGAAATGCTTATGGACATGCGCTGATCGATCAGGGTAATGGAAACTTTATGTTTATTGATTGAACTATAGACATTATCAAACTTTAAACATGCATTTAGGATTGCATTTAACCACTAATGAATTATGAGTTATGATAATAGAAGGGAATTTTATTTCAATATTAATAATGTTTTTATCTACATTAATTAATTAGTTTATTTAAAATATGTAAATTATTTGCATGTTTTAATTTTTCTTTATGAATGGTTTAGCTAAATTTTGAATAAATTTTTAGAACTATTGGGCAATGTCAAGAATCGATAATAATCCCATAAATGAATCCAAGAGAATGTTATCAGAATAAAATTGAAATGATTTAGAAAGCAAAATAAAAAGTATTAGGGGTTGAAAAAATATTGAAAGAGAGGATAGGGTCTTGTGTTATAACTTACTGTTAATAGTAAGTCGCTTAGTCCTAATACCGATTAAGATTTGGATCAGTTTGGACACTTATTTAAGTAAAAGTGCATGTTCCTTCGGGAACAAAATATATATTGCTCTTCACCTTTGTTTTTTTTTTTTTTTTGTTGTTGTTTTTAAAAAAAGAAAGATTACTTTAGTTATGTAAATAGAAGGAAAAAAGGAAAAGAAAGTAAAGAGGAGTTATTAGTGATTTGTTTTGTTAATGGTCCTGAATAAAATAAAAATTCACTATAATAAAGCATATCATTGGTTAAAGGTTATGAAAGTATTTTTTTATTTGTTCTTTAAACCATAAAACCTATTTATTGTATTAAATCTATCTATATTATAATGGGATTGTTGAGAGTAATTGAGTTGATCTGTCATATGTATATAAATTATCAACCACAAATATAATTTTTTTATAATTTTGTGGTTCTAGGTTCTTTTCCTACTGGTGCCTTCATATGTTAACAATTACAGATATTCCAATTTTTTAAATTCTCAGTGTACAATCATTCAGATATAAAAAGTAGTGGCACAGATGGGTCACATGGAAGTAAGATAGAAAATGGCATATCCAACATGTTGGCACTTGTGAAAAAATAAACAATCAGAGATCAGAATTGTGAGATAGGTGAGGTGGGTTTTAGATGAGATCTTAGAGTTTATGTTTTGGTTGGGGGAGGGTTTTATGGTATAAGAAGTAATTTTGTTTAGGTAATAAATAATTGGAGTAAAAATGTGAGACAGAATGGAAATAAAAATTTTCAAAGGAAAAGAAGAGGATACTTTATTTGAACATATAGAGAGCCTAGAAGGATGTTTCAAGATATATAAAGTTAGAAAGAAAAAAATAATAATAGCAAGTAACCATTTGGTAGGCATAGCACAAGATTGGTGGATAGCTATATATGAGAGGCCAGACAATTTAAAAAAAATAAATTAAAGCATTAATGCATAGATTTTGGAGCAAGAAAGGCAAGAAAAAATGAGAAGGGATGTAGAAAGAGAAAAATATATGAAAGAGAAGGGGATGAGATTTAGACAGTTGTTTTGAAACAAATGGAAAAGTTAAAAAAGGTAATTGAATACCCAATCTCTGAATACCAGATGATGAGTATAATAAAGAGAAACATACCAAAAAATATACAGAATATACTAATGACCTGTATCCATAAAGAATTGGAGAAAGTATTGAAAGTAGTTTATGTAGAGGACAGCATACAGGAACAAGGTGATTGAGAAGATACTAAACCCAAAGTGTTAAATGTGGTAATAGAAAAAGAAAAAAAGTACAGACAATGGCTGACCAAACATGCCCTGTGATCACAGTAAAAGTTCAGGGGATTCAAGTACAAGCTTTGTTGGATTCAGGTAGTCAAGTCTCCATAATCTCAAATAAAATACTAAACCAAATTAGGAATAAGGAAGGGAAAATACACATATTACCTGTAAAAAAAATCAGAAATAATGATGGCAATTGGTAAAAGAGTTAGGCTTGACCCCATGTAGGTATATGGAGAAATACAGGTGGAAAACAAAGGATACAGCATATGCTATTATTGATGACAAATTTAATAAAGGATATGATACTGGGGTCAGACTTTATGCATCAGACTCACACCAAAATTAATTACTGTAAAAAATAGCAATAATAGATTATGAAAGAATTCCATTTAGTGAACAGAGTAGTCAAAGTAATAAAGTAGCACATATGATAGTAGAGGATATTTACAAGGAAATAGAGAACAAAGTAAGCAAGTTAGAGAAAAATAATAACAACTGGAAAAACTGACTTAGAGAAATATTACAGCAGCATGAATGAGTATTTGCTATGATACTTGGCATTATAAAGGAATATGTACACCAGATAAGAATAAAATATGAGACTCAGTTTTAGGGAAGGTGATATACTATTCCAGTTAAATATAAAACCGAAGTAGACAGTCAAATACAGCAGTTGGAACAATCGGGAATCATAAAAAAACAGCAGTCTCCATATATAAACCCTCTGGTAATTGTAAAAAAAAGATGGCTCATGGGGATATGTTTAGATGTGTGACAGTTAAACACTATTATGATACCATAAAGAGATGTACCACCTTGTATAACAGATTTACTGTTAGAATTTTGTGAGAAAAAATACTTCTCATCTTTCAACTTAACCTTGGGTTACTGGCAGATGCCACTTCATAGAGAAGATCAAAAGTACACCTCATTTAGATATAAGGGATATACATATATGTTTCAACATGTACCATTTTGGTTAGTTAATAGCAGATCTGGTTTATTACACTGTTTAGATCAGGTATTATCCAACAGGTGAAATAGTTCATCATATTTTGTATGAATGACATTGTAATACCTTCACATTCTTCTCAAGAGCATTTAGAAAATTTATCTGTGTTTTTACAGGAATGTCAAAAAAACATTACAATCAATTTTAAAAAAAGTAACATTTTACGCAAAGAAATTTTATTTTTAGGCCATCTTGTTTGTGCACAAGGTGTAAGCCCACATCCTGATAAAATGAAAGAAATAACCAATATTCCCCAAACTAAGAATAAGAAACAAACCAGATCATTTCTCAGCATCCGTAACTTTTATCAGAGATTCTAGGAGAATTTTTCCAAAGACACAGAAGCACTTATACAACGCCTTAGAAAAGGAATTCAATGGGAGTGGGGTAAAAGACAGTGTAAAGCATTAAAAACGATTAAAGAAAAGTTTATTAGAATGGTTATACTTGCCTATCCTGATTTTAAAAAAAACCCTTTATGCTACAGATGGATAGTAGTAAAGTCAGGTTAGGGGCCGTACTATTTCAAGAAAATGAAGAAAGAAAACTGCAAGTTCTATTTTTTTAAGTAGAACTGTAAATCAATCAGAAATAAACTATACTGCTATTGAAAGGGAGGCATTGGTCATAATTTGGGCATTAAATAAACTCAAATATTTACTACTGAGATCAGAGATTATCATTATCATGGACCCAAAGTGTTTGGAGCTTATTAATTAATTATGAATAATCTAGGTCCTTGTGCCCTAGTTCTAAAAGAGTGTGCTTTACCCAAACTAAATGGATAAGTGTGACCTCCACCAGCAACTCATAAGGAATCATGCAGCAAGCAGATAATTGTACATTGTGTACTTAGTAAGGACACATCTGCAACTTATACATATATAACACAAATAAGTAAAATTATATCATCATGCCTTAAAATAGATAGTGTCTATTTGCATATCTATACAACCCAGTTCTCAAATTTAGTATTTCAAATATACTATTTAGGGACTAAATTAATTAGTAACCTAGTTTAAGATTATCACCTGTGTCTCAACATATATAAATTTAAGGAGGACAAAGCATATTTGCGGGATAATTATGAATAAAACATTAAAATATGCTTTGAGAATATCTCTGTGGCTAGTTCCTATGATGTATGAGTTACATATATAAATAGTTATAATTTGTAACTAGAGTTAAGAAAACTACAATTTTAACTAGAGAAGGACTGATTATTAGAATATTAATACCCAAAAATTAATCAGTAAAATAATAATATGATCTCAAAACAGCAAGTGAGAGAATAAATAATTCAATTATTTAATATTTTGTATAGCAAATCTATGAAATTATCTTCACAGATTGATAAGCTAAAATTATACTTATAAATACTCGTGGTTTCGAGTTATTTGGCATATCAAACATATATAATATTACAATGATAAAATTATAAAATAAATTGAATAGATTCAAAATAGGCATAAAAGACTGCAGAAAATTATTAATTTAGTTTAAAATAGATTATCATAGTTTTACATTTTAAAAGAAAATTTAACATTACAAGTTTTATGTTCAGACAAGATTTAAACATTAGCATTTAATAGTTTTCATTTCAGATTTTAGAAAAGGTGTTTGGAAAGGTAGGTTTAATAAATAGCTAGCTTTTGAAATAAAGAATTGGAAGTCACAGTTTATGAACAGAGCTCTGCCAGAAAATTTATCAATTTACTGGTCAGTTGTTATCATTTGCAGTTCTGGGCACTTGTGATGATAATAAGATGACACTTTTCAAGATTATTTAAAGTTAATGGAGGTTTTTCCACAGGCTTCTTGGCTGGTGTATGGCATTATGTTTTATTGGACCAAAGTTCTTTACATCCTCAGCAAAAAGAGAGGTGAGGGATCACCTACTTTACCCCATTATTTTAAAGGTGAAACGAACATGGGTTCTGTTTACAATTCACTTAATATATATATATATATATATATATATATATATATATATATATCGATCATATATATATATATATATATATATATATATATGATCGATTCTTGGCAACAATATCTTTCTAACTCTGGCCACCTGTTTATTTTTACAAGCTTGTCCACATTTATTTATTTTAGAAAAATATATTTAATTGCTAACACTAGTAGAAAAACCCATTACTTTTAGAAAAACATTTTTAATTATGACAACTAATTTAGATTTTGTTTTTCTATATTTTTTCCCTGCTGTTTATTGTGACAATGTTAAAAAATTCTACGAATTGTTATTAACATTTTATATTTATAAAATCGAGTCCACATTATTTTAGAATTATTGCATGATCTTATTTAAAAGTTTTTTACAAAAATTAAAAGTTGATTTGATAATTAGTAGAAAACTTATTTTATTACCATACATGCAGAATAACAACAACAGAAATATACATATGTGATTTCAATAATGTAACGATAAAATTGGCTAAATAATTTAAACTAAAATATTTCTTAAACTAGAAATGTTTCAAAATGAATACATATCTGTAATATATACATATACTATTAAATTACAGACTTACCATCCGCATATATATATATATATATATATATATATATAAATATACAGACTTACCATCCGCATATATATATATATATATATATATATTATATATAGGGTACTCTGAGAGAGTTTAAACCTGGTATAGAGATAGGTGTGGGGGTAAAATATGTGAAACAGGCAGATGGATGAAACTGACTGTTTCAATGTTTCCCAAAATGCAATTTTAAAAAATAAAACCAGTAGATTTATTTTTTACTTCTTCAATTTTAATGTTTCTACTTCCACCATGGCAATTTAAGATTTTTCCTTTACTTGTTTTATATCCTTTCTATCATTCCCTTCATTAATCTGCACTGTAATATCTTTTATTTTATTTCTTAATTATTTATTTTCATTTTTAGAGCTGGCACTTCTAATTTTAGTGTGTTCATACTCTTATCCATTTTTATTGTGAATCATTATTTGAGCCCATATACTTCTTGGGTCAATTTTTTATCACTTTCAATTTTTAAAGCAGTGCTTTTTGATTTTCTTTTAGTATTTCTTAAAACAATTTCATTGTTACATGCCATTTACTTTTTTGCATAACTAGTGATTTTATTTACAATATGATTCTTGTTTGTATGTTTCTTCATTATATAACTTTATTATTATTATCATCACATCATCATCATCATCATCATCATTATTATTATTACTTCTATAATGCTAAAACCTTAGTACATGCACCTTGAGTGCTTAATTTTAGCAAGAAAGACCTCTACAAATCATAATGCAAGATTCGACTTTATAAAGATAAGATAGTCCCCTCTTATCTCTAACCTATTTTTCTTAATTATATAGGCAAATCTAAAGCATTTTGATGTGGGACCAAGAAGCTAATAAATTCTTCACTGATTAAGTTCACTATTTCTATTAAACATTAGTACATGTGCCTTGAGTGCTTAATTTTAGCAAGAAAGACCTCTACAAATCATAATGCAAGATTTGACTTTACTACTACTACTACTACTACTACTACTACTACTACTACTACTACTACTACTACTACTACTACTACTACTACTACTACTACTACTACTACTATTACTACTACTACTACTACTACTACTACTACTACTATTATTATTATTATTATTATTATTATTATTATTATTATTATTTATATCAGCATTTTTCATATATATTAAATGTTGGGGTATTGTTTTAAAATCATTCAATATGCATTACTCATCATTATATTGAACACCTATAATTTTAAAGTAGAAGTTTTATGGCAGCTGATACATCAACATATTATAGCATATTTCTTCTGTAACAGAAGGTTACTATTCTTATAATATTACTATTTTTGTAATATTTAATATAATGTTATTAATTTACCATTCCAGTGTGATTTCACTGATATTTCATTTATCATTTATTAATTCAGATCTGAAACTAGTTCAAAACACAAACATTCATTTTTTATCTTTTTTAGATAAATAGTATTATACTGGCCTCAGTCGAGTTACTAAGTAACTAGAATGATAGAAATAAATTGATTCATCTGGTATCATTTATTGTAACACCAAATATATAAATAATGACCATGTTGGCTGACAAATATAAAGTGGTTATCTTGGATGGATAGTTTTAATCATGCAACCAATATTAGTTACCATTTATGTAATGGAAGGGGGATTGGTCAGTGGACATCTACTGAAATCTCACTTTAACAGTGTCCATTTATGTAATATATTGTGTCAGTCAGTCTTAAACAACAGGCACAACGATGGGTGAAAGCATAGTTGCAGCCCAAACAAATGTATATATTATAATAAAAGAAGTGATCTGCACAGGTATATTTTCTCTTTTGCTTACATACATAATATATTGTAAATAAATAAGGTGAATGGTGATAATACGCTCATAAATAAACGAATGCAGACACCACATGTAAATATGTATTTTATTGTTTAATAAATACTATATATTTTTCTATTTTTGATGAGAATAAATATGGTGGGGGATTAAGGAAATTATTGCAGGAAACATAAATATATTTTCAAGTAACCTAACACTAAACATGTTTTATTTTTTTATAGATTGTCAAACTTTGTATTTTCTTTTCCTGTAGCATGTTGAATATTTTTTTTTGAAAACTTAAAAACAATTTCAATGTGGCAACATGTATACAGTTTAAGTTTTATAAATTTTTTTTAGAACTTAATTTTCATGATCGCAGGATAACCAATGACCTCTTTCATTTATTGTATAATGTTTTAGGACAAAAAAATGTAGAAATTGTATTAGTGGTCATTTGGCTTGACACCTGCACAAAATTATTTAATTAAAGAAATGTGATTTTGTTTTATTACTTAAAAAAATCCAGGGATTGGAATTTAAATGGTCTGAGAAATTCTTAAATTAATTAAAAGATAAAGTTATCGTAAGACAGAAATTTTTATAAGAGATAGATAAAAATAAGTTCACTCTTGGACTTGAATAATTAAAAACAAATTAAAAAAATGAAAGAGCAATAGCTTGTGGAGGGGATGAGAGAATGCACCCTATAATGGGGGTGATATACAAATGCTGGTCAGGTGAAATTGGGGTCTTTTTCTTTTTGCAGTATAGTTTTCAGAGCGTGTTGACTAAAAGAAGAATTATTATTGGCAATATAGTTTTCAGGATGCTGAATAAGAAGAAGAATTTTTGATTGCCGAACATATTGTAAAAAAGAAAAAACCAAGAAAAAAATACAGACCGTGGAATATAAGAAATATTTTTTCAGAACGCTGAACAAGAAAAAGAGTTATTAATAGTTGAACATATTTTTGAAAAGTGCAGACCAAGAAATATAAGAATTATTGACTAAAAAAAAAATTAAATGAAATTATTCTTAAAATATGTTTCCCGAGAAGTGTTAGCCGAAAGGAGAATGAAGCAATATGTAAGAAACTCAGAGATTTATATCAAAATATTCTTAACATGAGGCACCATACAGTTCAGATACAACATTCAAGAACAAAAGAAGGCAAGTGAAAGTTCAGCTAAAGTTTTATATCACTAAAGGTATGAAGTCAGGATTTATTAGGGACACAACAATAAATATGAAGTAGAAGACCCAGTTCGGTACAAGCGCACTGCTCGAAGCCCTACATAGCCGTCCAGTGATGTGACTTTCGATTTCTTATAGTATAGATGCTATAGACAATTTTACTAACTTCCATCGAAACCATGTTAGCGGTCATCTGCACAGCAGATATATATCGCCTTCAGAATCCTAACCCGAAGCAGAACGAAGCTTTTGGGAAGTATTATTTATGTTTATATATATATTGTTTCTTTTAATTATTATTATTATTATTAATTCTTTATTTTATTGATAATTGCTATTATTAAATAAACCAATGAATTGCGTAATTCATTTGTATATATTTCATTCATAATTTTAATTGAAAGATATAATTCATTGGAATATCTAAATAAATTATAAAAAAAGAAAAGAAAATAAGAATTTTAATATTTCAAAATGATTAAATAGAAATAATTGTGGAGAGTGGACTTACTTTTAAATAATTGGAATTAGCTTATTTATTACTTCAGCTATGTTTGATTAGATAGCGATCTGATACATGCAGGATCACAGGAGTAAGGACATTTTTTCTTATATATATATGAGTTATTACCAAGAAAGTAAGCAAGTCTACTAACCAGCTTAATGGTTTGGTTATTGGATGTATATGTTTCGCTTTTAAATATGGTAGTTATTTATTTTATCCACCATGTGCAGGATTCTGGAATTGTAATTTAGCAATTTATCTCATCCGCTACACACATGGGTGTTTTTTAAAAGGAATAAAAGTGTATAAGAATGTGTTTCATATAATTCTTTTATTCTTCACTACATGCAGGACTTATATTATGGAATTATTAATATTCAAACATAGTTAACTCGTGGCTAAATAGTTATTTTAATTTAAACAAAGTTATATATCATCATAAATGGAAAAGTGAAAGTCTTTTTTTTCTGAAACACGTGCATACCACGACTAATATACCTTATATTTTCCCACAGGAGAATTTGTTTCAAATTTTGGTTTAAAGCGTAAGCAAGGGAGAAGTGCAGATCATTCATTTACAAAACTATTTAAAAATTATAAGCTTCAATTTTAATTAATATTTTTGTGTGTGTGTTGTTTATTTTCTTCTTTGTTTTGTAAATATTTATATTATCCTAGAGGGTTTAATAAATTTAACATCTAATTTTAAAGTATAGCATTGTGCTGTGTATTTGATAATTGTATTATTGTTTAACCTTTCCTGTTAACAAGTATAACGATCCGGAATAAAAGAGACTTAACGTAATCGACACCACAGGGTGCCACTAGGCAATTGAACCTAGAAAATTTATATAGTAGGCAGATATGTAAGTAAAAAAAATTATTTTATATATTTTGATTCAGGTCATTAGCCCATTGTCACTAGCTCAGTGGAACAGCAGAGATTTATATTTATAATAAATTCTTATCTAAGAATATTAAATAAGCCACTGCCAGTAATTACACATAAACATTTATTTATGAACATATATATAACATTTAGCATTATTCTTTTAGTATGTTTACATTTTTAAAATTTAACATGATTTTTAACTTTTATTTTAGATTTTAATTTACATTTTAATTTTTATAAGTATGCACAGATGGATTTATAAAAGTTTGTTTTATAATGTTGAGTATAGATCGGTTACACAGATTACATGCTCAAAAAACATTTCAAAATAAACATAAATGATCAAAATATAAAGTTATTCACAAGAAACCCAATGGCATTCATCATAAGATGCCGCAATAACTAAAAAGACATCCGAATAAATACATTTTAGATATTCACTGTAAGATATCATTATTTACCGAATGTCTATATATTTTAATCATATATGAAAACAAAAACATAATTAAACATGAACGAATCCATGAAAGCGACTATGCCCAATTGAAATTTAATGCATTTAATAATGTAAACGATAAATATTAATACAAATAAAAATAATAATTAAAAAAAAATGGAAATGATTTTTAGCAAACATAACTATGTAAAATTTAAACATCATATAATTAATTTGAAACATAAGTCAGAGAAAAGTTCCTTTTTTAAAATTTAGATTAACTGATCAAATCTTTAAAGTTCTTAATTACTTCAGATTTTAAAATTGTTCAGTTCAATTGCTTACAGTAGAAGAGCTCCCAGTTCCTGTTGGCAATTCCCACGAAGCCTTTCATGGAAGACCGGTCTGATATTCTGGAGGTAGCCTTAGCTGGTTCCATTCTGGTATCACAGTTATTTCATTTTTTAAAATAAGTGAGAGAGAACAACAAGTACGTCTTATCGTTCTTCTCACAAAATCAAGTTGGAACTGTCAGGAAAACTCTATATTTCTCTTTTTATAATCCTCCTATGGATTCCATGAACAAAAACGTCACTGTTCCATTTTTTTATTATGGTCTGGGCTTTTATTTGCAGCTTCTATATTGGACAAGCTACTTTTTTTTATTCTCTTATCTATCTTATCATCTGACTTTTTAATTACAGTATATAAGAGCCCTAAGGGCTAGTTTGGTTTTCGATAATTCATAAACAATCATTTCCATTTACAAAATATACTTTTATTTATTAAAAATTTTTTTTTAAAGTTTTGCATCTGTGCAAATATATACACATACATGTTTAGCTTTTAGTTTTTAATAATTTTTTTTTTTTTTTTTGCGAACTTAAAGTTTTTATTTTGAATTAATGTAACGGCATATTTATATATCGTTACATATCAGTAAACTTCCTCAAAAAACAAAAACATTAAAAAAAAAAGAATTTACTTAGTGTTAGTAATTACGTTACACAAATTTATTATATATTAAAATTTGAAAAGGACAAAACTTTTTTTTAAAAAAAAGACAAAACAGTAATTACACACAAATATAATGATAAAAAAATGTTGTTGACTGTTGATTTCTTTCTACCAGCTAAATTTATGCCCCCTCCTAAATTTCTTTTCTTCTACTTTTATGTATTAATTAGACATGTCAAAACGGTTGGATTATGAACAAGACTTTTTTTTAAAAAAAATTATGATTTATACTAATTATTACATTTTATTCCTCGCATTTATTTTTACATATGCACAATTTTTCTTACTGGCAGTACCTTTAAGACAAAATTCAAAGTATAACTTTTCATTAATACAGAAAAAAAATACATACACATTTCAGAAAAAATATTATGGGCATGATTTATTTTTAAAATTCTCAGGGTACTGGTGGTTTATTTAAGATTGCCCCAAGTTGGGAGATCAGTTATAACGATCCAAAAGAAAGTGAATATCGAATCTTACCGTAATATACACTACAGGGTGCCACTAGGCAATTGAACCTAGAAAAATTATATAGTAGGCACATACGGAATTAAAAAAAATATTTTATATATTTTGATTCCGGTCGTTAGCCCATTGTCACTAGCTCAGTGGAACAGCAAAGATTTATATTTATAATAAATTCCTATCTAAGAATAATTTTTTTTAAAAAAAGAATAAAATAAGCCACTGCCAGTAATTACACATAAACATTTATGGTGCACCACATTTATTTAAGCACATATATATATATATATATATATATAACATTTAGCGTTATTCATTTAGTATGTTTACATTTTTAAAATTTAACATGATTTTTAATTTTTATTTTAGATTTTAATTTACATTTTAATTTTTATAAGTTCGCACAGATGGATTTATAAAAGTTTGTTTAATAATGTTGAGTATAGATCGGTTACACAGATTACATGCTCAAAAAACATTTCAAAATAAACATAAATGATCAAAATATAAAGTTATTGATGTAATTGCATGAGGAAATTCACAAGAAACCCAATGGCATTCATCATAAGATGCCGCAATAACTAAAAAGACATCCGAATAAATACATTTTAGATATTCACCGTAAGATATCATTATTTACCCAATGTCTATATATTTTAATCATATATGAAAACAAAAATGTAATTAAACGTGAACGAATCCATGCAAGCATCTATGCCCAATTGAAATTTAATGCATTTAATAATGTAAACGATAAATATTAATACAAATAAAAATAATAATTAAAAAAAATGGAAATGATTTTTAGCAAACATAACTATGTAAAATTTAAACATCATATAATTAATTTGAAACATAAGTCAGAGAAAGTTCCTTTTTTAAAATTTAGATTAACTGATCAAATCTTTAAAGTTCTTAATTACTTCAGATTTTAAAATTGTTCAGTTCAATTGCTTACAGTAGAAGAGCTCCCAGTTCCTGTTGGCAATTCCCATGAAGCCTTTCATGGAAGACCGGTCTGATATTCTGGAGGTAGCCTTAGCTGGTTCCATTCTGGTATCACAGTCATTTCATTTTTTAAAATAAGTGAAAGAGAACGACAAGTACGTCTTATTGTTCTTCTCACAAAATCAAGTTGGAACTGTCAGGAAAACTCTATATTTCTCTCTGTATAATCCTCCTATGGATTCCACAAACAAAAACGTCACTGTTCCATTTTTTCGTTATGGTCCGGGCCTTTCTTTGCAGCTTCTATATTAGACAAGCTAATTTTTTTTATTCTCTTATCTATCTTATCCTCTGACTTTTTAATTACAGTATATAAGAGCCCGAAGGGCTAGTTTGGTTTTCGATAATTCATAAACAATCATTTCCATTTACAAAATATATAAATCTTGTACTTTTTTATAACAAAGTATGTTCAAATACTTTTATTTATTAAAAATTTTTTTTTTAAAGTTTTGCATCTGTGCGAATATATACGTATACATGTTTAGCTTTTAGTTTTTAATAAATTTATTTTTCTTTGCGAACTTAAAGTTTTTATTTTGAATTAATGTAACGGCATATTTATATATCATTGCACAAGCAACAAACCACTTTTCCTAGGTAAAGAGTAGATTGAGCTAGTCAGGGATTAATCTTTATCGGGATCAAGGATCATTTGTTAGGGCATCCACTTTTCTGTTGATTTTATATAAAATAAAAGAGATTCTCCCTCTTTATTAGTTACATGATCATATCTCTTGGGGAGGGGAGAAGTCTCTTTCTTGAGGTGGTGTGCAAAGTTTGCAGTAAATGAATCTTTCAAAAGGTATGATTTTAGTAATGTATATTTTGGATGCCATTGGATATTTCTTAATTGCTGCATGACTTCATAATATGCATTTCATGTTTAATGTGTGTTAAGAGGGTTGAGGCTGCGACCGGAACAATATATTGGCCCTAAATATTAGTGAAGTGATATAAGAGTCATTATTAACTGGATGATTAAGCCTCTAGTTAATCTGTCTATAAGTACTTGAAACATACGCTACCTTTTGCTAACCATCAGCACATTTGTGCCAATCAGCTTGAAGGTCACTATACACTGGTAATTTTATTTGAAAATCCCGGAAATGATCCATCAAATCAGGATGTCACCTCTGCTCACAGAAGAGTTACCAGTACACACAACCAAATAATGACTTCAACTTTATAATTTATTTTATTTCATTGTCAACATTCCAAGCATTATGTCAGTTTAATAGACCCATAAACAGTTCAAATAATGGGTTGATAAAATGAATAAAAATAAAGAATAAGAAATAATAAAACGTTACCATGGAATATATAGATGTAATAAATAAATATAAAAGGACAACTAATAAAATATGTAGTATCAATTATTGATTGATACTAAAATTATAAAAATTAGAAAAATATACATATAATAACCAAGATGTAAATAAATCTTAATTACAACAATATCACTCAATAAACATATTCTTTATATTATGTAGTACTAAATTATTCTTATGAATACACGTGCGCTTTATTAATTTAAACACTATAATGGGGGGAGGGGGTAAAACATAAGCTTACTGAGGTTGTAGATTTCAATAATGACCTTAACTTTTTCTTTAGTTATGCATTTTTTCTTTTATAGATTACACATGTATCGTATTTTACAAAAAATAATTTTGAATGTACATAGCAGTAAATTAAAATAGCCAATAATTGAATAGTAAAATAATTTAGTATACTTGGATTAGAATTTTTTGAACAAATTATATATTTTCCTTAGATAATATGCCTTCCAAAAAGAAAAACGTACAGCGAGTATAATGAACACAAATGATAGATGATGAGACAACTTAACAGTACTAACATAAGATAGACTACATTAATGGTCAGAAAAATATAGATTTTAACACTGAGAAGGTGATATAAACTTCACAATGGCATTGCTGTTATAGAAATTCTCCAGCTATCATTTTACTATAATCATTAGGAAAACCTCTACAATATACAACGAGATAATATAATAATTCTCGGCAAATAATTATTCAGATTCTCTCTTGTACTTATAAGAAACTATAAATATAATAATTTTAAAAACACAAATTAAATTAATCTAATTGATTATTGCAGTTCTATTGATATCTCGGGAATAATACTTATTCCCTTAGTAAGCAAAACAGTTAGACAATTGAATAGCAAGTGAGATTTTATTGAAATCCAATTATCTAAAGAATAACTACACTTCCATTTACAAATACCCTCTAGAACAACTGCTTGCTAATTAATATTACTTTAATTATATATTGATACAAATAATGAATTACCAACTTACTTTAAATTAATAATAATAAAAAAACTTTTAACGAATTTTACGATTTATTCCTCTACTTGAACAGATAATTACCATTAAACAGAAGAAACATTGACCGATAATCAACCGAAATCTAATATTATATAACTCAATTTTGAATACATTAATTATTTTTAGCATTTATCCCTTCTATTCTATCTTTCTAAACAAACATCAAAATTGATCTTATTAATTTCTTATACCTTGAATAATATAGCAGTAAGGATTTTCTTCTTTTAATAAACTTTATGATAGTTTTTATTACCTTTTTCTTTTTATTAAATTTAAATAAACTTTAAAATATACACGTGACTTTTAATAATAATATAAATCTTCATAATGCTGTGAGTATATAAGAACTCTTCCAATTTCAGATAGTTATTCAGGTATTTCAATATTTAATAAAATATCAATTGAATGTTACTTTGATCAAATTATAAATTAAAATTGATAAATGTTTAATTTCTTTATTAGAACTCCATACCTAAAATATCCATTTAATAAATTTTATGGAAGAATTTTGTTATGCCATGTGCTTACATGTAGGACTTTATGTCCCATACAAATAATACTAACTGTCAAGTTTGTATTTTTATTCTATACTAGAAACATATTTATTTGTAACAAGAAAAAATTATAACAATAATTATGATTACATAAACAATTTATATCATTTACATTAATATAATTACATATTTACACGATAATAAATAAAAATAAATACCATCCTCACTTCACGTGTTACCATTGGGTCAATATACTTTAAGAAATTAAATGATATGTATTTAAAATATTAGTACATCTATTCATATTATGAACTGATTTACTATTCGTATTTTTATGATAATATTAAATAGTGCTATCACACTTATAACGTAAAGCTGTATAATTAATATCAATTAGTCAATTAAAATGGCTGAGTGTTTTAGAGAAACTGTACTTCTCATAATAATAGCCAGTTTTGGCTCATTCGTTGAAATCATTCTATCAGTATAATATGCAAACTCTATGCAAATGAGTCAATTAGATAATCTTTTTGATATAGCAAAACATGCTTCTTTACGATTAATGGCTAATGGCGAAGAAGTCCTCTGCTATAAAGTAAGCCTCCTTTACCTTACGCTTAACAACATGCCTCTCAGTGCAAACCAATTTTGCAGATGTGGGTTCAAACTTATGTTCTGATACTTTTTGATTTTGTGCAAAAATTGAAGTCCATTCTGGGTTAGTATGTGACTTATTATATCTATACTTGTGCTGTGACAACCTAGTATCTATGGTGACTGTGGTTTCACCATAGTATGAAGCTTTGTATCCATTGTGAGGGCATGCCACCCTATACGGCCTGTGAAATCTGATCCGAAGCTATGGTGTCTTTCGTGTTGTTAATTGACTAATTGATATTAATTATACAGCTTTACGTTATAAGTGTAATAGCACTATTTAATATTATCATAATTTGGACAAGCCTAAAGTCATAAATCTACAAGTTATTATTCATATTTTTATATAATTGACTCATGACTTTATTATCCCAATAATATTTCAGTGGGTCAATTATTTTACCCTTGTTTTTACTAAGTTCATACCAGTTTAATATAATTCAGTTTTTAAAATCATTATACCAACATATTATCATTATTTACTAAATAATTTTTAGACTTTTATATTGTTGATACAATATAAATAATATCGTTTGAATAAATAATTGAATCAAAAATATTCCATGTGAAAAGATTATACATTCATTTTATATTCTTATCAAATATCTTTCATTCACAATCTTCATTGTTGTTGATCTCATGTTACCCTTCCAACAATAAGCTATTCTTATCTCTTATCATATCAAATTGTATTTGTTTTGCATATGGTCCTTTCCTTTTTTCTTAAGACTATCACTATGAACAGTAAGAAGAAAAATTATAAACTCCTAAAAAAATTACTTACCTACAATGCTTACTTTATATTCCATTATTACAGATAATTCTTTGGATAAAAAACTTATTCAACAAACCACCGTACAGAATAGAAAAGAAGACAACTAACATTTATTTATTAACTACGATAACTTTTAGGCAGTCATTATCACTTCAATGATTCTACCTTAAAAATATTGGTTTCATTTTAAAGCTCTTATAAAATATAACGATTATGATTCCCATGGAATCCTCTCAAATTCATACAATAATAATATAGGCATCATCTGGATCAAACCCACTACATAAGACATTAGTTCTTCAAGATGACATTACAATATCCTGGCATTTTAAACTTATTCATTAAACACGTATATATTTTTCATCAACAGCATACATTAACTTTCTCATTCTAGTATATAACTTTTCTCCTTATCTTTTATGTATCTATAATTATGATAGATCATATGACAAAACAAATAACTCTTATTCTTATGACAAAATACCGTAGTATACTTGATACATTATAATGTGTGAGAAAATAAATCCAATTGTGATATTCATTCTTTTCATTTCTCATTTATAATTTTATACTCATATTATACATTAATATTTATCTTGACAGCAAACCTTTCCTTGACTCATAATTATTATGCAGTCTTTATTATGAAACATACATCAGTATAATAGATTGATAATCTCATATATACTACTTTCTTATAATCAAACTATTACTCTTGATGTATGCTAAAATTGTATAAATTATATATATATATATCGAATTACCGAATATTATATTTTAATTCTTTTATACATTCCTACAAAAATTTCTATATCTAAGCATACTATACCTTCAATTTTAAATTTCAAATATAATAATATTTTAAAATAATCTTAATTCTAAAACCTTAATAAAAATATAAAAATTATATAAGTAATATATATTAAGGTTATTATAACCTTAAGACTCTGCCCCTAGATAAGACAGTAGGAACCTCTACAAATCTTTAACACAAGATTAATGGCTTTAAAGACAAAAGAGGCCACTCTTATCTTCGACCTACTTTTTAATTATATAGGCGCTTAACAAATTATTAATTACAACTTTAAAGTTAAAATACAGCAAAACTCTCCATATAGTAGTGCCATCTTGTGCTAACAAGAACAATCAATGGATGCCAGAAAGCTTGTGCATAAAATCCCTATCTAGTGCCTACTCATCCAATATCCCCAGACTAGTTTCTGGCTTATGGCCTTCATCAGTGAGGAGCCTTGGATCTGAGAGCACTGCACCTAGATCTTAGGATCTAATGCAACCCTCCAGCACCCACATTTTAACTCTATTTAACTACAAAACTATGAGAATGAAATTGAAAACACTATTAATATTTTCAACCCAAGCTCAATAGCTTAAATAGTCATATGGGTCTGAACTCAATTCAGTACCCATACATTTTGGTGTCTTTGGTTCTTTAACAACAATAGCCACCACTATCCTATTAGGCAGGATTGGTGTTAAACCACTGAAACATCACATGATCACTATCTCATACTAGCACAATAATTGTTATTAAACAATTCAAAATACAGCAAAACTCTCCATATAGTAGTGCCATCTTGTGCTAACAAGAGCAATCAATGGATGCCAGAAGGCTTGTGCATAAAATCCCTATCTAGTGCCTACTCATCCAATATCCCCAGACTAGTTTGGTGGCTATGGTTTTTAAAGAGCCAAAGACACCAAAATGTATGGGTACTGAATTGAGTTCAGACCCATATGACTATATAAGCTATTGAGCTTGGGTTGAAAATATTAATAGTATTTTCAATTTTATTCTCATAGTTTTGTAGTTAAATAGAGTTAAAAGGTGGGTGCTGGAGGGTTGCATTAGATCCTAAGATCTAGGTGCAGTGCTCTCAGATCCAAGGCTCCTCACCGATGAAGGCCACAAGCCAGAAACTAGTCTGGAGATATTGGATGAGTAGGCACTAGATAGGGATTTTATGCACAAGCCTTCTGGCATCCATTGATTGCTCTTGTTAGCACAAGATGGCACTACTATATGGAGAGTTTTGCTGTATTTTGAATTGTTTAATAACAATTATTGTGCTAGTATGAGATAGTGATCATGTGATGTTTTAACTTTAAAGTTACATAAATAATTTAATGTTTTCTCAATCTTTTTTTTTAAAAAAAAAACTTCTCAAAACTTTTCTTCATTATTACCAAGACATTGGTCAAAAATTAAAACTTAATCAGTGGTCATCATTTTTCCTTTCCTCCCATTAGAAAATACACTCTGTTTAAAGAACAACATTTTAAGATAAAAAGTACTCACAATAAATAAAATCTTCCTACGTTCTTGAGCTCTTTGAAATATTATCATTGGATCCTGAAATGCTCTTAAGAGCACTTTAAAATCTCAAACATTCAATAATTTTATAATCGTTCTTCAAATCTGAAATATTAGTTTATCCATTAACGAGACATAGCATATACATAGTTTGTCTGTAAATAGTTCTAACTTTAGCTTTTATTTATTCATATTTGCTGAATGATTTTATAAGGTTGATACACATCTATATCAATTATTTGTTGTGTGTCATAATATTATAATCCATCTCTTTATTGAATATTTATTATGAAAATAAATGATTTTCTTGTTAAAATTCTCATAATCTTAACATTTTAATCCTATACATATCCTTTACTAGCAGGATGAATTACATTACCATTATTTTTTGCCAATACCATATTAAAAACATCAATTATTCTGGCAACATTCTTTCATTACTAATAAAATACATATTATTTTAATAAGTTTACAATAGTCAATAATATGTTTAAAAATACATATATACAAGCAACACAGATTACAAATTATAAAATTATCATAGAAAAGCTTTTTTTGGCAAATTATGTTTTTTGACCTTTTCAATATGTCTCCAGAATACCACAATTTAAAGTACAGATAGCGACATCTATATCAATACATGAGAAGGCAGATAAACAAATGGATATCCGACATGATCTATTACGTGATATTTTATTTTCAATCCTACTACAAAATTACCCTGTTATATATATTGAATGGATATATATCCACATATATTAATTAATTAACTATCCATTCTTTATCCATTAACCACTTATTATTCAACTTAATGGTTGTTTTGTATATATTCATACTTGTTTTTATTATTCATGATATAGTTTGTTTCATATATTTTACATCTATTAACATGTTTAATATAATCTAGAACACTTATATTATCAATACAATTTATGTTATGTCCATACTGAAAATAATGAACACATAATGCAGATCTATCATCTTTCCTAGAAATAGCATCATTGTGTTCTTTAGCTCTTTCTCCCAATTGTTTAATAGGTTTCAATGTTATTTCAGCATATAAGTCACTTAAAATAATATAGACCTTTTAAAATAGATTTATAATTACTATCAAGTAACTATCTTAAAGTTCTGTAAAATGTTTTTATAATTTTAAAACGATTATATATTTTGAATAAATAAAAATTCCTTAATAACTTACCAGTTAAATTCATTAAAAATAAAGAGATAACAAACCATTTTCTTATACAACAATATCTGCAAACACTTTGAATGTGTTTATAATACTTTCTCATTTTTTTTCAAAAATAATAATAATTGTTTACTTTTTACTTTTACTTGTAATCATATTTCTTGAATTCAATTTGATAATTAAGACTGAATTCAACTCCTCAGTGAATAAATTGTAGTTTATTCCACAGTCTCTTTATAATCCTCTTAAGATATCTTGTATAATTATTCAGTTTATGGAAATTAACTTTTAATTACTTTAAAATAAAATACAATAATTTTTTTCTAATTTTTAATGAAGTAATATAAACAGGATATTGCCTCTAACTATTTAATCAATTTGCTTTTAATTTCATCTGCTATCATTTTTTTATATTGTAGACAGTATGATGTCAGAACATTAATAAAATCAATTTCATTGGTGATCTACTATTAATTAGTTGGTAGTTTTCTATATAAATTAACTTTTGTCTACAATTTGAAATAAAATAACTTTTTTTATTAACTATTTAATTTTATTCAAAACAATATGTTTTACATGTAATTTAGTTTACATTTTTTCATACATATTTTAATCATTATCATTATTTGACAATATGTGTTTTATTTGTGAACTGGTAAGATATCAGATTTGTCACAATAAGAAATACAATTAGCACCAACTTGTCACATGCTGTGTTAATGGTTTTCTGTTGACAATGTAATCGGTAATTAAACTTTGAGATAATGATTTTATTAATTGTTAAAGAAGCTCATGATATCCAGACTGCTATGTCTAGCTGTTAGAGAATGCACTTCCATGAATGGAACTATATGTATATATGTAACATGCTTCCATCAATGAGTTAATAATGTGTAATGGTTAAATTTTCTTTCATGCACATATATACATGAGAAACTTTTAGACAGAAAAAAGTTACAGGTAAAATATTTAAAAACTTTTAAAGATACATTCTTTTTAAGTAGAGATTAAAAGTTTTTAAATATTTTTATTGTAACGTTTTTCTGCCTAAAAGTTTATTTATGTATATATGTGTATAAAAGAAAATATAAACATATACATATATACAACTATTTAGCTCTCATTGGAATTTTGTTCATAATTCATGTCATTAACAAGAAAATGATTTTCCAATTGATTAGAAAGTTGAGGACTTACTCAGATCATTTTTGCTGTGAAATGAACAGGTTCCACTTCTGTTTCATTATCTTTTTCTAAATCTTCTACGATATCTAAATTTATTGCCAACTCTTTTTCCAACAGATATTTAAAGTATGTAAAATTTAATGCATGTATATAAAATGGGGAAGTCCCAATTTTGAGTGAAATATGAATTTCTTTATTGCATAAAAAATTTTAAATCTTTTTTCATACTGCGCTTATCAATTAAGAGCTTGTTTGAGCTATTGGTATCCTCTCTGTATTACATTATTGTAAATACAAGCTTATAAAAGTAATGTCATGTTATATATGACTTGCTTTTTTGATTATTATAAAAGAAAACTGCATAAAAAGATATTAAAAAGAAACATGAATCACAAAACTTCAAAATTGCATTAAAAAATCCAGAAAAAAAGAGACCCAGGTCTATTTAAAGCCATTCCTTTGTCATTATTACTTAAAATTATTTCATAGAAATTTGGCACATTAATTTCTAGTTTTAAGAAATCACCTGATACTATTGTTACTTGGCAGTGATGATAAAATTTCCCATAAAAACAAAAGGAAAATTTTTTTTAGCAAAGATAATGATCAAATAAATGATATGAAACAAATTTTTGTCTTAAAGAAAATAAATTTAAAGTTAACCATCTTGCCAACTTCAAGACAACAACCATAGAGTAAAAAAATAAACAAAAAGTTGCCCCTATATAGCAAATGTATATTGTCATTATTTAAAATTGAGTATTAAAATAATTAATAATGTTCATCATCTGGTAATGCACTAAAATAATAATGGAAATTTTAATATTGATTATCAGTTTATTTTTAATGTCATTCTATTTTTCCTGTAAGCCATATTCCATTTTTTATGTAAGACAACATATCAACTTTTCTGTTGTCAAAAATTTGCCTAAGATTGTATTCACTATAGTTAAATTTATGAACAAATGCCTATGTATTAGATAAGTTTTGTTAAGAATAAATTTTAACTAATGGTTATCTTTGTGAAAACATTTGAAAAAGTATTATAATTAAGGAATGCTATCAGTCAACAAGTTATTTATTCAGCCATTCTTTGAGATTTTTTGATATGAATGCATAAAAATTATATACCACATGGAGGAAGTATATGACAACTTATTCTAAGTATATTGAATATGTAAAAGTGATTGGATTTTAGTTAAGAAGCTCAAATGTATCCATCCATTGTGATTTTACAATATTAAAAATGTAAAATAATAAATAACTACAACTTATTGTTGATATAGAATATGTGAAACATCATCATCATCATTATTATTATTATTATTATTATTATTATTATTATTATCATCATCATCATCATCAGATTTTGTTGAAGTAGCTCAAATTTCAATTTTAATTATTATATTCTAAAGAAAGATTTCATTCTTCCACCCATTAAAATTTTATATGAAACCCATAGGCATTATATTCCACACAGAAGAAATAATAAAAAGCATTTATGGATTTTATTTGAGTGACTCAAACTGTATTATTGATTATCTCATTAAAATGTATGATTTTATTTATTTACCTAATGGGATTTTAAAATATAAAATTCCTATGAATTTAGTTATTTGACTGACTAAGAAATTGTGCCAAGATAAGTATATTTGAAATGTTAACAGACTTTTAATAAACTTTGAATTACAGAGATATTTTATATTTACTGAGTATGGTTAAGTAGTACAATATTTAGAGTGATGTATTTTAAAAATTATCACTACAAGAAAGGTATAACAAAAATAATACAGGTTTATATATAAAATTTTATAATTAGAATTTAATGTAAATGTGTATTATTACTTTGTACCATGGATATTGATTAAAAACAGTTAAAGATAATTTTTACATGTCACTGATCATAAGTTTCAGTAATATGTAATGGAATTTATTTAATAAAGACATATATATATATTATAACGATCCAAAAGAAAGTGATGATCGAATCTAACCATAATCTGCACTACAAGGGCGCCATCTAGGCATTTAAACCTAGAAAAATTTATAAAGTAGGCAGATATGCGCTGTTAAGATTCCACTTTATTTAAATATTTAGACCGTTAGCCCAATGTCACTAGCATTCATCATAAGATGCCGCATTGACATCGATGACTTATATATTCTAATCGAACATGAAAACCACAACATAATTAACCGCTAACAAATCCATGCAACATCCATACCCAACTTAAATTTATATTCAAACAATAAATATTAATACAAATAAAAAATAATAAAATGGAAATATTTTTTTTAGCAAGCAAATATGTAAAAATTAAACATTTATAATTAATTTGAAACATAAATCAGATAAAAGTTCCTTCTTAAAATCTAGATTAGCTGATCAAATCTTTAAAGTTCTTAATTACTTTTAGTTGTTAATTGGTAAAGTTCATAGCTTATGGTAGAAGAATCCAGGTTCCTGTTTCTAATTCCCATGGTGTCTCCATTGGAAGACCGATCTGATGCTATGGAGGTGATCTTAGCTGGTTTCATTTCAGAATCACAGTCATTTCATTTTTTTTAATAGAGAGTGTGATATGTGCGTCCTATCACAACTCTCCAAAACAATCAAGCTGGAACTGTCAGGAAACTCAATATTTCTCTTTTTATAATCCTCCTATAGATTCCACAAACAAAAACATCACTGTTCCATTTTTTTGTTATGGTCCAGGCCTTTATTTGCTGCTTCTATATTGGACAAGCTAATTCTTTTTATTCTCTTATCTATCTTATCCTCTGAATTTTTAATTACAGTATTGTAGGAGTATATATATACTCATACATACTCATACATTTATGTAATCAATATGTATAGATTATATTTACATTATTATTATACTTATGAAAATAAATATATAAAGTTACTATTTTTCATTCTTTAAAATGAAAAATCACGTTGTTGACAAAAGACTATTGACAAGGTGATAAATGACCTCTGGGTTCACAGTTTATTGAATTAAAGGAAATGAAATTAACTTAGTGTTTTAATATCTAATTGTTATTGCAACAATGAGAACGGGTATGCTTCAGCAAGCTGATGGAGCCAGACATGATATATTAATTCTATTCTTGTTATTAGAAGAATAAGGATTCTATTTTTATCAGCTATATATTCATAAAAACTTTTACTATGTTTGATTACAAATAACAGTGTAAGTTGAAGTTTATATTTTAAACAATTTAATACTCATTAAAAGAAGTTTCTTATACTTGTTCAACGAAAGTAATCTAAATATATTTTCGTGTTTTATAGAAAAAATTGTTTGAATTACGTTTTAAAATCTAAACAGCGTCTTAAAAAAAAAAAAGAACATGTTTATAAAAACTTCATTCAAATTTTATGTACTTTTCATTATAAAGAAAATGCAGAGTGGCTAGAACACAAATATTTATCATGGGATAGATAAAATGCACTTGCCTAATCAAACATATATATGTGGGAATAACATCGTTGCCGAATGCTTTAGAATTATAAAGAACTTAGATCTTCAAAATGGAATTATGAATGCCTTAAAATTATAAAAATTAGATCTTCAAAATGGAATTATAAATATTAATGAAGTAAATTTATATTAAGAAGATGAATATAAAGAGGAAACTAAATGTCAACTTAGGATATCCTAATATTATTCTCTTTAATGTTTAACAACAAAGGAATCAAAAAACTGCGTCTTCGAAGGATTTTCATTCTCGCGAGGAACATTAACTTTTATAAATGCCATTTGGAATTTTTGAAAATTATAATTAGGAAAAGTTAATTTCATTTTCTTTATCATCGTATTCATTTTATTATAAAAATAAATAATAAGATAGAATTAATAATTTAGAATATTTTTGTTTTTATTTATGATTAATAAAGATTTAAATATCGGTTAATAAATGTTAATTTTGGTAACGGGATAATGTGAACTTAGAGGTAAGATATTAAACTATTTTTGAATCCACATATTATTTTCCATGACATGACACTACATTGTTTATACTAATCAAAATAGACTAATAAACGTAATGTGTGATAAAGAAATAAATGATTAACATTGTTGTGAAGTATATATTTTTATATTAATAAATATAACTTGACTGACAATCATTTTAACGAATGAAGGTGTTATATAGAAATAATTGGATTATTATTTGTATTATCTAATTAGTGTAAATTAGCGTTAATATAATTGTCTAAATATTAGGATACTTATATTTTAAATAAATTATAAAATCACGTAGTGTTATAGGTTTAGAAAATATATCTACCGTAAGCAAAGAGAATGTTTATATTTTTAATTTAAGGAGGTAGATATATAAATATTTTTTTATATATATTGTAAAATTTAAATTATTTAAGTGTTAAATAAATAAGTATGTTTTTTATATTAAATGAAGTCTTCAATTTTGTTTTATTTGAATTAAAGAGTTAGTGAGATTCGTTGTTAATATTACTTTAAAATATTGACAGGAACCCTGAAGAAAGTAAAGTGTTAAACTTTCCTGAGTTCGAAATCTGAGCATAACGGTAAAGTTAATTAAGGTGAAAATTGATTTGATGTGGTTGGATATAATAATTTTTTTAAAATAATAAATTAGTTATTGGGAAAAAATATAGTTTTATATCAAAATTAAATCACATCATTAGTGGCATCCTATATGAAGACCTTAAATCTGACTATAGTGAGATGCGACTCCTTAACTTATCTTGTTGAGAGGGGGCATACCATTACATATGGCGCATCCAAGTGAGGCTCTGAATTATATATACCATTACATATGGCGCACACAACTAGGGCCTTGAATCATAGATTCCATATCATTATTATATTGAATCATAGATTTTATATTGTTTGTATAGCGATACAAAACATTGAGGGATAAATGGTATTAATAATAGTCTCATATTAAATGTGTTGTAAAATAGTAGGTAATAAAATAATGGAGACTTTGAAAATTAAATAAGTAAAATTTAAATGAATAGATCACTCGCTTAAAAATATAATTTTAAAATTAGGCATTAGAGTAAGAACTCACATATATATCTGAAAAGAGAAAGGCATCGCATTAATATCCTATGATAAATAATATATTATCGTACAAATAAAGTTATAGTTAAGTTAAAGATAGTTTTATGATTACAAGAAGTAAGTATAAAATATTTTCTTCTAATACTAATAATATGGAAATGCAAACTGAGATACTTAGTTCAGATATAGCTGATGATACTATGAATCGTACTAATGAACAAATAAATATAGGTGTGTCTGAGAGTAATTCTATATTAGATACTCATGTTCCAGAAATTATGGATATTGTGGACAAACCTATAGAAAGTAAAACCAGTGATAATCCATCATTAAGTCAAATGATATTAATGATGCAACAAATGATAGAGAATTTAAATACAAACATAGATACCAAAATGGAAAATATGCATACTCAGATGGAAAATCTGAAACTAGATTTGTCTACGAATATTGATACCAAGATGGAAAGTATGAATACCAAAATGGAAAGTGTGAAAGTAGATATTACAAATGAATTATCAATAAAATTAGATAATATAAAAATAGATTTGCAGGACGAGGTATCACAAATACAAACAAATATGAATAATGAAATTCAAAAAATTCAAAAGTTTATTGAAGAAACGGATCTTAAGTGTCAAAAAAGATTTTTTGAATTTGAAACAAAGCTAGAAAATAAAGTAGAAAACAAACTTCTAGAAATAAAAACTGTATACAATCATCTCCAAATTGATATGTATAAAATCCAAGAAGAGACTGAAAAGGTTTTAGATGAGAAAATAGAAGATGTCCACATAGAAATTAATAACCAAGACAAGAAAAGTCAGTCTATGGAAAAAGATTTTCAGTGTCTAAATGTGAAGTAAAATTTTTATTGATTCAGACGTAAAGTTAAATAAAAATAATATTGAAATATTATTAGAGAATCAATCGGAGATATTTAATCAATTGGAAAATAAAAATATTACCGTAGATCAGACCATAAAAGTTTTGAAGGATGAGTTTGAGAAAGAAAGAAAAATAATGATGGAAAATTATACCCAAGCTTGTAAAAGGATTAAAGTATCTAATATCAAAGGAGACACTACTTCAGATAAATTTAATCAAATATTAGAAGCTATTAATAGGATAAGGGAAGATCCAAATAAAAAGGAACATCAAGATGAAATAGTGATTGAGGTGGAAAACATGCAAAGGGAACAAAATAATGAGGATAATATTAGTTATTTTATAGGAGACTTTGCTCACCATCACAATCAACAATCATCTATAAATCTGCAAAAAGAA
This sequence comes from Epiperipatus broadwayi, assembly GCA_028023455.1. NCBI lineage: Eukaryota > Metazoa > Onychophora > Udeonychophora > Euonychophora > Peripatidae > Epiperipatus > Epiperipatus broadwayi. The sequence continues at coordinate 576,862 of JAQFVV010000319.1, forward strand.
AATGTTAGCAATACAAATCACGTATTACAATCTAATGTTGTGAATCAATTTGTAAAATTAAAAAATTTTCAAGGGTTTACAAATGAAGCTCCAATAGAGCATCTAAAGAGTTTAAATTTATATTTTTCAGTAAATAGTAATTTGACAGAAGGTGAAAAATTGATAGTAGCTTACAGTCATTTACAAGGTGATACATGGTGGGAATCATTGTTCCAAATACCTAAAACTTTTGAAGAATATCAAACATTATTGATAAAGAATTTTTGGAATAGTGATCATCAAGAATCACTGTTGTATCAAATACTTCAAGAAAAGTATAAAAGTATGCCAGGTGAAACTCTTACTAAATTTTTTAGAAGACAGGTATCGAAATTGAAAACCCTTGATACTTATCATTTCAGCAAAAATCAAATTATTCGTATTGCAAAACACAACTTACCTATGAAAATTGAGCAGTCTTTATTATTTACTAATGCACAAAATATCGAACAAATTATAGATATTTTAAATAATATTGACTCAAATAACCAAAATCTTAATCAAAATTATGTTGAAAGAAAGAAAGAAAATATTCAAGTAAATGCTATTAATTATAAAAAAAGAAAGCATAAGACTTTTAATCATTCACAAAGTAAAACTACGAAGAGTGATAATAATGCAGATGTTAAATTGATTTCTGATACACGTCAAATTTCAGAAATCAAGAGTATAGCATCTACTAGTGGATTGAATAAAGGTAAAATAGGGTATAATAAAAATATACCCAAAACAACAGCAAAATTAAATTAAAGAGGGTCTTCGGAAATAGTTCCTCTCCTCAAAGACCCACATTTAAAATGAGGAACAAAAATAAAATTGTAGTTAAACAAATCACCAACATAATATGTTCAGAGGAAGATGATGAACCCAAGTATGCTGTTCAAAATTGTCCGTTAATTAATATTATGTTTGAAGATTTGCAAATTAGAGCCTTATTAGATAGTGGTAGCCAAATATCTGTAATATCTGAAGAGTTTTATAAAAGGTTGATGGATAAAAATCCACATATTAAAACCTTACCTCTAAAATCAGTACAGATTACCATAGCTAATAATAAAAGGGCAAAATTAATTCAAAAGCAAATCTGGCTCAAACTAACTATTAATCAAACATGTATTTATAATGTATTTTTGATATTAACTGGACTTATTTATGAAATGATATTGGGAGTAGATTTTTTATATCTGAACAAATGTTTGATTGATTTTAAAATTAAGATAGTTCATATAGGTGATGAGGTTTTAAGGATGACATTGTCTCCAAAGTATGATCTGTTGGAAATTGAATGTATAATGTCAAACGTAACAGAAACACTTGTAAAATCAAAAATTGCTGAATCAAATTTAATTGATGGCGATAATGTTAATAAATTGCAATCTATTATTAATGAATATAATACAATATTTTCAGAAATACCAGGAGTTATTGAAGGTTTTCAGCAAAGAATAAAATTAATTCATGATCAACCTTTTCAATCCAAATCTTATCCTATTCCTTATCAATATAGAGAAGAAATATATAAACATATTAATAAAATGCTTGAATGGGAAATCATTTCCAAATGCTCTTCACCATACTGTAATCCAGTTGTGACGGTGAAGAAGAAAGATGGGTCGATGATATTTTGTTTGGATGCTAGACGACTAAACAAAATTACTGTCCCTGACAGAAATATACCACCGCCCATACATGAATTATTCATGAGATTTGGAAACAAGAAAGTATTTTCTACTTTCGATTTGACCTCAAGCTATTGGCAGATAGAACTTCATACTGAAGATCACCAATATACCGCGTTTCGGTATGAAGGTTTTACTTATCAATTTAATAGGATGCCATTTGGATTGATCAATAGTGGTGCTGCTTTAATTTGATGCTTAGATAAAACCTTATCTCCTGATATAAAAAAAGATTGTGACAATGTATGTAAATGATGTTATAATTGCATCAACTACAATTGAAGAACATCTTCAACATATAGACATGTTTTTTTAAAGAGTATTCTGACAAAGGAATAAAAATCAATTTCAAGAAAAGCACTTTAGTATCTAATGAAGTGATCTTCTTAGGTTATATAGTTGGTCACAATGGGATTAAACCTCATCCGGATAAGATTAGTGCTATACAGAATTTCCCTAAACCCACAAATAAAAAACAAATAAGATCATTTTTAGGAATATGTAATTTTTATAATCGTTTCTACCAAAAATTTTCTGATTGCATGGAAGCGTTGTTAAAACTCATTAGAAAAGATGAGAAATGGAAATGGACTGAGGAACAAGATGATGCATTTGCTAGAATCAAAGCTGAATTTTTAAAGCAAACTATATTAGCTTTTCCTGATTTTAGCAAACCATTCATCTTACAAACAGATAGTAGTGGTTACGGATTAGGGGTTACCTTATCTCAAATCCAAGAGGATGGCCAAACAGGAGTCCTCTATTTTATTAGCTGGCTATTAAAAGGACCTGAATTGATTTATACGGTTACAGAGAAGGAAGCCCTAGCAATAGTGTGGGCTTTTCAAAAATTTCGACAGATGCTTCTTGGATCAGAGGTGATTGTGATAACTGATCATAAAAGCCTCGAATTCTTGAATAATAGCTACTTGACTAATTCTCGATTAGTGAGATGGAGTCTGTTATTACAAGAATTTAATTATACAATTAAATATTGTAAAGGATCCGAGAATGTTGTAGCTGATGCATTAGGTCGAAATCCATGTAAATCAGAACAACTACATTTATCGGTAGATAATCCCTACATTATGAATGTTGACCTGATAGTTGATGAAAATGTAGAGAACGGTTTATTAAATATCCATAATTTACAAAATGAAGATAAAAATTTAATGCTGATTATTAAAACATTAAATAAAGAGGAAATTCTGTATACAGCCAGTAATCTTCCATTATATAAGATAGATAATATGGTCTTAAAATATAAAATTAATGATAATTTAAATGAGTGGAGAGTAGTAATACCTGAAGTTCTAAAAGACCCACTCATACAATATATCCATTGTTTATATGGACATTATGGTGTCTATAAAACTGAACAAACAATAAAGAATTGGTTTTATTGGCCTAATATGCATAAAGATATTTTGAATGAAATTCAAGATTGTCAAATATGTTTGAGAGCTAAACCAGTAAATAAAAATTATGTTAGTTCAATAAATTCTATCATTCCAGAAAGACCAAATGAGATCTTAGCTATAGACTGCTATGGACCTTTACCTCCATTTAATAAAAAAATTTTTTTAGTAGTAGCTTATGATCTCTTCTCTAAATTTGTGTCTGCTTATCCAATACCCCAAGCTAATACTAGATATACTATTAAAGTATTAGAAACCCTCAATTTAGAAAGGATAGGGAAACCTATGACGATCTTATCTGATCATGGCACACCCTTCCTATCCAAAGAATGGAATATGTGGGTAAATAAACATCAAATAAAACATGTGCTTACTTCTATAAGGAATCCTCAATCAAACCCATGTGAACGTGTAATGCAGGAACTTGGACGTTTGTTTAGAACTTATTTGAAAGATAATCACAAGGGGTGGGTAAAGCACACACCAGATATGGTAAATTATATAAATTGAAGTGTTAACGAGTCCACTGTATTGACACCTTTTAAATTGCAATTAAAACAAAATATACCAATATTATTTAAATATTATAAGCCACCAATCCCTAATCTAACCATAAACATTGAAAAGGATAGAAAAGAAGCTTGAGAAAGAATGAGACAAATGGCTCAAAAGCGTCATAAAAATACATACAAGTCAAACTATCAATTCAAAGTAGGTGACAAAGTATTTTTAAAGACACCACATGTTAGTAATCCACAAAATTTTATTTTTCATAAATTTTGTAATAGCTATGAAGGACCATTTACCATTATAAAGAAAGCTGGACCAAATGCATACTGGTTGGATTGTGATGGTGAGGTACGAGGTACTTATAATGCTCGTATATTAAAGCCCTATAGAGGAAAAATATAATAATTGTCTTAAATAAACAATTACCATGAGTTTTGTAATACCTAAATTATGTAATAATTATTAGGATTATAGAAAGAAAATGTAAAGAATTAAGATATTAAAGAGAAGGAAATACTATATATAATTGTGTCTAACTAAGATGGATCATATCATTAATGTGGAAATGGAAGACTGATTACTTATAGGTTGGCAAGTTCACAAATGAATTCCAACTAATATATTTATTCGATGCTAAAAATAATCTAGTAAGTCTCAAAAACGAAGGAGCAGGATTGGCACCTTTAAATAAGTTTGTGTATGTTCATTTATTAGATGTCAGTGATAATCTAGTAAGTTTCAATAAGGAGCAGGATTGGCATTTTAAATTGATTTATACATAAAACACTTATGAAATAACTAATTAAAACTTAGTTATAGAATAATCAGGTTTTCTACCATATAATTATTTTGATATATTATTTCAAATACTTAGTATATTAATAAGGATACATTATATAGAAATTCATTGAAAGAAGTGAATAAAAAAAAGTAATATAGATAATGATTTTTGCATAATAAAGTATTACATTATTTAACTGTAATAGGTAATAATTTTAAAATAAAATAGTCAGTATATTTAATCTATGATTTGATCAAAACAGACTATATTAGATATACCATATTTAAGACATTAACAAAAAAAGAACCCAATTGCCCATAAAACAATTTAATTATTATTAGATATAATAATTAATAATATTTTTTTTCTCTAATAATTGACGAAGAATTTAAGATTTTAAGTCTAGGAGAAAATAAAAAAAAAATTATGAATTGTAATGATGCATAAATGATAACAAAGATGAATAATTAAAATAAAATGTTAGTTTATTTTAATTTTCTTAGTCGAGGGGAAATGTAGGAGTATATATATACTCATACATACTCATACATTTATGTAATCAATATGTATAGATTATATTTACATTATTATTATACTTATGAAAATAAATATATAAAGTTACTATTTTTCATTCTTTAAAATGAAAAATGACGTTGTTGACAAAAGACTGTTGACAAGGTGATAAATGACCTCTGGGTTCACAGTTTATCAAATTAAAGGAAATGAAATTAACTTAGTGTTTTAATATCTAATTGTTATTGCAACAATGAGAATGGGTATGCTTCAGTGAGCTGATGGAGCGAGACATGATATATTAATTCTATTCTTGTTATTAGAAGAGTAAGGATTCTATTTTTATCAGCTACATATTCATAAAAACTTTTACTATGTTTTATTACAAATAACAGTGTAAGTTGAAGTTTATATTTTAAACAATTTAATACTCATTAAAAGAAGTTTCTTATACTTGTTCAATGAAAGTAATCTAAATATATTTTCGTGTTTTATAGAAAAAATTGTTTGAATTACGTTTTAAAATCTAAACAGTGTCTTAAAAAAAAAGAACATGTTTATAAAAACTTCATTCAAATTTTATGTACTTTTCATTATAAAGAAAATGCAGAGTGGCTAGAAGACAAATATTTATCATGGGATAGATAAAATGCATTTGCCTAATCCAACATATATATGTGGGAATAACATCGTTGCCGAATGCTTTAGAATTATAAAGAAATTAGATCTTCAAAATGGAATTATGAATGCCTTAAAATTATAAAAATTAGATCTTCAAAATGAAATTATAAATATTAATGAAGGAACTTTATATTAAGAAGATGAATATAAAGAGGAAACTAAATGTCAACTTAGGATATCCTAATATTATTCTCTTTAATGTTTAACAACAAAGGATTCAAAAAACTGCGTCTTCGAAGGATTTTCATTCTCGCGAGGAACATTAACTTTTATAAATGCCATTTGGGATTTTTGAAAATTATAATTAGGAAAAGTTAATTTCATTTTCTTTATCATCGTATTCATTTTATTATAAAAATGAATAATAAGAGAGAATTAATAATTTAGAATATTTTTGTTTTTATTTATGATTAATAAAGATTTAAATATCGGTTAATAAATGTTAATTTTGGTAACGGGATAATGTGAACTTAGAGGTAAGATATTAAACTATTTTTGAATCCACATATTATTTTCCATGACATGACACTACATTGTTTATAGTAATCAAAATAGAGTAATAAATGTAATGTGTGATAAAGAAATAAATGATTAACATTGTTGTGAAGTATATATTTTTATATTAATAAATATAACTTGACTGACAATCATTTTAACGAATGAAGGTGTTATATAGAAATAATTGGATTATTATTTGTATTATCTAATTAGTGTAAATTAGCGTTAATATAATTGTCTAAATATTAGGATACTTATATTTTAAATAAATTGTAAAATCACGTAGTGTTATAGGTTTGGAAATATATCTACCATAAGCAAAGAGAATGTTTATATTTTTAATATAAGGAGGTAGATATATAAATCTTTTTTTTATATATATTGTAAAATATAAATTATTTAAGTGTTAAATAAATAAGTATGTTTTTTATATTAAATGAAGTCTTCAATTTTGTTTTATTTGAATTAAAGAGTTAGTGAGATTCGTTGTTAATATTACTTTAAAATATTGATAGGAACCCCTGAAGAGAGTAAAGTTTTAAACTTCCCTGAGTTCGAAATCTGAGCATAATGGTAAAGTTAATTAAGGTGAAAATTGATTTGATGTGGTTGGATATAATATTTTTTTTAAAATAATAAATTAGTTATTGGGAACAAATATAGTTTTATATCAAAATTAAATCACATCATTCATGGCATCCTATATGAAGACCTTAAATCTGACTATAGTGAGATGTGACTCCTTAACTTATCTTGTTGAGAGGGGGCATACCGTTACATATGGCACATCCAAGTGAGGCTCTGAATTATATATACTGTTACAGTATATAAGAGCCCAAGGGCTAGCTTGCTTTTCAATTAATTTATAAAACAATCATTTCCATTTACAAAAATATATAAATGTTTTTACAAAAATATACATTCAAACACTTTTTTCATTTATTAAAAAAAAAAAAATTAAAGTTTTGCATCTGTTTGAATATATATATATATATATACATTTAACAACTCTTTAATTTTAGCTTTTAAATTTTTAATAAATGTATTTTTATTTGTGAACTTAGTTTTTATTTTAAATTAATGTAACGGCATATTTATATACCGTTACATATATATATATATATATATATATATATATTGAAGCAGTCAATCTTAGCTTAAGATTGAGCTTCATAGTTCCATCAACCAATTGTATTCAAACCCTATATCCCATCCTGCTCCTTTTGGTGTGTATATATTTGAGATGCACACCTAAGTTATAAAATTTTAATGTTTCAATAACATTTTTTAAAATTATTATTAATTCTTTTTTATTAATTATTAGTTTTTTTTAATTAAAGTATATAGGTATGGCTCATATATATATATATATATATATATATATATTATATGAGAAGTAAATTTGATATAATTATATATATATATATATATTGTGCCCTTTTGTATGGGTCACCATTTAAGTTTTGTGCTAATCTAGTAGAAAATTTTAAATTTAAGAAGTATTTTAAATATGTGATGTTGACTTTGCTTGTGGTAATGTTACCATAAGTTTAATTAAAGCAATCTATGAGTATTTGATATGTGAATTGTGTTGATATTGAGAAGATATTTAAAATGATGATGATTATGATGTAATACTGCATTAATAAATTTAATAACAAATGTTTAAAGCTAAAGTATTTAAAAGACAAGTTAAAATTAGACAAAGATATTTATTTAATTTAAAATATATGTTAAAAGTGAATAAAAATATTTTAAATTATAAGTACTTAAATTGAGATTAATATTTGATTTTAATCATATCAAATAATTATTTTAAAATCTGATATAATATCTTATTTATTTTTAAAAATAAATATTTATTTTAAAAAAGCAATTGTTAAGTTTATTTTTAGGCAAGCGTTCTTGTGTTATAAAGAACAGATGTTATACACACACATGCGTGGAAGTTGTCTAATAAAGTTGCATAATTATTTTAAAAAATCATGTTATAAAATTTATAAATAATACGTGAGTTATCACGAGATAAAAATAAAGATATTAATGTAAAATATTAAATCTGATTTTAAAAATATTACTTTAAAAATATAACGTATTTAAAAAGATTTAGTTTATTTTAAATGATCTTATAAAAGTTAAGATTTAAATCAAGTGAGAAAGAATATTTCAAAAGAATGTTTAATAGATTTAAATAAACGATAAATATTGTTTTGAAAGAATTTGATAAAATATTAAATATTAAATAAGTCATTATTTTATTTTTAATAGTGAGTTGATAAATATGTAAATAAGCAAAGTTTGATTGTTTAAACGTACCAATCAGATGTGGAGTCTCTTCTAGTATAAAAGCTGGATTCAATTGTTGAAGGGCTCTCTCTACAATAAAACTTCTAAGTCGTTTGTGCTATTGAGAAAATAGCTAAGTAAATTTATAAACGCTCTTAAGAATCAGTTTTAAAATCATAAGAGTGTTATTGTATATAATTTTATAATTTTAAATGATAAGTATGCAGTAGTAACTTAATAATTCCCTATTTGTCTTCTCAATATCGAAACTCAATTTACGTACAAATAATCAATGGAAACATCACGTATCGGAGAAATATATCAGAAACTTTATGCTAGAAAAGTAACAGACGCTGGATTAGTACAGAAAACTATAAGATGGAGAAAAGTAGTATTTTGGACTATAAATAGTTTTAAAATTAAATTACTATTGTCTGTTATTAATAGATATTTTAAAGAAATAAAAATACTTCTGTAAAAAAAGTATTTTTGACAAATTATAGAATTAAAGAATATCTTAAGTAAAGATATAAGAAACAGTAGTAAGTTTTATAAATACTTGCCTTGTTAAGTCTTTGTGCTTAAAAGATTAAATATTGACGATTTGAAAAGGCAAATAGATTATAAAGATGATTATTTAAAATCGTAATATAATAAGAGTATTATATTGTAGTAATCTAAAACGCTGGACGTTATAGATGGAGAAATTAATTCTTACCTGAATATGTTATTTATAAATGCGCAAGTAATACATGGATGTCCAAATCAAATCAAACTAAGCCAAGCATGCCAAATTGATTAAAAAATTCAATTTAAATAATTTATAAACTATAAATTAATTTAGAAATAATAACTTTTAAACAATAATCTATGAAGAACTGGATCCAGAACTTATAAACTATTTTTTAATTTTATTTGTTTTCTTGTGGAACTTATTATTTTTAAAAAATAAACGTTATCATTTTTATTATAAACTTTCAAGAAACACGTGATACAACGGAACAGGAAATAGTGTTTTATTGACTTTATACGTAGGATGTTTGTTAGAACTTTTATGGTAGAACAAAAGTCGTCGCTGGAATACGTAATATAATTTTTATTTTATTTATTTAACATAAAATTTAAAATATTATTAAACTATTAAAAAGTAGGTTAGGTACATTTATTAAATAGTAACTTAAAAATAATATAATAATTAATTACATAAACTTATTTTATAATTAATATAACACGGAATATTCTAATGAATGTTTATGAGTGTGAATGTGAATGATTTTTATTTATGAAGCTGCAAATTCCGAAGAATGCTGGATAGCAGATTGGACAATATTATTATTATGGTAAAAATATTGTATAATGATTTTAAATGAATTTAATATGTTTTTCCTTTAGATCAACTGAATATTATGTTGTTGTAGAATGAATGGATAAATATTTTATGAAAACACATACATTATATTGGCAACGAACTTTATTAAAATATGCATAATTTTAATTTATAATATAAACATGATACAACATTACGTAAGAAGCTTAGAAATAATTATATGATTCTTTCATAAATAATTTTGATATTTTTATTTATGTTTAGTATTAGAATGATGTTTATTATTTATCTAAGTAATTATTTTATTTTTGCAATTTAGAAAAGGATTTTAAAAGTCTATATTTTTGTGTATTTTGTTTATTGAATAAGTTAAGTTACGTTTAGGTAGAAGCTTATATTTGGATTGAAAAGTTTACTAAGTATAAACGATGTAGTATAGGTAATTTGGATAACGAATATTTTGTTTGAAGTTGATGTTTGTTTTCCGGAAATTTTAAATAAGTTTAGAATATGTTTTATAGATAGAAATTTATTAGAAAAGGTTAGTAAAGCACATAAAGTAAAGTAATGATTTTTTTTACATAGAAAAGAATCATAGAATTTATCTAAGGTAATGCTTTATGAATTTAGAATTGATAAATGATTTAAATAATAATATTTGAACAATAGAAATATATAATGCATATTTGATAAAACATATAACAGGAATTACATTAAGTAAAGTATAATTACAGTCAATTATTTGTTTTACATTACAAAGATACATTAATTTTATAAAGTTATTAAGCAATGCTAATAATAAAGTAAATATATGATGATACATTATAAATGTAATATTTAATTAATGTAGCTATTTAATAAGTAGAGCTACATTATGTACACATGCTACATAAATAGTCTTGACATATATTGTTATTTGTAGTAATTAAAGTACATTACTATTTATTTTAAAAAAATCTAAGTTTTGGAAAAAAAACACACTGTAATATTATTAATATAGCGTTTGAAGGAATGTAAAATTGCTTATTAAGTACATGAGTTAATAACAGTGTAAGCCTCTTATATTTGTATTTCTTATTTTTTATTTTATTTGTTGTCATAAATTCTAAACTGTAAATAGTGTAAATAAATTTTATTTGAAGTTATTGTAAATAAATTTGTTAATTTGTTTTAAAAGTGTGTCGAGTTTCATTATTTTCACCTCAGCATTTTGACATCAGATGATTTGAAATAAACATAATATTTGCACAAAATGAATTTGTTATTATTACTTAGAATTGAATACCATATTTGCTTAACATTATTTTATAAGAATTGATTGACATGAACATAAATATTACAATGGTCATAAGATGATTATAATACACATTATAAGAATACAATATTGTTTATTGCCATAGATTATTAATTATAAGATTTTGATCTATTTTAAAATGAAGATACCATATGAAATAAAAGATATACATATGATTGTTTATTTATTTAATGATTGATTATATCATAGAAATAGATGAGATTAAATTACACTTTAAGATTATTATTATTTATTATTATTATTATTAAAATAAGTTAGGTGTATTTAAGTTTGATATAAAATCCCACATCATACTTATTTACATAATTTATTATTATTTTAAAAACAGCTTAGAAGAACCTGAGATTATTTAATTATATTTTAAGTTAAAAGTTAGGAATTATTTTAGTATTATTAAAGATAATTATTTCATTTAAAAGTCATAAGAATGCTATAGATGTAGTGGTAAGATGATAAGGTAGTAGTAGTATTCTTATGCCATTGAGACAGTATCTTGGGAGATATTGACTCAGTGTAAATCTGCTTATTACTTTGTAACTTTACTTCACAGTCTCATAATTTTATAAATACTTATTTAATTAGTATAATCTAGAACTATATTGATTTTGATAAGTGATAATAAATTTAATTAAGATATGATAATATAAAAGTATATTAAAGATAGATATGCAAATTTTAATTAAGCATAATAATGTAACTGAGCTAGTTGTATTTTAAACTATTTTATATATCAAGAAGTAAGGGTACAAAGGGTAGGAAGATTTTGGCGCTCAACGTTATTGGCATGATATGTTTAAGTAGGATTTAGATGTTCAAACGTTATCGGTTTGATATGTTAAAGTTACAATTTTATCAGCCCGATAGGTGGTCAAGAAAGTTTTTGGCCACAACGTTTTAGGCTAAATATTTAATTAAGGATTAAGATATATAATTTTAGGATTAGTATATGTTAGGAGAATAAAGTGATAAGTATAATTAGTATTTTATAATAATATTTATAATTGATTAGATGTTGATTATAAAATTAAAATAAAATTAAAATAAAAATTTTATTAGTAGAGTATTATATTTTCATGTGGTATCTGTAATATGATTATTCTTTGAAGTTAAATACTATATTGATTTTAAGTTAATAAAACAATAAATTATAGAAATGTGGCAAATAATTATATTATAATGTGACCATATCAATTCTTGAAATATTTTAAATGGATATTTAATATTATATATTATGTGCAAATTGTCTGTGGGTCATAGGTGTAAAAATAAATGATATGACACAATTTTGTTATTGAAATTTATATAATTATTTAATAGTAAGTAATGTAGAGTTTTTGAGGATACTATTATATGATTAATTGTAAAAGTGAGTTGAGTGGAGATGGGAAGGTTGATGGGGAATTGTATTCTAAAAAATATAAAATAATAAGTACTGCATATTGTTAGGATTGAATTTTAAAAAAGTATAAAAATGAATAATTGGGATAAAGATTTAGAAGTTGAAATGTCAAATTTTGTTGTAGAAAACAATAGTTGTGGGGAAAGCAGAGTAATAGAAAAATCAGCAAATTCAGAAATAGTATTAGAAAATACTCAAAATATGGATAGTGAAATAGAGGAGGAGGAAGAGATAATTTTTAAAACTGAAGGAAAAGAAGTAGTGAAACCTGAAAAAGATGTAGAGTATTCTGGTTTTGAGAAATATTTTAAAATGATGATGCAAAGTATGAGTTCAATAAAAGAAGAAATGAAAGAAATGAAAGAGGAGAATAATAAAAATAGTCTTAAATTAGATTCTTTAAAAGAAGAAATAAAGGAGGATAATAATATTAGATTTGAATCTTTAAAAAAAGATATGAAAAATATGAGTATAAATATGGAAAAAATGAAAGAAGATAATAATATTAAATTAGATTCTTTAAAAGAAGAAATAAAGGATATGAATATAAAAATGGAAGATAGAATGGATAATATAGACATAAGATTTGATAAGAATGAAGAAGTAATTGAGTCTTTAAAATTAGAAATACTAAAAGTTGATGATAGAAATCAAGAAAGGCTAGAAAGAGAATTTCATGAGTTTTCAGAAAACACAATCAAAGGTCTAAGAGATCAAATAGCTGAATCTATTGATCAATGTAAAATCAATAATAATAATTTAACCTTAAAAATTGAGGATTATAAATTAAAAGTTAATACTGAAATTGGTGATGTGAAGAACCAAGTTAGTAATCTTAATGAAGATATCAAAGATGTTAAAAGTGCTATAATTCAGACAAAAAGGGACATAAAAAATGAAATAGAGCAGGAATTAGTAGAGAAATTTAAGAGTATAGATGTCAAAAAGGTCGATGAAAATAAATATCGATCGAAAGTTGGAGAAAATATAAAACGTATTCAGAAAGATATAAAGGATCATGCAGGAATGATAGAACAAAGTAATGACAAATATAAAGAAATTTTGGATAAGAATCTAGATGAGTTCAGAAAAGAGCAAAAAGGATATGTGAAACAAGTGCTTGAACAGATGGACTTAGAAGGGAAGTTTCAGCAAGTATATGATCAAATAGAAATGAAAAGTATAAGTAATGCCAAGGCAGAAATGTTTACAGGAAAAATAAGTAGTAAAGCATATGTTGACTATGTTGATTCTTCACAAATAAATAATATAGAATTAATTAAGCCAAGTAGTAATAATAATAATCAGTCAGACAATACTCTTGTGAAGGAAATTGACAATAGACCAACTAGAGAAGTAATTAGTCATGAGGGTAGTTCAAATAATTCTATGGCCTTAAGGTTTATGAAAGTTAAACCATTTAAAGGGGAATACATGGAAAATCCCTCGGAGTTTCTAAACAATTTGGATGAATTGTTTTCGATATGTTCTTTGTCTGAAAAGGAGAAAGTAGCCGTGTGTAGCAATCATTTATACGGAGTAGCTAAAGATTGGTGGCAATCTCTATTCGAGAAACCCATGACGTATGGTGATTTCAAATGTTTTATTGTCGGGAGCTTTTGGAACTCCGACAAACAGGATTGCATTCGGTATCAAATTACCCAAGATAAGTACCAAGTTAGCAAAGGCAGCTACACCAGTTTTTTCAGAAGTCAAGCCGTTCGTTTGAAGACTTTGACTGCTTGTCCATTGTCGGAGGGACAAATTGTCAGAATAGTTAGACACAACTTACCAAAGCATGTGGAACAGTTGTTAATAGCTGCGGACCGTGGGACAATTGAGGAAGTCTCCGAAATATTAGATGCTCTGGAAGTAGCAGAGTTATCTATTGATAATAAGTTTAGAGTAAATAGGGATAAAAATAATTACCCATTAGCAAGTCTTAGTGTCAATACTGGAGTAAAATCTCCTGGAGGCTTTAAGAGAAGTTTTAGTTATAAAGGTAGAGATAGAATGTCTCCATATTTTAAGAAAACTGTACAGTATAATACAAATAAAGATAGAAGTGATGATTTGCAAAATCAGCCTTCTACAAGTGGTGTAACTACCATTTTGAAGAGACCAGCTAATAAAACTAATAGTAAGAAGTTAAATTAGAAAGGTCTTTGTACGTTAGTTCCTCTTTGCAAGGACCTGTTGCTAACAAAATGGGGAACGATCAGATGTGGATGCTGAATACTTTAGATCTTGATATTGATTATCTAGAGCCCTTTACTATAGGCGAACCACCAATAACTTATCAGTGTCCCATTGTAATTTTGCATATAAATAGTATTAGAGTTGAAGCCCTAATTGACTCCGGAAGTCAAGCTTCCATATTGTCAGAGTCAATGTATCAAAATCTGGTGAGTGTAGAAAGGGATATACCTTCATTGCCAGTAAAACAAATTCAAGTAACTTTAGCAAATGGAAAGAGGACAAAGTTATCAAATAAACAAGTCTGGATTACCTTCAAAATAAATAATACAGAATTTGGGCATGTTTTTCTTATTATGCCTGGATTAATACATGAAGCCATAATAGGAGCTGACTTCATGATTTTGAATAAATGTCAGATAGATTTTCATAATAGGATTTTTATTTGTAAAGAAGAAAGGCTTAATTTTGAATATGGTATGCATAACCTTTCTAGTCAATTATTATGCATACAGAACACATTAATTGATGCCAGCATAAAGGCTAAAATTGAACATGTTTATGCAATAAATTCTGAATTGGGTGAAAATTTATATCAATTAATGTATAATTTTAAGAATATATTCTCTAAAATTCCTGGTATAATAAAGGGATATACCCATAGAATAAAATTGAAGAGTAATGATCCTTTCCATCAAAAGATGTACCCAATTCCTTACCAATATAAGGATGAGGTACAGAGTCAAATTGACAAAATGCTAGAGTGGGATATAATTAAGAAATGCCCTTCTCCTTACGTAAACCCATTGGTTATTGTGAAGAAGAAGGATGGCAGTATTAGAGTATGCTTGGATGCTCGTATGTTAAATAATGTAACTGTACCAGAACGTGACATTCCTCCACCTGTACATGAGCTCTTAACTAAATTTCACAAGAGGTCAATTTTCTCTACATTTGATCTGACAGCTAGTTATTGGCAAATACCACTGCATGAGAGTGATCAGCAATATACTGCATTTAGATTTCAAGGCCAGTCGTATGTTTTCAGACGGATGCCTTTTGGTCTCATTAATAGTGGTGCTGGTTTGATCAGATGTTTAGACATGATTTTTTCGAAACAATTGAAAGAGAAAATCATCATGTATGTGGATGATATAGTTATTGCTTCTGATAGTTTACATGAGCATATCCAACATTTAAAATTATTTTTTACTGAGTGTCAGATGCAAAATGTTAAAATAAATATGGAAAAATGTTCAATAGCAGCTAAAGAAATTACTTTTCTAGGTCATTTAATAAATGAGCATGGAATCCAACCCCATCCTGAAAAGATTGCAGCTATTCAACGTTTTCCCATCCCAAAAACAGTAAAACAGTTAAAATCATTTTTCGGATTGTGTAATTATTATAATAGGTTTTACAAAAATTTCACGGAAGATACTATAAACTTATCTAAATTATTAAAGAAATCTGAAAAATGGAAATGGACTGCTGAACATGACCATGAATTTAATATAATTAAAAGTAAATTTTTAAAACACGTAATTTTAATGTATCCTGACTTTAGTAAAACATTTTATGTGCAGACAGATAGTAGTTACTATGGTCTGGGAGTAGTGTTGTATCAGCTCGATGAGGATCAGGTACCTCATGTGTTGTACTTCTTAAGCCGTCATTTAAGAGGTGCTGAGTTGAATTACACTATTACTGAAAAGGAAACCCTAGCTGTTGTTTGGGCTTTTCAGAAATTACGCCAATTTTTATTGGGATCAGAAGTAATTGTGTTGACCGACCATAGAAGCTTGGAGTTTTTGAACAAAAGCTACCTCAGTAATGAGAGACTTGTTAGGTGGAGCTTGTATCTCCAGCAGTTCAACTATAGAGTGATCTATATTGAAGGGAGACAGAATATCCCTGCTGATATTCTTAGCCGCCACCCTATTTGTCTGTTATCCCAACATCCTAATGCTCAAAATATAATTATTAGTAGTGTGGATGTAGACAGGGATGAATCTATAGTAGATGATTATAATAATCTTACTATGATTCAAGGTCAGGATCATAAATTAAATAGAATCATGACTATCTTAAATAATCATGATAATAAAAATAGTAAGAATAAAAGTATAAGAAGGATTTTTAGCAAGTATAAGATGTATCAAAATTTACTTATGTACAATTTAAGTTCAAATCAGGGGGAATCATGGAGGATAGTTGTTCCTGACTCCATGATTGACAAATTAATTATGTATGTACATTGTAGTTATGGTCACTATGGTGCACCAAAGATTATGTACGTATTAAAATCTATTTTTTATTGGGATAAAATGTATAAGCGTGTCATAAGGAAAATTAAAACATGTTCTACTTGCTTGAAATCTAAATATTGTAACAAATCATATGTTGGGGTGATGCAGCCAATTATTCCAAATCAAATTAATGAATTGTTGGCTATTGATTTTTATGGGCCTTTACCACCATTTAAACAACAGAAATTTATTTTAGTAGCTTATGATGTATTCAGTAAGTTTGTAGCAGCATATCCTGTGCCTAAAACTAGTGCACATTTTGTTATAAAATGCATGATGAATTATCAGTTTCCATTAGTAGGAAAACCAAAAATTATATTAACAGATCATGCTACTGCTTTTATATCGAATAGATGGAATGAGTGGATTCAAGGGCAAGACCTCAAACATGTTATGAGCTCCATAAGAAACCCTCAATCTAATCCATGCGAACGTGTTATGCGGGAGCTTAGTCGATTGTTTAGGGTGTATGTAGCTGATAATCATAAGAAGTGGGTGCAAAAACTCCCTGAGGTTATTAACTATATTAATAGTACGTATAATGAGTCCACTGGTTTCACTCCTATTCGTTTGCATTATGGGAAACATGAGCCCTTATTAATTAGAACGCCTATACCGATTGTAAGAGAACCAATTGATAGGGATGAGGATAATAATCAAGCTAAAGTAAAGCTTCATATTATGGGTGCTAAAAGAGTAAAGAAAGCCCATAATAAACCACATCCATTTAAAATTAATGATTTAGTTCTGGTTAGAACACCCCATGTTAGCAACCTACAAAGAAATCAATTTAAAAAATTTCTTAGTCTATATGAAGGTCCATATAGAATATCCTGCAAAGTAGGAGAGAATGCGTTTATGTTAACCACACCAGATGGGGAAAAGGGAACTTATAATGCAAGGAGCCTAATTCCATTTCCATCTGAGATGTGAGTTATAATTTCAAAGTGATATGAATAAATATTTTAATGTCATGTTTAAATATAATGCTTGACATAAAGAAAGTAATTTATTATATAATAAATTAGCATAGTGAATAAAGTTTTAGTTGAAGAAATTTACAAAAATATGTAAATGACAGTTTAAAAAGAAATAAGTTTTGTCAGAATGACTAAATAAAAGTGGAATTAGCTATTACAATAGATATTTTAAAAGCAAAAAGCTAAATAATAAGGTTAGAGAGTATAAAACTCATATGTTTAAAGTACTTATAAGTGGATCTTATGAAGGATTAATGTATAATATGGTAGTGATCATAAAATTGATTAATCTTAAGGGATCAGGTTAATCTCTTTAAAAGAGAAATATGTAGATTTGTTAAATGATAATCTATAAGATTGCTAATGAAGTTAGCAATAAGTTATAAATAAAATACATAGAGTAGTTTAAAATATAGTATTAACTATAATAATATGTATTTTTAGTAGCTTATGTAAAGGTGTATTTAAAAGAATTTAAATACTTGATATTTGTAGAAATATTAGAGAAATGAAGGTAACCTAATTAAAAGATAAGGAAGGAGAAGTGAAACTTAATCCATAAAGTAAAAGAAAGTCATTGTAGTTTATTTAAAAGTGTTTTCTTAGTGAGATTTAAAATGATATTTCAATGCTTTATAAAACTTTGTGATAGAATGATTTATTATAATGTTTAGATGATAAGAAAGATAAAATTGATCAATGTGGAGTAAAGATGTTAAAGATGGAGGTTAAATTTAAAATTTTATCCGAAGGAGGGGAATATGTGCCCTTTTGTATGGGTCACCATTTAAGTTTTGTGCTAATCTAGTAGAAAATTTTAAATTTAAGAAGTATTTTAAATGTGTGATGTTGACTTTGCTTGTGGTAATGTTACCATAAGTTTAATTAAAGCAATCTATGAGTATTTGATATGTGAATTGTGTTGATATTGAGAAGATATTTAAAATGATGATGATTATGATGTAATACTGCATTAATAAATTTAATAACAAATGTTTAAAGCTAAAGTATTTAAAAGACAAGTTAAAATTAGACAAAGATATTTATTTAATTTAAAATATATGTTAAAAGTGAATAGAAATATTTTAAATTATAAGTACTTAAATTGAGATTAATATTTGATTTTAATCATATCAAATAATTATTTTAAAATCTGATATAATATCTTATTTATTTTTAAAAATAAATATTTATTTTAAAAAAGCAATTGTTAAGTTTATTTTTAGGCAAGCGTTCTTGTGTTATAAAGAACAGATGTTATACACACACATGCGTGGAAGTTGTCTAATAAAGTTGCATAATTATTTTAAAAAAATCATGTTATAAAATTTATAAATAATACGTGAGTTATCACGAGATAAAAATAAAGATATTAATGTAAAATATTAAATCTGATTTTAAAAAAAATACTTTAAAAATATAACGTATTTAAAAAGATTTAGTTTATTTTAAATGATCTTATAAAAGTTAAGATTTAAATCAAGTGAGAAAGAATATTTCAAAAGAATGTTTAATAGATTTAAATAAACGATAAATATTGTTTTGAAAGAATTTGATAAAATATTAAATATTAAATAAGTCATTATTTTATTTTTAATAGTGAGTTGATAAATATGTAAATAAGCAAAGTTTGATTGTTTAAACGTACCAATCAGATAAGGAGTTTCTGGCAGTATATAAGCTGGATTCAATTGTTGAAGGGCTCTCTCTACAATAAAACTTCTAAGTCGTTTGTGCTATTGAGAAAATAGCTAAGTAAATTTATAAACGCTCTTAAGAATCAGTTTTAAAATCATAAGAGTGTTATTGTATATAATTTTATAATTTTAAATGATAAGTATGCAGTAGTAACTTAATAATTCCCTATTCGTCTTCTCAATATCGAAACTCAATTTACGTACAAATAATCAATGGAAACATCACGTATCGGAGAAATATATCAGAAACTTTATGCTAGAAAAGTAACAGACGCTGGATTAGTACAGAAAACTATAAGATGGAGAAAAGTAGTATTTTGGACTATAAATAGTTTTAAAATTAAATTACTATTGTCTGTTATTAATAGATATTTTAAAGAAATAAAAATACTTCTGTAAAAAAAAGTATTTTTGACAAATTATAGAATTAAAGAATATCTTAAGTAAAGATATAAGAAACAGTAGTAAGTTTTAATAAATACTTGCCTTGTTAAGTCTTTGTGCTTAAAAGATTAAATATTGACGATTTGAAAAGGCAAATAGATTATAAAGATGATTATTTAAAATCGTAATATAATAAGAGTATTATATTGTAGTAATCTAAAACGCTGGACGTTATAGATGGAAAAATTAATTCTTACCGGAATATGTTATTTATAAATGCGCAAGTAATACATGGATGTCCAAATCAAATCAAACTAAGCCAAGCATGCCAAATTGATTAAAAAATTCAATTTAAATAATTTATAAACTATAAATTAATTTAGAAATAATAACTTTTAAACAATAATCTATGAAGAACTGGATCCAGAACTTATAAACTATTTTTTAATTTTATTTGTTTTCTTGTGGAACTTATTATTTTTAAAAAATAAACGTTATCATTTTTATTATAAACTTTCAAGAAACACGTGATACAACGGAACAGGAAATAGTGTTTTATTGACTTTATACGTAGGATGTTTGTTAGAACTTTTATGGTAGAACAAAAGTCGTCGCTGGAATATGTAATATAATTTTTTTATTTTATTTATTTAACATAAAATTTAAAATATTATTAAACTATTAAAAAGTAGGTTAGGTACATTTATTAAATAGTAACTTAAAAATAATATAATAATTAATTACATAAATTTATTTTTATAATTAATATAACACGGAATATTCTAATGAATGTTTATGAGTGAAAATGTGAATGATTTTTTTTTATTTTATGAAGCTGCAAATTCCGAAGAATGCTGGATAGCAGATTGGACATTATTATTATTATGGTAAAAATATTGTATAATGATTTTTAATGAATTTAATATGTTTTTCTTTAGATCAACTGAATATTATGTTGTTGTAGAATGAATGGATAAATATTTTATGAAAACACATACATTATATTGGCAACGAACTTTATTAAAATATGCATAAGTTTTGATTTATAATATCAACATGATACAACATTACGGAAGAAGCTTAGAAGTAATTATATGATTCTTTCATAAATAATTTTGATATTTTTATTTATGTTTAGTATTAGAATGATGTTTATTATTTATCTAAGTAATTATTTTATTTTTGCAATTTAGAAAAGGATTTTAAAAGTCTATATTTTTGTGTATTTTGTTTATTGAATAAGTTAAGTTACGTTTAGGTAGAAGCTTATATTTGGATTGAAAAGTTTACTAAGTATAAACGATGTAGTATAGGTAATTTGGATAACGAATATTTTGTTTGAAGTTGATGTTTGTTTTCCGGAAATTTTGAATAAATTTAGAATGTGTTGTATAGATAGAAATTTATTAGAAAAGGTTAGTAAAGCACATAAAGTAAAGTAATGATTTTTTTTACATAGAAAAGAATCATAGAATTTATCTAAGGTAATGCTTTATGAATTTAGAATTGATAAATGATTTAAATAATAATATTTGAACAATAGAAATATATAATGCATATTTGATAAAACATATAACAGGAATTACATTAAGTAAAGTATAATTACAGTCAATTATTTGTTTTACATTACAAAGATACATTAATTTTATAAAGCTATTAAGCAATGCTAATAATAAAGTGAATACATGATAATACATTATAAATGATAATATTTAATTAATGTAGTTATTTAATAGGTAGAGCTACATTATGTACACATGCTACATAAATAGTCTTGACATATATTGTTATTTGTAGTAATTAAAGTACATTACTATTTATTTTAAAAAAATCTAAGTTTTGGAAAAACACACTGTAATATTATTAATATAGCATTTGAAGGAATGTAAAATTGCTTATTAAGTACATGAGTTAATAACAGTGTAAGCCTCTTATATTTGTATTTCTTATTTTTTATTTTATTTGTTGTCATAAATTCTAAACTGTAAATAGTGTAAATAAATTTTATTTGAAGTTATTGTAAATAAATTTGTTAATTTGTTTTAAAAGTGTGTCGAGTTTCATTATTTTTCACCTCAGCATTTTGACATCAGATGATTTGAAATAAACATAATATTTGCACAAAATGAATTTGTTATTATTATTTAGAATTGAATACCATATTTGCTTAACATTATTTTATAAGAATTGATTGACATGAACATAAATATTACAATGGTCATAAGATGATTATAATGCACATTATAAGAATACAATATTGTTTATTGCCACAGATTATTAAGTATAAGATTTTGATCTATTTTAAAATGAAGATACCATATGAAATAAAAGATATACATATGATTGTTTATTTATTTAATGATTGATTATATCATAGAAATAGATGAGATTAAATTACACTTTAAGATTAGTATTATTTATTATTATTATTATTAAAATAAGTTAGGTGTATTTAAGTTTGATATAAAATCCCACATCATACTTATTTACATAATTTATTATTATTTTAAAAACAGCTTAGAAGAACCTGAGATTATTTAATTATATTTTAAGTTAAAAGTTAGGAATTATTTTAGTATTATTAAAGATAATTATTTCATTTAAAAGTCATAAGAATGCTATAGATGTAGTGGTAAGATGATAAGGTAGTGGTAGTATTCTTATGCCATTGAGACAGTATCTTGGGAGATATTGACTCAGTGTAAATCTGCTTATTACTTTGTAACTTTACTTCACAGTCTCATAATTTTATAAATACTTATTTAATTAGTATAATCTAGAACTATATTGATTTTGATAAGTGATAATAAATTTAATTAAGATATGATAATATAAAAGTATATTAAAGATAGATATGCAAATTTTAATTAAGCATAATAATGTAACTGAGCTAGTTGTATTTTAAACTATTTTATATATCAAGAAGTAAGGGTATAATATATATATATATATATATATATATATATATATATATATATATATATATATATATATATATATATATATATATATATATATGAGCAAAAACTTACTAACAATATTGATTTTTAAATATTTTATTATACATCATTCTTTAAACTTTTTTTAAACTGTTGTTTTCCTATTAAATTATATATTTTATAAAATC